>JAXQQM020089734.1:0-220254 GCA_034641835.2 Pinus albicaulis
TGAAGAAGCCAAGAAGATAGAAGATATGTTACTTCAGGAAATCAAGGATAAAACTCGAAAACAAGAGAAGCTAGAAGAAGAAATTGTATGGCTAAGGAAGAAATTAGAAAATACTCAACAGAAATTGTATGCAAACTCTTCTCAAACAACAAGCTCTGGTAAGTTGGATGAAATTTTGGATGCTCAAAGATCTCCTTTGATAAAAACTGGAATAGGCTATGAAAGAGAATCAAGTATAAGCCAAGAAAAGGAAAACATAAAAATTATCTTTGTAAAAGCAAAGAAGTATGATGAAGCACCTCAAATAATGCCTACAAAAGAAGAAGCATGTAAGGAGGGAGACAGAACCCAGACGAATCCTCGAATAACAAAGAATGAAAGAAATACTCAGACAACAGAAGAAGGCTCATATACTCCTAAGTTTGTCAATTTTGCAAGCCATCAAAGGAGATTATTCCCTCCTATGAGGAATGCCACCTGCTATGTCTGCCACAAGCTGGGACACATTGCTACATATTGTCATACAAGGAGGAGTAATTCAATCCAGCAAAAGATGCAAACATTGAAGAGACTGCCTCAAGCAAACAAATGGAAAGGACAACCTTACATTAGGTATGCAAATAGTTTCTATGGTTACTGTTTTTATTGCAAGGAATTTGGCCATAAAATTATTGAATGTAAAAAATATAGACAAAGATTGATGCTTAACACCGCAAGGAAGTTTATGAATCAAAGAAATTTTGTTCATACTCACAATTCTACAAAATCTATGATCAAATACTGTACATGCAATCAAGATGGACATATGCCTTTCAAATGTCCTCTGAAAGAGAATGATTCTTCATCTCACAAAAGATATCAAACAAAAGGATGCCTCCAATGGAAAAAGAAGGAGAATAAGTGTGACCTGGCTCTAACTACTCAAGACCTGAAAAGCCAGTGGTATTTGGACAAGAATGCTTGCTCAAGGACTGAGACAGAAGCAAGCTATAACTTTATATGAAAAGAAATCTAGCAATGTTACCTTTGGCAATGATAAATCGTAAGATCAAAGGAAAAGGATCAACAAGATAGACAATGTACAGAGGAAAGGCCCAAGATGTACCGTTTGTAGATGGGTCAAAGAAAATTTACTAAGTGTTAGCCGTATGTGTGACAAGGGTCAGAAGTTCTTTTTAGAGCACAAGACCGTGAAATCATCAAGATTTGAATTTTGAAAGACTTCGCCAAAGGGTGTTCGAACAGAGTAATGTACATAGTGAAAGAGGAAGATGAAGTCTGCCATCTTAAGAGGGCCTGCCATCTTAGCAAACTTGAGGAGTCATGGTTATGGCATAGGAGATTGGGACATCTCAGCTTTGACCATATCATTAGACTGAGCAAGAAGAAAGTTGTCAGAGATATGCCAGAAATAAAAAGGCCTTCAAATACCATATGCAAATCTTGTCAATTGGGAAAACAGACCCGAACATCCTTTAAATCTAAAGATGAGTTATCAACAAGAAGACCACTCCATCTTGTGCACATGGACCTGTGTGGACCTGCTAGAACCAAGACACCAAGTGGAGAATCCTACTTCATGCTGATAATAGATGATTTCTCCATAATGACATGGGTTGCTTTTCTCAAGAACAAATCAGAAGCACTGGAAAAAATTAAGATATTCAAAGCCCTAGCAGAAAATAAAACAGGATGCAAGCTAAAATGCATCAGATCAGACAGAGGAGGTGAATTCATAGATTATGACTTTGCAGACCTATGTAATGAACATGGGATAAAGCAACGATTTACTATTGCAGGTACACCTCAATAGAATGGAGTAGTAGAAAGACAAAACTGGTCTGTACAACAAATGGCCAGAGCTATGATGCAAGAAAGGCAATCGTGCCGTAAACCTCTCGCGTAAGAAGTGTGCTTCGAAAGACATATCCTTAATAAAGCTCACATAAGGCAAAGCAGAGGACAAGACTCCCTATGAACTATGGCATGGAAAGCCGCCTCAACCAAACATTTTAATCTTAAGCAAGTGTTACATAAAGAATAATGATGAAAATCTTGAAAATTCCGATAAGAGCAGACAGATGATTTTTTCTAGATATGCTTCCAAGAGTAAAGGATATAGATGCTACAATAAGACTCTTCGAAAAATTGTAGAAAGTATTGATGTAAGATTTGATGAAGAACTCCCAAGCAAGACAAGAGATATAGACTGCAGCAGCTATTCAGAAAATCATGAAGAAGAGGACCAAGATGATGATGAAACAAGCAAGACATCAGATGATACTGAACTGAACTCGAAAACCCCCTCGAGATACACTCAAAAGAATCATCCAGAAGATCAAATCATTGGAGACAAGAGTGTAGGAGTGCAGACAAGAAGGCAGCTAACTGAACAGGCAGAAGAGGTATACATAGCCATGTTGTCACAAATAGAGCCAAAGAAATTTGAAGAATACAACAAGGACAAGTCTTGGGTGAATGCAATGAATGAAGAATTGGACCAAATTGAGAAGAACAATACCTGGGAAATAGTTCCTAGACCTACTGAGAAAAATGTCATAGGCTCAAAATAGGTATTCAAAAATAAAATGAATGAGGAAGGACAAGTAATCAGGAATAAAGCCAGACTTGTCTGCAAAGGATACTCACAAATCGAAGGACTTGATTACGATGAAACATTTACCCCTGCAGCCAGAATGGAAGCTATTAGAATTTTCCTGGCATTTGCATGCTATCAAAACTTCAAAGTATATCAAATGGATGTAAAATTTGCATTTCTAAATGGAGACTTAGAAGAACAAGTCTACATGGAACAACCAAAAGGCTTCTCATTGACAGACAAGGAAGACTATGTGTGCAGACTGAAGAAGGCCTTATATGGACTGAAACAGGCTCCCCGTGCTTGGTATTCAAGACTGGATAAATATTTGCAAAAACAAGGCTTTAAGAGAGGTGGAGTAGACAACAATCTATACATAAAAGCCCATGAAAATGAACTCGATTGTTGTAGTGTATGTCGATGACATTATGTTTGGAAGCAACAGAGATGAACTGGAAAAAGGGTTTGCTGAGGAGATGAAATCAGAATTTGAGATGTCCATGATTGGAGAACTCAGTTTCTACTTAGGACTTCAAATTCAGCAAAAGAACACAGGTACATTCATCTTACAGGAAAAATACTTAAATGAAATGTTGAAAAAATTCAAAATTGAGGACTGCAAACCTGTATCAACTCCCATGATCACAGGATGCAAGTTGTGTGCTGATGATGGATTTACTGATATAGATAAAAAACTCTATAGATCCATGATAGGAAGTCTGTTGTATCTGACAGCATCAAGACCAGACATCATGCTAGCAGTAGGAATAGTGGCTATATATCAAGCAGCACCTAAACAAAATCACCTTCTTGCAGTAAAAATAATATTCATATATCTACAAGGAACAACATTGTATGGATTTTGGTATCCTAAAGGCAAAAACTTCACTTTAATAGCATACACAGATGCAGATTGGGCCAGCTGTGTGGATGACAGGAAAAGTACAAGTGGAGGTGAATTCTATCTAGGAGAAAGTCTGGTGGCATGGTTAAGCAAGAAACAAACATCCATCTCTGCCTACACTCGTTGCAATTATAACAGAAGAACAAGATGTCAGACACAAGTCATGTGGATGAAGCAAACTCTTCAAGACATGAAGGTAAGCATTGATGAGCCTATTTCAATCAAATGTGATAATACAAGTGCTATAAGTATATCTAAAAATCCTGTACTTCACTCAAAAACTAAACATATTCCAATCAAGTATCATTTCCTCTGAGAACAAGTGGCTCAAAAGATAGTAAAGCTGGAATATGTACCAACAAAAGAACAGACAGCAGATATATTTATCAAACCTCTTGCTAGAGAACCATTTCAATATTTGAGAGATAAACTAGGGGTAGTATCTGCAGATGCTACTCTCTGATATAAAGAGAAAGCACAATTTCAGGGGGAGAAAAAAAATGATAATATCATTCCAGGGGGAGAACAGCCAGCAAGGAAAGCATGAATCAGGTCCTCAGGATCAAAGGATTAAGGCAAAAGAACACCAAGTTATCATCCTAGAGTTATCTGCATTATTCAAGCATCAAAAGGTCAATTACAGAGCAAAAGGATCAGTAGTGTGTTCTGAAACATTATATTAAGAATCTGAAACATAAAAGATAAGTAGTGATTATCATTTGAAGCCTCTCAGCATTTTAGTTGCTAAATCCAATCATACATCTCTGACTAGATAAAGCTGATACAATGTATTCTATGAAGAGGTTATACACAAGTGGAAGAACTGTATCAATTTACAGTGTATATTTAAATTCGATAATCCTCAAAGTGTTCTCTCAACAAGTCTTATACATCACTATGAAGCAGCATGGTACAAAGTCAACAGAAGAGGGCCTAAACATAACTCGGTAGAATAAATACATAAAACATAACAGGAAATACAAAAAACAAATCAGGAAGTGAGAAATCCTTTGCCATTGATGTCAAAGGGGGAGGAAAAAGAAAAAATGGGCTTCTAAAAAGAAAACAGAGGTAATTTCCATCAATGCCAAAGGGGGATACTGTTGGAAATGTTGTCATTGATGGCAAAAGAGATGGCAAAGGAGGAACACCTGAGGCAGCAACAAAGCAAAGAAAGCAGCAAAGCAGTAAGATGTAGAGAGGGTCGAGCAGTAGAGACAAGTTCATTTAAAGAAGCAAAGGCAGCAAAAGGAGAATTAAGGAGTAGGATCAGTCAAGGAGCAGATGAAATAAAAGAGAGAGCGTAAGACAAATAGCTACAGAGACAGAGCTGTTATCATGGCAATGAAGACAGCAAAGAAGGAAATGGAGGAAATAAAGGAGACATGCAGAGGCAGAGGAAGCGAATATAATAAGAGACAGAATCGTTATCAGAGGCAGAGGCAGAACGACAGAAGCAGCAGAGGCAGTGCTAGGGCAGAGCCGTTATAAAAATTCCAAGCCGAGCGTTATTTATATATATAAAAACAAAGTCTATGAACTGTGTTGATGGTTGTCGATAATACAGTGAAGTTATCCATAACACTAACGGAGCAAAAACATGACAATGTTAAACTAAATAGAGGTGGAACCAGAGTTAAATGTGCAGTGGTAATGGAGTTGTGTGTTATACATATCGTAGGGCCACTTATAAAAGACTGGAACCCGGAGTAAAAGTGTTGGACCGGAACCTGGAGTGGAGAACGGAACCTTGCGAGAGGAACAATGACGTGGTTTAGAGTGAACAGTAAAGGCCGTAAGTAGAATTCATCGCACCGCCTATCGACCATAAGTGGTATTGCGCAGAGGAGGAGCGATTCCATACAGGAATCGACACATGGCCTGTGGACCCATTCCAAAACCGCTTGTTAAACTGCGCCATCGCGCATTAACTGTTGGAAATATGATGCAGAGTGTTGTCCTTGATGGCAACCCACTGAATGAAGATGAAGACATGTGATTGTTGACATGTGTTGTCCTTGATGGAAAACTACCTGATGAAGTTACTCTTGACCTAATGAACTTGGTAAATGATGTTTGTTAGCAATATGGTGCTGAGTGTTGTCCTTAAAGGGCAACCCATTTGATGAAGATGATGACAACTTACTTGATGAAGTTGTGCTTGCTAGAATATGTTCTTGATGAAGTAAATATGATGTATCTACAGTGAGTACAGAAGGCAGTGAAGAAAGGAATTCAGCTTATGCTAAATCTTTGATAAAAAGAGTATGTTTCAAGGCATACGCGTATCAGTCTGAAGGAAGTCGCGTATGCACGCGGAAAAGAACGTGCCAAGTCGCGTATGGGCTAAAGCGCTCTAAAAGTGCAAAACCAGGGGTAATCACCATGGTATTGACCCATTGTATTGGGTAATGATCCGCCTAATTGACCCCGTCTAGGAATACCATCGGATGTAATGTGGTTTTGGGCTCATGGTATTGAAAAAGGGGCTCATGGTATTGACAAAGGGTAAACCTATATAAAGAGAAGAAATTCATTGTGCAAATAATGAGTGTGGGGGAAAGATGTCTGAGCTTGAATGAATACTTCTCTCTGAAGTATATCTGAATGGAAAGGGTTACACTTGAATGATAAATCTGAATGTATGATGCACCAATGATGAAGAAGGGGATCTAGATCCGAATTGCTCTTGTATTTGCTAGATCTGATTATGGAAGGCTTAGATCTGTGATGAGGCGAGCATCTAGGCGAACATCTGTCTGAAGCAAAAGGGTAGATCTGAACTGAATATCTGATCTGATGAAGTATGTTGCTCTGTAATGATTAAAGATCTATACGCTACTTCGCCGCGGAGGAAGCGCGTATATACGCGGCTTCAGCGAAGAGAAAGCGCGTATGCGCAATAAAATATACACTGAGGTATACGCTGGTTTGTGTGGACGAAAGCGCGTATATACGCGACATCAGTGAAGTGAAAGCGCGTATGCAAACTAGGGTTTGCTGAAACAAGGGGTATGAAATATCTGATCTGTTCTGCTATCTGATCTGTGTTGATATGTATCTGTTGATGATGTATGTTTGTGCTTAAAAGTATGGAAAGGGTCCAGTATGAAAATATGATGAAATGTGGCCTGCAAGTGTTGTTCTATTGAAGTTGTTGGATCCAGTGTAAAAATTGATGAAACGTGGTCCAAGGTGGTGCTGAGGGTTGTAGCCTTCAGTCAGGGGGTTGTAGCTCCCTTCCAGGTGAGGCTGGTAAACGAGATCGGGGGGTCGTAGCTCCCTTCCAGGAGAGGCTGGAAAACGAGTCAGGGGGTTGGAGCTACCATCCAGGAGAGGCTGGTAAACGAGCGCAGGTGGGTGCCTGCGTGCTGGTCAAGTCTGCGCCAGCACATATGTTGTAAGATGTTTTCTCTATAATAAAATATTGAAGGCTGAGAAACTGCAGCGGTGGTTTTCTCTTGACTTGGGTTTCCACCTAAAATTCTGGTGTTCATGTGTGATGCTTTATTCTGTTCTTACTGCACATGTTTACTGTTTATTGAACATCTGATGAATAACTAATGGAATGATATAAGCAAAGAACTAATGACATAATTAGATCTCTGTGTATACGCGAGTTGCATGAAAGATATCCGCGTGTATACGTGAGTTTACTAAAGGAAAGTAGCGTATGGGTTTTAAGGAATGAAAAAGTGAAAAGTTTTGAGTATGCAGTAAATACTGATTCACCCCCCCCTCTCAGTATTTTTCCCAACAATTGGTATCAGAGGAGGTCCTTCTGCAGAAGCTTGATCGCTTGAAGGAGATCTGTCGCAATGGGAAGTCAAGAAGGAGTAATGTCTATAAAGCCACCTCTATTCAATGAAAGCAATCTGATATTCTGGAAGGTACGAACAAAAGCATATCTGCAAAGTCTTGGTGCAGATGTATGGGCAATCGTGGAAGAAGGTTATCAATACCTAGCAAGTATTCCTACCGATGCAGCAGAAAGGAAGAAGTATGAAATCAATGCCAAAGCAGTGAATGTCTTGTTAGGAAGCATGTCTGAATCTGAATTTGCTAAAGTGATGCAGCTACATTCAGCAAAAGAAATATGGGACAAAATCATTCTGAGCTATGAAGGAGATACAAAGGTAAAAAGTGCAAAACTCCAAACTCTTATAATTGAATATGAAAATTTGAAGATGCATAGTGATGAGAGTGTTGCCAGTTTCTTTCTTCGTCAGGATGATATTGTAAATCGAATGAGAAATTTGGGTGAAACCATAACTGATACTACTCTGGTGGAAAAGGTCTTAAGATCGTTGACTTCTAAATTTGACTCTAAAGTTTCGGCTATTGAAGAAAGGCAAGATCTGCAAACTCTTTCTATTGTTCAATTGCACGGTATTCTGACTGCTTTTGAAATGAGACAAGGAGGTCCTTCCCAAATCAGAGAAGTTGCTTTTAAGGCATCTACAAAATGAAAGGAAAAGGAAGTTGTCAAAGAATCCAGCTATATATACGATGAAGAAGAAGCAAATTTCGTGAGAAAGCTCCAACTAGGTACTGGAAGATTCAAAGGTAAGCTTCCCTTCAAATGTTTTGAGTGTGGAAAAGTAGGTCACTATGCTGCTAAATGTCCTTATAGAGAAAAACATGATAAAGGGAAACAATTTGAAAAGAGAAAGAGTTATTATGCAAAAGAAGATGACGATGAAGTGTCCAGTGAAGATGAAGAAGATTCTGACCATGATCTGAAAGTGCTCATGGCAAAGAAGCAAAAGAAGAAGGTTACTCAAGGAAAGGAGATACCTCAAAAATCATGTATAGCAAAAATTGAAGAAGATGAAACAGATTCTGACGAAGCTCTACAAGTGCTCATGGCAAAGAAGAAAAAGAAGAAGGCTACTCGAAGCAAGGAGATATCTCAGAAAATAGAAGAAGATGATTCAGATAGTGATTGGGGTCATCCTTTGCATGATCTTGGTGGTGCAAACAATAATGAAGTTTGTGAAAGTAGTATTTTGGAAATAGAGAAAGCTCTCAAGATCAAAGATGAAGAACAACAAAGAGCAATTGATAAGAAATATTCTATCAACAAAGATATGATCTCTCAAATGAAAGAACAAATAGAAATGTTGAATGGTCAGGTGGACAAGTATCAAAATCGTATTAAAGAACTAGAAGCAGAAATCAACGATCTAAATGCAGATCTCGAAAAATCAAGCAAGAAGAATGAAGGACTTGAAGCTGCAATCATCTTTCTACAAACAGATCTTGAAGCATCAAATAAGAAGAATGAAGAACCTCTGTCATTTGAAAAGGAAGGCCTTTAAGCAGAAATCATCTCTCTCAAAGAAGATCTGGAAAAATCAAATAAGAAGAATGAAGAGCTGCAACAAACATGTAAAGGAAATGAAGATTGGTTGAAAGAAGAGATTCTAAATCTGAAGGATCAAGTTGAAGATGGAAGAAGAAAAGAAGAAAGCATGACAAAGCAATGTCAATCCTTGGAGGTTGAGGTAAACATTCTCAAAGGTAAATTAGAAGAAAAGGTTAAAATTTTGAGGTTTCATGATAGTACTAACATTTTGGACAATATTCTGAGTAATCAAAGGTCTCCTGCTATCAAACATGGTCTTGGTTTTCATGAAACTGTTAAAGGTGAATCTAGCTCACAAGGAAGTGCTAAAAATTCAGAGGATGTCAATGCAAAACTTGAAGTGTTGAAAGAAATAAAATATCAACCAACAATCATGAATTCTCAAAGGAATTCACTCAAGAACATTGAATGTTTTAAATGTCATAATTATGGGCATGTTGCAGCAAATTGCAGAAGCAGAACAATTCGGCCACAAAAAAACAGGTTCTACTCAGAAAGGTACTCTAGTAGCTTCAAGGGATATTGCTTTTCATGTAACAAGTATGGACATAAAGCAGTTGATTGTAAAAGGAGGAAGATTAGAAATACTCATGCTTATTTCTCTGGTCATATGAGATGTTATTCTTGTAACAAGTATGGGCATGTAGAAAAGGAATGCAGGTTGAACAGATATGAGAAATTGGATAACTTCCAGCACACAAATAGAAAGTCCAAACAAATCTGGAAAAAGATGGAGGACCGATCAGAAACGTAGGGAATTTTGACCCTACTGCAGTCATCCGCTTCTGAAGCTGACTTTTCTTATTGACTGCAGGAATGATGTGGGATACATTATGAGATTTAGTAATGTATCGTCACAGGGGGAGCAATGCATGATGACTCTCAAGGTTGATTTGATTATTCTGGTTATGTTTACTTCTGACAGTGCTTCTGATGTGGAAAGGACAGGTACAGGAGGTACAAGCTCAGGAGAAAATGAAGGAAGATGAAAATTTTCTATGCTTCACTTTCCATACGCGGGTTCTATGAAACAAAGTCACGTATACATGCGAGTTCCAGCTGACACAGCTGCATATGCATTGATGATGAGAAAATTTATCTGATAGCTGAAGATCTGGAGTAGAGGTCCAGAGGGAGCATCAGTCTGACTGCTGATGATTGCACTGTTAGCATTATTCTGGTTATACTCATGATAATGAAATGATACATGGGTTCTTGTGTTAAAGATTATGGATGAAGCATGGTTGCTTTATGATGAAGAGCATTCGTTGTTGAGATGAAAGCCTTATAATTCAGAGATGAGGACAGATCATGCAGATATTGTTGCTGATGACTTGTTGTTGAAGGTGCTTCATATTGCACAGGCTAAGGAAGAGCACTGGTTTAGGGGGAGCAGCAGGTTGAATACTAATGATTGCATTGTTGGCAATATGACTGCTTATTCTTTGGTTTTTGTGATACTCATGCTCAAATGATGATGACTTGGTACATGGTTTATTATAATGAGTTTTTGAGCCCTGGTTGCTGATAATTATCTTTTGTACTCACACATGGATGAGTTGAATGTCATTTGATTCAGAAATAAATCATGCAAAGTTTGTTACTATGGTTGAGAGATCTTTTGCCTACATATGTTACTTCATGTTAAATTTTGAAGATCATGGTGATGTTGGACCACATGGATGATTGCTTGACACCTATGTGAAGATGTTGTTCTGATATGAGAATCTCTCTTGGAAAGATTGTATTGATGCTACAAAGAATCTGAAGGCTTGGTTACTATTGTGTTGATGCTACAACCGTTGGATGACGCTTGAAGACACAACTACACTGTTCTATCTATCTGTAGTCCAGGGAAGCATTCAAATGTCTCAAAAAGAAGCTGAACACTGTCTTTGCCTCATAGAGAATCAGATCTGGTTGAAATTTAGAAGATGGCTTGGGATACGCGGGTTTCATGAAACACAGTCGCGTATATACGCAAGTTCCTGCACAGAAAACCGCGTATGTTTGGTTGCTGGCAATTTTTGGTTGGTTCAGCTCTCTTCAGCACAACTGCAGTGCTGTTTGGTATCTCTGATACTGTTTGGTATCTCTGGTGGTGTTCCAGTTCTCATAATTATGTTTCTAATGTTTTGATGAAGATGCCTTGATGATTTGTTGGTCGAAGTTTTCAGGATGCACAAACTAAGGAGGAGCCTTTGTCATTTGGAAAGATTGCTTGGTTGCACAGATTTAGGGGGAGCATTAGCTTTGCTGTGTATAATGCAGTGTTGGCATTATGATGGTTCTGAAATATGTTCTCTTTCTTGAGGACTTTCTGGTGTTGGTCTTAAAAGTTATATCTGTAGTTTGATGAAATGGTCTTGTTGAGACTCATGTTGTAAAATTGTAATATTCAGTCATGTAAGGACTTGTCAAATTTGTAAACCCACTTGGTTGGGTAGCTGAGTCAATTTTTGTAAACCCACTTGGTTGGGTAGCTGAGTTGAAATGTGTAAACCCACTTGGTTGGGTACTTGAGTCTCATATGTAAATCCACTTGGTTGGATATTTGATGTAAGTATGAGTCATTGATGATAGTAAATTCATAGAATCATGTACTCCATTGGAAAGTATGTTTGAAGATTCAGCATGAACTCAGGGGGAGCTTGTCACTTCAGCATGGTCACTTCAGTATACATCAGATCTGCAGAACGCTTCTTCTACATGAGGAGAAAAGGGGGTGAGTGTGTTGGTTTTGATCCGCCCGTTGCCCTTGATGTCAAAGGGGGAGAGTGTGTTGTTTTTGATCCGCTCGTTGCCCTTGATGTCAAAGGGGGAGAGAGTGTTGGTTTTGATCCACTGGTTTTGATCCGCCCTTTGCCCTTGATGTCAAAGGGGGAGAGTGACATGGTGTTTGAATGCAGATAATGGTGTCAAAGAATTGGGAGAGTGACATGGTGTCAATGTACTTATCTGTTGTGGTAACCAAACACCATCATGGTTGCCATCAAGTCCAAAGGGGGAGATTGTTGGAAATATGATGCGGAGTTTTGTCCTTGATGGCAACCCACTGAATGAAGATGAAGACATGTGACTGTTGACATGTGTTGTCCTTGATGGCAAACTACCTGATGAAGTTATTCTTGACCTAATGAAATTGGAAAATGATGTAAATCTGATGTGATATGATGTTTGTTAGCAATATGGTGCTGAGTGTTGTCCTTAAATGGCAACCCATTTGATGAAGATGATGAAAACTTACTTGATGAAGTTGTGCTTGCTAGAATATGTTCTTGATGAGCTAAATATGATGTATCTACAGTGTGTACAGAAGGCAGTGAAGAAAGGAACTCAACATGTACTAAATCCATGATGAAAAGAGTATGTTTCAAGGCATACGCGGATATGTCTAGGGGAAGTCGCGTATGCACGCGGGAAAGAACGTGATAAGTCGCATATGGGCAAAAGCGCTCAAAAAGTGCAAAACCAGGGGTAACCACCATGGTATTGGCCCATTGTATTGGGTAATGATCCGCCTAATTGACCCCGTCCAGGAATACCATCGGAAGTAATGTGGTTTTGGGCTCATGGTATTGAAAAAGGGGCTCATGGTATTGGAAAAGGATAAACCTATATAAGGAGAAGAAATTCATTGTGCAAATCATGAGTGTGGGTGCAAGATGTCTGAGCTTGAATGAATACTTCTCTCTGAAGTATATCTGAATGGAAAGGGTTACACTTGAATGATAAATCTGAATGTATGATGCACCAATGAGGAAGAAGGGGATCTAGATCTGAATTGCTCTTGTATTTGCTAGATCTGATTATGGAAGGCTTAGATCTGTGATGAGGCGAGCATCTAGGCGAACATCTGTCTGAAGCAAAAGGGTAGATCTGAACTGAATATCTGATCTGATGAAGTATGCTGCTCTGTAATGATTGAAGATCTATACGCTACTTCGCCGCGGAGGAAGCGCGTATATATGCGGCTTCAGCGAAGAGAAAGCGCGTATGCGCAATAAAATATACACTGAGGTATACGCTGGTTTGTGTGGACGGAAGCGCGTATATACGCGACATCAGTGAAGGGAAAGCGCGTATGCAAACTAGGGTTTGATGAAGCAAGGGGTATGAAATATCTGATCTGTTCTGTTGTGTTTCTGCTATCTGATCTGTGTTGATATGTATCTGTTGGTGACGTATGTTTGTGCTTAAAAGTATGGAAAGGGTCCAGTATGAAAATATGATGAAATGTGGCCTGCAAGTGTTGTTCTATTGAAGTTGTTGGATCCAATGTGAAAATTGATGAAACGTGGTCCAAGGTGGTGCTGAGGGTTGTAGCCTTCAGTCAGGGGGTCGTAGCTCCCTTCCAGGTGAGGCTGGTAAACGAGATCAGGGGGTCGTAGCTCCCTTCCAGGAGAGGCTGGTAAACGAGTCAGGGGGTTGGAGCTCCCTTCCAGGAGAGGCTGGTAAACGAGCGCAGGTGGGTGCCTGCGTGCTGGTCAAGTATGCGCCAGCACATATGTTGTAAGATGTTTTCTCTATAATAAAATATTGAAGGTTGAGCAACTGCAGCGGTGGTTTTCTCTCGACTTTGGTTTCCACCTAAAAATCCTGGTGTTCATGTGTGATGCTTTGTGTGATGGTTTATTCTATTCTTACTACACATGTTTACTGTTTATTGAACATCTGATGAATGAATAATGGAATGATATAAGCAAAGAACTAATGACATAATTATATCTCTGTGTATACGCGAGTTGCATGAAATATATCCGCATGTATACGCGAGTTTACTGAAGGAAAGTAGAGTATGGGTTTTAAGGAATGAAAAGGTGAAAAGTTTTGAGTATGCAGTAAATACTGATTCACCCCCCCCTCTCAGTATTTTTCCCAACATTAACATTCTGCGTTGGAAGCCGCGCGAAATGGATAGGAGCCGTTGATTTGGAAACGGGCCATCGGACGGTGATCGGGTGTTGAACATGCCCAGAGTTTAACCAAGGTGTGCGGAGGATAACCCGAGTACGGAGCGTCATCGCGCGTTATTATTTGTGCATGTTGATCGAGCGATATACGTTGGATCGGGCAACTTAATACCAACCGTCGGATGGGCGCATGGGTTAACAAAGGTACGATACGAGCGTTTTATTGGTCTATTTATATATTTGTGGGCCTGGAGCCAAAGATACGATATCAACCGTCGATTGGAAAATTGCATTAACGAGTGGGCTCCACGGACCTTGTACATATTATAATACGCATCGGGATTGTTATAAAGGTTATAAAGGTCATTTAACTTATTCATCGTATTCAAAGGTTATAAAGCTTATTCAAATTATTTAAAGGTTATAAAGGTTATATGCGATGGCGTTTCATTTTTTCAACTTATTCACTATATAATACCTTGGGTTTAATAACCAGCGGATTGAATATTATGAGTTGGGCTTTTTATTATGGGTTGACCACAGTTTTTGAAAACGCTGAGAGTTGTTTTATGGCTAATTAAAGGGCGGCTGCACATACAGCAATTATATAACTACAATAAACAGGGAACTGAATAAAAGAGAAAACAAAAAGGAGAATGTTGTTTTTGGATGAATGAGTATGGAAAATAGAAAGAGAGGAGTGCTAGTCGATATATATTTTAACGCAGATATATGTATACAACAGACATACAATCATGGTGAACAGGAACATGCACAAGAATGAATTTGACATGTGTACAAGCACAGAAAACTAAAAATATACAGAAGACAACGAACAGTTGAATAGACACAGAGGTAAACCAAAATATACAAAACAGCCAGTCAACAGCAGCAGAAAAGACAAATCCAGTAAAGCCAAAGTCCAGAAAAGGAGCTGAGTAAAATTGAAGTGTGTAACTGAAAATGTGAATGTAAATGTTGTAATTAATTTTATATTGTTTGTGATGCAAAGGCAAGTATCCTAAGGAAAAGACAAAATCCCACTGTAGCATGGAAATTTGTACATATCGTAGTAATTCTAAAAATGAGTTGGAAAAAAGAATAAGAAGACAGAAGCCAAAGAGTCATGACTGTTCACTTCGGATTCCTTGTGAAATACAAACAGTCATGTGAGAATTTCTATATATAATATCAATTTTGATAAGCTCATGTTGAGTAATATAGAGAGAGAGAGAGAAAATATAGAGAATGCAGAATACAGAAGAATAAACCAGAGAAGATTAAGAGAATAAGAGTAGAAAGAGAAGCTACAGAACAGAGTTGATATCTAAAGCAAATCAGCAAACATTCAGTTTGAAAATTGAGGAAGTTAGAGCTTCCCTATCAAGTTGCATCTTGATAGCTGTCAGTGGTAGCTGACTAAGGTTGAAGCCTCCTGTAGGTTGGTGCCTGCAGAAAAACAGTGGTGAGAGGGAGTTGGAGCTTGCCTTTGCATCACAACAATAATAAGATGTGGTTTTCTCCCTTTATGGGTTTCCACTTATATCTGGTGTCTCTGTGCATGATATTTATGTATTGATCTGATATGTATCATCTGCTTAATACCTATTGCTCTCATATTAAGTCTACTGCTATATTAAACTAATACTTTTTGCTTACATTCTAAGATTACTCACACATTAAATTGGATATGTAATGAAGGTGTAAATAAGTTTAATGAAAAGCTTTAAAAGATCAGGAATGTATTAAACTGATTCACCCCCCCCCCCTCTCAGTTTAATTAAAGGTTCAACATGTTGCACTAATGTCTTCTATTCTTCATACACAACCCTCCATTTTTTACTTCAATTTCATCTTTGAGAAATGATGTTTCCTTGTAAATTTTTTGTCATTGTATGTCAAGGGGATTTTTTGAGACAAGGAGTTAAATGTGGCACTTGATGAGAAGTGGCCATTTTAATTGAGGTGTTCGCAATTGATGGTGAACTCGCTTTCAACAAAAAACACATGAAGGGTGTTCTTCCAAATGATCATTGAGAAATGTCTTTCAAAGTTGCTGAAAAAAAAGTTGGGCACAAATTTGGACTAAACTTGGCATCATTGTTGTGCCCTTGGAATTCATTTCTTTTACATGAAGTTTATAAGTTGCAAATATAAGGTTACCATTTTGAGATCATGATGTACAGATATCCTAAGCTCACATATTTTCGGTGAATGAAATAAGAGGTAGTAGTGGTACTAGTGTGAGAAAGAAAGACCATCCTCCCTTATGAATTCCTCATTATAGGTATAATTGTTGTAATGAAGTGTGTTCTAAGTGGGAATACTATGTTTATTAAGCTACAAGAATCCATCAAAGTGTTTTTATGTTAATTCTACTGCCATATTTGGAAAGAGATGCTCAAAATTCTTGTAAGCGATCCACCAAATATATATCACAAATAATTTTCAACTCAAAATGGCTACGATACAGATTAAGGGATGCATATGGGATTTGATTTATTATTTCTGGTCGTCTACCTTGTTTTTGTAGCTAATTGGACTGTTTCCTTAAGGATTTCATGCTAGTAAAATATTCCTTGTAGACCCATAAGAGAAATTTATTCATAATCATATAAATTCCTTTCGTGTAGGTTGTCATATCAAAGGACTTACCCATGGCATGATCAATGCACCAGTAAAGAAATAAAAAACTTTTCTAAGCCTAATGACTTCTTTCCATATCTAAGCTAACTAGAAATACCTTGAAATATTTTCAAAGAATTTATACAATGATGCTAAATTGGTCTTGCAATGCCTGTTAATGGAAACTTTTATAACTTTATTTCACAAATGGAAATTTAGGGCGACTAAAATATCTTCTATAAAGTGCAGAGGACCAATCACCAGAATGAAAAGAATTTTTTTCTACACTCTTTATCTAAATTGATGGACAAACTCCTCAAACATTGATGATGTCAAAAAATGATTGAGGGGATCTTTCAATCCAACACCATAGCTAGCATATTCATGATCATTCTAGATTATATTTAGGGCATTAATGAGATTGGCAAGATGGCTCTCATAATGGCATCAAATTCAACATATAAAAAAATCTATCTAGATTTGTACAATAATTCAACTCATCTCAAGGTGGTAAAAAAGTACCTTCAACTCATCCAAAGAAAGGTATTTCTACTTTATTTCGTAATTTGAGTGAATGTTAGTGCTTTGTTCCCTACTGATCTTAAGTTCTTAACTGTCTGAGTAAAATCACTAACTTCTGCAATTTACCACAGTCAAAATGTATAATTTTCATATCAGGAAAGAACAACCACCTTCACACAATAACAGGTCTATGAGGCTCAAGAAGCACACTGAGCTCTTTTCTAGCATTATCTTATAGGATTCAATGGCTTTAGACATAGTGTCCAGATTTACTACACCAAAAAATTGGTAGAGGTGATCCTACAACTAGAATTGCAAAGACAAAAGTTTTAATTAAGTTCAATAACCTTTGAAATCACTATGAATGTAACAAAACAATACCTATTAGTATTTATGAAGACTCCGGATAGCATGATGGATTGTTCCTTTTCTCATAAATAGGATGCTCAATAGTCAGGACTCTCCTTAAATCCATTCCATACACATGTTTCCTCTTGCAACGCAGTGTGTTCAACCATGCTATGGTCGCAGCCCTTCCTCTTGCCTGCCTTATTCTCTCTTCTTTAATAGCATGTTGGATCTCCTCAAATATGTTTCTTTTATTCCTTGGTTCTTTCCTATGAACAGGGTAGCCTAATTATCCATCTCTTACATTACCAGTCTCCTAAATTAGTGAGGAGAGAGTTGAAATCTTTTCCATGTGATCATACTCCCATTAGTTCATCAGAAATTCTAGTTAAGAGAAAACCATATTCATTCCCACTAAATAAATAGATGAGAATGGTACACCTTTGAGTATGGAGCAATTACCTGAACGTACTTGTTGCTAAAGTCCCAAAAAATCAAATGAGCATATAAGCGGTCTGCCTTCAAATATATCTAAATTTTTACACAACTTGCGTAGCTGCATCAAAACATTAATGTGATCGAGAAAGTTGACATTAGCCCACATTGCTTGTGTTTTTGAACTCGCAATAAAATCCTCATGCAAGTTGCACTATCTTTTTGACAACTTTCAGTATATTACATGTTCATATTTATTTGGAAGTTGTTTATCTACATCTTGTTTCAGGGGACATAATATGAAAGGCTTCAATACATTTTTAAATGAACAACTTATTTATTCACTAGTTCTTGCCTCTCCCCTGTGCTAGATATTGGGTTACAAAACCAATATTTAAATCCTGCTATGACTGAGAGAGATGAGGCATCACAAAATGCGGCGAGGACCAAAGTTCCATAAGATCACTCTGAAGTGGACTTCCAATTTTCAATCAGGGGAACCCCATATTAAATAAGGTATTTTCATTTCTTCTACTTAAAAACATGGGCATCTTCTATCATGAGTCTATATGTTGTGATGTACCACTGTATTCTTTCAGAACTTGAACTCTCAGAAGCAACCTTCACAAGTACAGTTGTTGTTGCAACAACTGCCTCAAGCCACAAGATATTATTGTCCCCCTTACTGTCTTTGGTTAATTTATCTTGGGTTCCCTTTGAGTTTCCTGCAATCTTATGAAATTTCTCTTGGGATTTCCTATCCACATAAATAGCCTTCACTTCAACATCTTCTACTGACTCTATTATCAAATTTACAATAGTTTGGATGAAGGTCATCACACCATGAAAGGATTCCATTTGGTCAAACCTTGTTTCATTCCACTAAGAATAATCCATTACATATGTGATGGTGATCCATTCATTATTTCATCCTAGTTTTGATGTACAGTGGATCTAGAAGCTTCAAGACTATTACCTTTATATTGTGCATCTTCATCTTCATTGCTGCTATTTACCTTTTTGTCCACCTTTGTTGGGAATAGGGTTTGAGTTACCTTATCATTTTATTTATTTTCCTTTGATTCATCGTCAATACTATCTGATCTATTTTCCTTGTTGCTTTTAAATTCATGATTACTCTTGATACCCTAGATATTTGAAGGGCATATCCCCCTTAGTGGATCCTTCGAAATTTGTTTCATATATGGAAACTAATGAAGGTCACAAGTAATGTTAGTCTAATAATCATTACAATTCCACATGACTGTTATCTGTTGTGTGCCCCTGCTTTCGTACTTAATGTCATAGAATTCCTAAAAGGTCAGGGCTACCTGAGTGCCCTATTTTAGTGATTGATAATCCCTCCAATAATCTAGATTCCAAAGTATCTTTGTTCTATTTTGGTGTTCCACTATTCGCTATTAGAAAAACCTTTAACTAGAAAGAAATTTAACTACATATTCACTACTTTCGTCGTCACAAAGATTGGTTTTTATATCGTCTCTATGGAATTCAAGAAAAAATAAAATGAGATATTTCTCCAAGCAAGTGCATCAACAAAGTAATCCCTCTACAATTACAACTACCACTATTGGCCTTATATTACCTCCCAAAACATTGGTAAATTTTAGAAAATAACTATGAGGTAGCCATGATTAAACTAGTATTGACAGAAATGATAACATGCAGCTTGAAGAGGTGCCAATGAATGGAACTTTTGATGTTTTGTATATTGGTCATGAAAGAGGAATTTGGACAAACTTGTTACTCCAATTTTTGGTCATCTAACCTATTACTATTAGATGGACCAAAGTACACCATGTAAGGCCAATTTTACCCTAGTAAAATTGCTTTCACTATGAAAAATAACTTAGTAATCCATAATTTATTAAGTTGTTTATGGTCTAAACGGGAAACCCCATGAGGAATAATTGAATAAATCCCTATTTTTTTTATTTTCCTCGAGGGATAATTAATTAAACAACATTTTAATTTATATTCCTGGTCATATTTAACCCAAAACAAGATAATTAATTAGATAAATCACTATTTCTCTTATTATTTTCTAAGAATAATTATTTAAAACATCATTTCAATAATATTCCTTGTTAAATTTGACTAAATCATTTATAAATAATTGAATAAATCATTATTTATTTTATTATTACTCAACCGCATTCTTAAAATAATAAATAAATCATTTATTTAATTATTATTTACAAATAAAGGGATTTGACCAAATTCAAATTCTTTTTCCCTCCAACAAAAATAATAAAATATTCCATAAAAGTTGGATCTAGATTTGGTTAATAATATTTTAATTATGCACCAATATCTATACTAACTCAATATTTTGTTATAAATAGAAGGGTTTTTCCATTCATTCACTACCTTTTGTTGCCTAAAGATCACTTTGGATCTATACTTTTGGTCTGACTTTGATCCTCCATCATTGTCATATTTTTCTATCTTTTTGCTTGTGATCTCCCTTTGAGTTCCATTTTTGTCTGGGTTTTCTACACCATCAAGAGAGAGAGATCTTAGATGTGAAGTCTTGAGGACATACAAGAACCCATCCCATTGAGGGAGACTGGTAACATCTTTCTATGTTCCTTTCCCAGGTGTCATAAATACAAAATTCTTTAAAAATATTCTTGTCTTGTCCATTGGATGCATGGAGCAAATCTTGCTTTTATTTGCTGCTTAATGTCTTTAACTACATAGATCTACATTTTGTAGTATTTATTCTGATCAACTAACTACATTTCTAGGGAAATTGACAGTTATCTTTGATGTTTGCGTTGTTTGTTATGCATAGCTAAAGTGAGCTTTTTTCGTACGCTTGCGATTAGAATTCACACTAACAATTGGTGACTCCACAAGGGTTTATAATTATGACCGTTGTCATTTTTCAGATCCCTGCATGACCATCTACTTCAAACCTTAGGCTTTTTCTTCAGCTTCTTGTTTTTCTTTTCTTGATGTTGTTTTCAACCTTTAAAACCCTAAAACAGTAAAAATTCTAACTTCCGTGTGTTTCTAAGCGTATTGCGCAGGTGACAAGTATCACTCGTAGCTAAGACGACAATTTTTTTTAAACCTGTTCCCGAGATAGCCCGAAGTGCAGGTCGCACTTTTTGGGCCAAAATATGTGACCTCAACCTTCACGGCATGGAAAAAAGCCAAAAAACTACGACCTCTGCTTAAAACAGGTCAGAAACTGCGACTTGAACTTTTTGCGAGATTTTTTCTGTCATTTTTCTAGGTTTGTCTGGGCTACTGTTCAAGGTTGTCTGACCTCCTTCTCCACTCGTCTTAGACCTATACTTGCTATGTTTTACTCATCGAAGTAAGAACTAAGCCCCTTAGGGCTTTAGTACGCTTCCACCTTTTTAGGAGGAGTTTAGTTGAAGCAGGTCGTTTGAGATTTTAGTGTGTTCAACCATTTTTCAAATCTGATCCTATACTTTCAGATCCATTTCAAATTGGTTATTCATCCATCCAAAACACAACTTTTCAGTTTTGTTGGGTCCTCCTTTAGGGTACCCTCCTTTTCCCTTCAGTTTGTAGCCTTTCGCCATCCTTTTTGTAGCACTTTCACCACTGTTTTTTTGTTGTTTTCTGCACCTATTTTTAGCAGATCTGACCTTTAGATCCCCGTCCCTCCCGAATTTAGATCCATTGGCCATTTTTGTGTGTTTTCATTAGGTTTCACCCACCCATAGATTAGTTGTTGGGAAGCCCTCCTCCTTGGGTTTAAATTGATGCATCTTTAGCTATTTATTTTCTGTCATATTCAATGTACTTTATTGTTATTTTTAGATTTATTTACAGTTATACAACATCTTTTTTATTTTTTCTCTACACACGTCTGGGCTTAATTAAAATTAACACAGTTATCACATACACACACACCATCATTGTGCCCCCAAGACACTTATCTTAGAGACTTCTCGGCCTTCATCATCAGTTTCTGGTAGGAAGACTTACTCATCTACATAGGGTTTGAGTTCGTCCTCCACAGAGTCCCCATTCCAACTTTTCTTCTGGTTCATCGGGTTCCCCTTCTGGTTCTATCCTTGGCTCTCCTCTTGTCACTTTCACCATGTCTGGTTCAGGACCTAACGCTGGTGGTAGCCCCGACCCTAATGTTGGAATACCACTATTGGGGCCCCAACAAGAACTATCTCAGATGCTCCCGTGCTTCCTTATATGGCAGGCCTCAGTGTTCCCAATTTTAACCAGTTGATTGATGACCCCATACACCATGATCCTGGTTGGCCTACTATGCCAACCAAGCTCCCTTCAGACATCCCCAAGTTTGTAGATCTTACTGGAGAGGATCCTACCAACCATGTTCGTTCTTTCCACATGTGGTGTTCGTATAAATCCATCACCGATGAATTTGTCCGTCTTCGGTTGTTCCAGTGTACGCTTACAAGAGAAGCTTCTAAGTGGTATGTTGACCACGCCTCCACCTCTCATACTAATTTTGCGACTCTTTCTCGGGCTTTTCTGTATTACTTCCAACTTCCCCTTCCACAAGGGTTTATAATTACGACAGTTGTCATTTTTCAGATCCCTGCATGACCAGCTGCTTCAACCCCTAGGGTTTTTCTTTAGCTTCTTGTTTTTCTTTTCTTGATGTTTTTTTTAACCTTTAAAACCCTAAAACAGAAAAAATTCTAACTTTTGTGTGTTTCTGGGCTTATTAGGTAGGTGACAGGTATCAGTCGTAGCTAAGACAACACTTTTTTTCGAAACTTGCTCCTGAGACAACTAGAAGTGTAGGTCACATTTTTTGTGCCAAAACTTACGACCTCAACCTTCAGGGTGAAAAAAATAGCCAGAAAACTGCAACCTCTGCGTAAAATAGGTCAGAAACTGCGACCTGAACTTTTTGCAGGAATTTTTTTGTGATTTTTATGTGCTTGTCTGGGCTACTGTTCAAGGTTGTCTGGCCTCCTTCTGCACCCGTCTTAGACCTGTACTTGCTCTGTTTTACTCGTCGATGTAGGAACCAAGCCCCTTAGGGCTTCAATACACTTCCACCTTTTTAGGAGGAGTTTAGCTTAAGCATGTCGTTTGAGATTTCAATGTGTTCAGCCATTTTTCAGATCTGATCCTGTACTTTCAGATCCATTTCAGATTGGTTATTCATCCATCCAAAACAAATTTTTTTAGTTTTGTTTAGTCCTCCTTTAGGGTACCCTTCGTGTCCATTCAAGTTGTACCCTTTAGACACCTTTTTTGCAAAACTTTTCCCACTAGTTTTTTGTTGTTTTCTGCACCTATTTCTAGCAGATTTGACCTTTAGATCCCCGTCCCTCCTGAATTTATATCCATTGGCCATTTTTGTGTGTTTTCATTAGGTTTTTCCCACCCATAGACTAGTTTTTGGGAAGCCCTCCTCCTTGGGTTTAAATTGATGCATCTTTAGCTGTTTATTTTATGTCATATTCAGTATACTTTATTGTTATTTTCATATTTATTTACAGTTATACAGAATCTTTTTTATTTTTTCTCTACACACCTCTGGGCTTAATTAAAATTAACACACTTATCACATACACACACAACCTAAGTGAAGAGCGCCTGGTTTACACCGCCAAGCCAAGACTATAACATTGTAATCAAATTGATCCTGCACCTCCTTGCCCTTGTTTCGACATTGTAATCATTTGATCCTACACCTCCTTTCCTTTTTTGGTATCTCTTCCTTCCGTGATCTATGTGTTTTCCATCATTGCGCCCCCAAGGCGCTTATCCCGAAGACTTATTGGCCTTCATCCTTAGTTTTCAGTAGGAAGACTTACTCTTCCACGTACGGTTCATGTTTGTCCTCCACCGAGTCCCCATTCCAACTCTGCTTCTAGTTCATCGAGTTCCCCTTCTGGTTCTATCCCTAGATCTCCTCTTTTCACCTTCACCATGTATGGTTTATGACCTAACGCTGTTGGTAGCCCCGACCCTAATGCTGAGAATACCACTAGTGGGGCCCCATCAAGAACTATCCTGGCTGCTCCCTTGCTCCCTTATATGGCAGGCCTTAGTCTTCCCAATTTAACCAGTTGATTAATGACCCCATACACCATGATCCTATTTGGCCTACTATGCCAACCAATCTCCCTTCAGACATCCCCAAGTTTGAAGGTCTTGCTGGAGAGGATCCTACCAACCATGTTTGTTCTTTCCACATGTGGTGTTAGTCTAACTCCATCACCGATGACTCTGTCCATCTTCGGTTGTTCCAGCGTACGCTTACCAGAGAAGCTTCTAAGTGGTATGTCGACCAGCCCTCCGCCTCTTATACTAATTTTGCGACTCTTTCCCGAGCTTTTTTATATTATCTCCAGCTTCCCCTTCGCTATGACACCGATACCGAACTCTTGACCTCTTTCTGTCAATCGTCTGCAACCCGCCTATCTGATCATGTCCAAGAATGGTGGAGAAGAAAGAGCCTATGTCGAGCCCCTCCCTTTGAAGACCATGTCTACATAGACTGGTTTCTCAGATCCCTTTTTCCTGCTATTGGAAAAGATGTCGCATCTCATTTCCCTCAGACCGAAGAAGTTTCCCTTGATATTGCGTTGAAATATGTCCTGATCTACGCACAGTCTGGTTATGTTTATACTGTCTTATCTAATCTCCCTAGACCTAGTGTTGTCAACGAAATGGGGGCATACCATGCCACCGACGGTATCATTAGAGCCCTTTCTCCTTTGTACACTCATCCTCCCATGGGTTATGGTTTCCCTCAGGGAGGGGCCAGCTCCTCCAACAATTTTCCCCCTCTCGGCAGTATGTATCTAGGATATGACATGCTTCCTCCTTTTTCCCAACCTGTTTACCACAATGTTTCCCAACCTCCTTATTATCCGTATCCGCACCTTGGTTCTCCAGCTCCTCCAACATTAGCACCTCAGCCTCCCTTGCCTTCTCAACCCCTGCAATAGCAGCCACCACCCCCCAGGGTTAGGTGTATGCACAACAGGGTGCGACTAATCCTTCTACTTCCAAAAAGAAGAGGAAAGGAAACCAAAACCAATCTTACCCGGGTAATCTAGGACCCAATCCCCAAGGTAATGTACCTAACACTATACGCAGCAACAAGGCACTCAGTCCAAGCAGGACAGACCCATTCGCATGAAAAAACCTTGTTCCTTTTGCGGTGTCTATGGTCACTACACCCATGATTATCCTCTTTTATCTTAGATGTGTCAGATGTGGGAAGCTCAAGCAGCATCCTGAGGACAACAAGCCTTCCCTTCGGTTCCTCCTAATGTTTCCCCTACCCAACCGGCTATGTTTACCAATCCTTTCCCCCAACAAGGATTCGTGGCTACCAACCCCCCGAAACTCAGGCAGCCACTCAACCTCCTCCATCTGGTACCTTCGATTACCATATTCTCATGATGAACTTTTACCAACCCATTACCATTGATATCAACCTTCAGACTCAGTTCCGTCAGTACAACAAGCCCCCCGCTACGTCTACCCTCGAGCCCCCTTCTTCAGATCCCACAGAGCCTATTTCGACACCCAATGGTCCTTTATTGATCCCTCAGCCTATGACATAGGTTCACACCAAGATCCCCAAGGGACCATTATGCTGAAACACTACTTCTGGTAAATATGCCCATTGGTATAGTATAGTAGATGACTTGGCACAATCCCCTACTGCCATGTCAACGTTGGAAGTCTTCTAGTCATGCCATTCACAACAAAAATCTCTACTAACTTCCATGGGCATTGTGGATCCTTCAAATGATCGTTTGATCATGTTTGATGTTGACCAGTCAGAACATCCCCCCCTTCCTACTTTCGTCGCCTTCCAAATCCTTGTCAATATCTGTAATTCCAAAGTCTCTCGGTGTATCATTGACGGGGGCGGCATCCACCTATGTGATGTCTACTTTAGTTTGGAAGCAACTCATATCTCCTGAGTTGGCCCCTTACACTATCACCCTCCAAGCATGGGATGGGCACTCTTCCCAACCCCTTGGCATGCTCCGTTATTTTCCTATTAATCTTGCGGGAAAGACTGTTTTTGTTGATGTAGAAGTCATTGATGCCCCCTTAGACTACAACATTCTATTGGGTTGTAGCTACACTTATGAGATGTCTGATATCCCATCTGCAGTTCACCATAAGATGTGCTTTCCTCACAATGGAAAGATTGTCACCATTAACCAATTGACATATTACAAATAGAACCAGTCTGCCTCTCCCGTCCTCGCCTAGTATGCTTTAGGCCAACCTGAGGATACCTCTACTCCCATTAAAATTCCCCCTCCCAATATCGAGATGACGAAGTCTTCGGCCACTATCCTCTACCTTTCATCATCTATGATATCCATGGTGGAAAATCCCTATGGGACTTCCCCTTCTGTTTCGCTTGACCCCCCTCCTATGATCACCCTGGGCTCAACATCAGTGGATCCCTTATCTTCTTGTTCTTCTGCCACCCCCCGTGACGATGCGCATCTGAACCTTTCTTCTCATGATGATGAGTCAGGTAGCTTTGCCACATCATGCGGTTACCCTACCACGAGTCACCCCATCCTCTACTATGATGACAACATCATGGAATCCTTTTCCACCCCTGACTTCATCTTTCTCGCCCATAAGAGGAATGGAACCATCTGTGTCTATGGTGACTTTCGAAACCTGAGCACAAGCTACCTCCAAGGCAACTCCCACACCCCACCTACCTTTCAGGGTGAGGGTGGTAGAAATCCTACCTAAAGCACTCCCTCTAGCAGTGTTTGTTTGATTTCTACCTTGCGTTCAGGTTGCCAACATTGTTCATCATCCTCTCATTTTTTGTCTTACGACACCTTTCAGATGGACCTCCCGTCCACACCATATATTGGTTATGGCGATGGTGCAAGTCGCTACTCCCGGAATCTAGCCTCAGCAGCTTGGGCCATTTTTACCCCCTTGCATTCGCTTGTTCTCTCTAACGGCGTATGCATTGGTACTGCCACCAATAACCAGACTGAATATGATGCAGTGCGAGGTTTATTAGCTGATGTCATTTCCCATCGCATCCTTCACCTTTATTTTCGTTTAGATCCCCTACTTCTTGTCATGCAATTGAATGGTGTCTACCATGTGCATAATACTGTCCTTTTTAGAAGATATTTACGAGTGAAGCTTTTGATGCATGAATTTGAAATCATTACATTTAGTCATGTACCTAGAGCACAAAATCACTATGTAGATAGCATTGCAAATAATATTCTAGATTAGCATTTATCACACGCATTTCACACAAGATAATAACAACAAACCATAAAACAATGGATATCCATTATGTGTGTCGTTCAAAATGTTTTAGAGTCCATCAACTCTGATACATATGACATGCTCATATCACATTACAAAAATAAAAACTGGGGGCAACACATGCCCCTACATCTAATCACTATCTGAAGGATCCCGTTGTTACGTAAAATTGACTCGGGATAGAGTCAATGTTGACTAGGGTAAATAGTAGTGGTTTTGGGGCACATGGTATTGTGCACCCATGGTTTTCAGCCCATGGTATTGCGTGTAATGGAGCCTATAAAAGGCTGGGAATACTTCATTGTAATGTGGGCCTAGAGGTGAGGGGTGAAGGCTCAGTTGGCCGGATTGGCTAGGGTTTTGGCCAATGCTTAATGAAATTTCATTGGTTGGGTTTTGCCTGAGATTTGGGGGTTTTCCCAGATAAACATCTTTGTTTATGTTTATGATTTGTTGCTAGATATTTTATGTTTTTTTGTTCCTCTCGGTAAATTTATTATTTCTCTGGTAAATTTCTAACAAATGGTATCAGAGCCATTGAATTTCGCTGCACTAGGAGAGAAAATTATGTCAAAATGAGAGAGGATATGTGCACGTGGATCAATTAATTGATGAACCATGTATCTGAAGAGAACTCCTAGAGGACTGGTAGTTACAGAGGCTAGTGACCCATGTAATCCAGTAGATGGGTTCTTTTTATATGGACATTGATTTTATATGTACAAAGAGATTAACAATGAAACAAAAAAAATATTATTATTATAATGGAGTTAATTTATTACATGTAAATGGGCATACTGCTATAAGACCTAGTATGGCATGCGTACCCCTAGGTAATCACTGGTAAAGTCTGGGTTAAATCAAGGTGATAGGGGGATGTCAAGTTAACAATTACCTGGGTTAAAACAAAAAAAATGAGGGGGGAAGAGCTAGAGTGAGCAGGGTTGTCTCACTTAGCAATTTTGGCTAGATTTAGTCAAGAGACCCCAAGTCAAGTTTAAGGGGGGAATTGTTATGTAAACTTGACTCGGGATAGAGTCAATGTTGACTAGGGTAAATAGTAGTGGTTTTGGGGCACATGGTATTGTGCACCCATGGTTTTCAGCCCATGGTATTGCATGTAATGGAGCCTATAAAAGGCTGGGAATACTTCATTGTAATGTAGGCCTGGAGGTGAGGGGTGAAGGCTCACTCTACCTTAGGCCCGAGCAAAAAAACCCTCAGCAGCAAAAGCGTCCCTCTGAAGCCAAATATGGCTCCAATACCAAATGAAGAAACATTTACCAAAGAATATTAACTAATTACTGAGAGGAATAATTAAACATAACCAGCAACAAATCATAAACAATAAAAACGTATGTTTAACCAGGAAAAACCCCAAACTCTGGGGAAAACCCATCCTAATGAAATTTCATTAGCCTTGGCAAAAACCCTAGCCAATCCAGCCAAGTGAGCCTTCACCGCTCACATCTGGGCCTTACATTACAATGAAGTCCTCTGAGCCTTTTATAGGGTCCATTACATGCAATACCATGAGCTTAAAACCATGGGTGCACAATACCATGTGCCCCAAAACCATCACTATTTAACTCGGTCAAACTTGTCTATAATCGCAAGTCAATTTACCGAACATTTCCCCCTATCACCTAGGTCTAACCCAGACTTTACCAGTGATTACCTAGGGGTACGCATGCCATACCAGGTCTTACAGCCATATGCCCATTTACATGTAAAAATTAACTCCATTATAATAATTTTTTTTTTTGTTTTTTGTTTTTTTTTACCCTTGTTGCTCTCTTAATATAACCATCCTCTCATCTCTGAATTTGTCGGACCAACTTCTTATTACTGCTAGTCGACAGATCTGGGTTGTGGCGTCACCATTGTCCTCTTTCTCCATTGAGAAACCCTCCATGGAATTCCCCATGGAATCAATCAATCGGATATTTCCTATTTCCTAGCAACACCATGCTCCCTATGGCGAGATCTTCAAAAGGCTACATTGATTTCTCCATTCACAGGCCAATAAAACCCTTGGCTAAAAAAGCGTCTCTCTGAAGCCAAATATGGCTCTGATACCAAATGTAGGTTTTAACCCTGAACAGAAATTATCTACACACGAATCTTATAACAGAAAATAAACAATAGCGAGAGCATAAAACATAAAACAGATAAACACAGAGATTTTCCCCTGGATCCCAAATCGGGATGACCAGCTTCATTTTTCATTATATTCCTTTTAGTGTTACAACACATATATATACATGTCAAAGCATACATAAACCCCAATCCATTAACCCTGGATTAAAACATAACCGTAGTTCCCTTGACCAGATCTACAAAATACTAGGGGACGAAAACCATCGTACCCCAAAACCATGTGCAAACTCATGTACAAAACATGGGTGGGTCCGCCTATGAGTGGGTCCGCACACCAGGAAAACAATTTCGCCGGGGCACTGCCCCGGACCGCAACAGTGGGGGCTGCCTTCCCCCTTGTGACCCCCCTGCTACGCCCAGCATAACATACAGAGCGTGGGGCTAGTCGTGGAAAGAATATAACACATACCCAACACCCGAGCCAATGGATCAGCTCTGGCAACTCGTAGATCGTGCATCTCCTGTCCATCCATCACCATGCACCGCATGACCCCTCGCCACTCCAAAGGCAGATCAATACATGGCTCTATGTATTTGTCAACAAGATATTGCCATCCATGCTCTGAAACACCAGTTAGAAGCCTCTCACATTTATGACATATGTCCTCCAGGAGGGAAACTACATCCTCATTTTGTGGACCCCTCCACCCACCTGGTGCTGCAACTCCTAATACTGTAGGCCACCCCATATACCCGACCGGTTTCACCGGTGTTGTATCTGCATACCCCAAGTGAATGAATCAATACCACATACAATATTCTGAAACTTTAAAATTCACATAACATATTAGCAACTTGTCACTTACCATCGAGACCCCATGCTCAACCTGGCGGCAATGGCAAGTCCATGTCCCCATGATAACTAATCTCACTAGAGGGATAGTCATCTATGTACAATGGCATCTGATCCCAATGAGCGAAAAACTCGGGTATGAACACCTATCTGACTTCCCCACCTCCCCCTCTACATAGTAGTCACCCCCAAAGGTACATCCTGGGCTCTCTTGGGCCCCCATCCTGAATCTGTATGCGAGGCCAAAGTGTCGGGATCTTCTCCAAGAAGAGCAAGCACAACACTGTGCCATATGCATAGTTGTGGTTCACTTGTCGCTTGAATAGTGACAACTGTCATTTCAATGATGATAGCATCATTTGGGCCCACCCATATTACGTCCCACTCAACACACTCTCAACAAGCATCATCTGACCCCCAATGATGTGGTGGAGTGCCTGGCTACCCAGGATCCATAGCACCACTGTGGCCACAACACGGGTCTCTAGCCGCTCTAGATCCCCGATCGATATCCGTGTCCCCTTGACATGGAGACCCAGTCGATAATGGTGCTCCACAAACTCCATAATGTTCAGCCCTCACGGTAACACTGGTTGCATATTTCCCACCATCCCAAGTGGTGGGAGACCAGTGAGAAAATATATATCCTGGATAGTCAACTTGACCCGGTGCCCCTTCTCTATAAATATCTCATGATCTAAATCCCAATAGCTGACAATCCGGGCCAACAAGGGCTCTCCATCTCTCATCAAATGGTTCTCCACAAACTTTAGGACCCCAAACCTATCCAATGCAGCGCGGACACCATGATCCTCTTGGATCTTCGATCGTAATTTGTCTAGGTCTCTTTCTCTCCATTTGATCCTCAACTTTTCCATATATGCACAAAACCATCATATTTGTCAGTGTACAGTAAGGAAATACTGCATTCAACCATAAAAAAACCCAACTCTCAACCAAGAAGCAACTCCAAAATCCCTGTGTCGGAAAAATCGCACTTTTCAAGCCTTTTCTAGGGCAGGTCATAGTTTTCTGCCCAAAACCTGCTACCCAGGTCGCAGATATTGCCCCAAAAAGTGCGACCCAGACTTGAAGAAGAGCAGGGGCCTGTTCCTGAGCTTTGGGTGCCTAAACTGAACTTTCAATCCACTGAAATGAAAGAGTAGGGCTAGATCTCTTACCTACAACTAATGGATCTCAATTCCAACGGTTGGTTTTTCTTCTACGATCGTCACAAGATTTAGGGCCTTTCCTCCTCTCTACATTCACCACAACTACACTTGCAAATGAATCAAATTGGAGGGAAATTGCCTTATTAAAAGAGAAACCCCATATTTTCTTTCACCAGCTGCGACCAAACCATAGCTCGATTTGATAAACCATCAACACCGTTGGAAAGCTCTCACCGAGATCTCAAATGGGTATCCTTTAGTTTTTTGTGATTTGATACTTCACCTGGACACATATTTTCCAAGAAGGGTCACTTCACCACTCCTCAAAATCGAACTTCTTCACTTTCAACACTTTTACTTGGGGCGCTACTTTTCCTTCATACTTTTCCATGCTCGTGTCAATTTTCGTCATGAGTAACCATCTTATACTCATGTTTTTATGGTCCCCACCAGGCCTGTTCTATGTGGTAGCATCATCGAGTTGCCCTTGTTAGAGCATCCGAGTTGAGTCATCATCGCATCCATGGAGTCTGTCTCGATTTCCTTTGTATCCTGCTATAGTCCTCCATCCTTCATTGCTTTGTACATCTCTTGTGTCGCACATTTTGGCCTCCAGTCATACTGTCCCCTATCCCCTCTGGTGTCGAGTTAGTAACTGCTAGGTCATCCATGCCCTTTATGCTCTAACAAGGGAATTTTTCAGCCCACTACTCAGTACCCCCCATTCCTCCATTATCCTTGGTGTCAGTCTACCAATCACTCTACTATTTTCTATCGTTCCTTAGTTGAGGCTCCCTTATTGCCTCACTTATGGCGGATCTCCTTCTGTCAACATTAGCTTATTAATTCCAGAAGACAGGTCTAGAGGGCAGTGTACCTTGGTTCTGGCTTCCACTCTTGTTTGGTGCCTCAGATCAGGGAAAGGGACTCTTTATTGCCCTTTGACTTGATTGTTTCTCAACTGTAGCTCCTTATGGCATGATCGAGATCTGTATACTTGATAGTTCAGTCATGCAACAGATTGTAGCGGTGATTGTTGGGTGTGTGTGAGATGTTTCAGACCTCATGAGGGGGTGGCACTTCAGGTAACCCCCCACATGCTTGAATAACCTCTCTACTATAGCCTTGGATGCAACTACATATAATTAATGGTTCTGGCCTCAGTCGCTTGCAGCACCTCGTTAGTTTGCATGTATCATTCTGATTTTCAGAGCCTTTTCCTATTTTACAAGGCCTCTTTGGTTGTACTTATATCTGATGTACTCAGATATAAGTCCTGGTTGTTGTCCCAGGCATAGTATGTATGTGGGATTCACTATCATGTTTTTATCTGACCCATGTTTATGCCAGCATGTACTATATAGTTCAGTCCCTTGTTTGATGGACGCATCATTCTTTGTACTTTGTTATCTCGGCGGGCATAGGTATGCTTCTCCCGCCTCATGTAGAACATGTACTCACTCATAAACGAGACTTGTCACACCTATAAGTCTCACCTCCTTAGGGTATTTTCCTCTAGCGCTTTTGTCTACCTCATATTTCTCTCTCTCTGAGTTCCCTTTCAGTGTCTGATGATTGAGTTCTTACAACATACTTCGGTCTTATGATTAGCTCCTAACGCTCACACATTGGGGGTCAATCTATTACACCAATTTTTGGTCATCTTACTTGTTACTATTAGATAGACCAAAGTACACCATGTAAGACCAATTTTACTGTAAGTAAAATTGCTTTCACTATGAAAAATAACTTAGTAATCCATAATTTATTAAGTTGTTTATGGTCTAAATAGGAAACCCCATGAGGAATAATTGAATAAATCCTTATTTGTTTGATTTTCCTCAAGAGATAATTAATTAAACAAAAGTTTAATTAATATTCTTGGTCATATTTAACCCAAAACAGGAGAATTAATTATACAAATCACTATTTATCTTATTATTTTCTAGGAATAATTATTTAAAACATTATTTAAATAACATTCCTTGTTAAATTTGACTAAATCATTTATAAATAATTGAATAAATCATTATCTATTTAATTATTACTCAACCACATTCTTAAAATAATAAATAAATCATTTATTTATTTATTATTTACAAATAAAGGGATTTCACCAAATTCAAATTCTTTTTCCCTCCAATAAAAATAATAAAATATTCCATAAAAGTTGGATCTAGAATTGGTTAATAATATTTTAATTATGCACTAATATCTAGACTAACTCAATATTTTGTTATAAATAGAAGGGTTTTTCCATTCATTCACTACCTTTTGTTGCCTAAAGATCACTCTGGATCTATAGTTTTGGTTTGACTTTGATCCTCCATCATTGTCATATTTTTCTATCTTTTTGCTTGTGAGCTCCCTTTGAGTTCCATTTTTGTCTGGGTTTTTTACACCATCAAGAGAGAGAGATCCTAGATGTGAATTCTTGAGGACATACAAGAACCCATCCCATTGAGGGGGACTAGTAACATCTTTCTATGTTCCCTTCCCAGGTGTCATAAATACAAAATTCTTTAAAAATATTATTGTCTTGTTTATTGGATGCATGGAGAAACTATTGCTTCTATTTGCTGTTTAATGTCTTTAACTGAATAGATATGGATTTTGCAGCATTTATTATGATCAACTAACTACATATCTAAGGAAATTGACAACTATCTTTGATGTTAGGGTTGTTTGTTATGCACAACTAAAGTGAGTTTTTTCCATACGCTTGCGATTATAATTCACACTAATAAAACTCTTACACATATCATTGCATATTACACAACTATATTTAGGGGGGAAATGATGCAGAGGGAAATGGATCGCATGCTGACATGATGAAAAATGCATTCAAACCAAATGTTCCTTTTTTAGCGCAAAAACTTGTCAATCTACAATTGCAATTTAGAAAGAAAGAAAACAAGAGAAAAGGCTTCCATGGGAAGCCTTGCAATTTTATTTTAAGGATGGAGCATTTTTTCCATTTTTTGATGTCTAAATTTCTTGCTCTCTATTATTAAATAGATATCCAATGAGGCTTTAGCTTTTTCTTGGTTTGGGTTGATGGATGGATTCCATCTAACAAAGATGGGATGCCTAAATTCAATGGAATAAGCGAGGAATGAAATGGTTTTGTTTGAAGTGGAAATTGATGTTGAAAGGGCAATGAGAGGATGATAAAGAAGATAATAATAAATTACAAGAAGGATACCATCATAGGAGATATCACTTCAGGTCCTCTGTAATATTGTGAAGGCAGAGAGTGACACTGATTTTTAGGACATTCTTTGTGCTATGGTGCCATCTGAGTGAATTTATAAGAAACTTGCATCTAATATGGTATGATCAATTAATAAGTTCAATGTAGATTTTGGTGGACAAGTAATATCTTTGGAACATATTCATCCTTCATTAGAGCATGTGCCTCATGTGGAACTATAATTCATGATGGCACAAATTATACCACTTGTAATGATATAAGTATGGTACACAATTGTGATTAAGAAGGATCCAAACTCAATAGGCTTCACTTAGTAAAAGAAAAAGTAGATAAAGTTGGAACCAAACCTGCTACAAACAGGGGTTCTTAGCTCCTTCTAAGGGTATTCCCACATTGGAGTTATATAAAATTGCATGAAAAAAAAGGATATTCATTAGGTGGTGCAATTGCAATGTTGGAAACTTGTATAAGTTTGAGGTTCCTTGGATCATGTTTATCATCAAAAGATGGGGACAAGTTTTTAGGTAAACTGTATTACCTCTTCAAAACCTCCAATTGGAATGTTTTTGTTAGAGATTATGCTCATAAGAAACAATGACAACATCATTTCAGGATGTATTGCATACCAAAAGATTTGGTTTCGCACAATTTATCACCAAATTTTTTTCAACATTATCATGTACAATAATCAAAAGGTTATTCCGATGGATATTTATACAAATATTCTTCAGTGCACGTTGATAATGGATTTAATGGTGAGGTGCTAATGCAGATAAATACAAATCATAATGAAGAGGAACACTTGGTATTAGGGCTAGGTCATGTTCAAAAGTCTCTTCACATTTTTTCTAGATTTGTACCTATAATATATATCACTAAACAATTCAGCTTGTTTAGAGGAAGGGGAAAAAATGTATACGTAATAGAGGGAAATTTTATTATGACCTCAACAATGGATGCAAGATAAATATCAACACAATCCCTTGAAATTTAGGAGAGTGTAGATGGAATATTCCTTGTGGATGTAGAGAACATCTCAACAATGGTCAATGAGGAACACTCAAAGGACTCAAGTAGAGAAACAAATACTGGAAAATCCACATGGTAACATAGGGTTCCTTGTTTTCCTTCTTATGTTACTTTTGGTATAACTTTTTCTTGTAGAATTAAGGGATAAGTTTCACTCACACTCTATAATATCATACAAGTCTTGATTTATAAACCATGAAGGACACTTGACCAAGGGAATGGACGTCATTAGTAAAATGCTATTTGAGCCAAGTGATTTAGTGTGGCATAGTTTTTTAGGGCTTATATAATATGTGGGAATATAGAGTTAGAGAAATACACAATAGAATGCTTTGTTGAGTTGGAACCCCATGACTCTACTACATATGTACCACTTTCAAACATCTATGTGGTAGCTAACATATGGGAATATGTAGTAAGGGTAAAAAACAAAAAATGATGAAAGACCAGGGCTTGAAAAAGGAGCTCGGGAAAAACTAGATTGAGGTAAATAAGTCAAATAACATATTGTATGAATTCATTTTAGATAATAGTTCACATACCTAGATATAAGGCATATAAAATTTTGGAGAGGTTTTCTAACTAGATGAGGGATGCAGGATATGTACCCAGTACAAATTTTTTGCTACATGATATCAACCAAAAACTGGAAACAAAAGTTATGGAGCAAAACCAAAAGGTCTTTGTTTCTTTGTAGATCAAAGAGCGGTTTGCATGAGTCAGAGGTATGGATATGGAATTCCTCAATAAATAATTCCACTTGTAGTCACCCAAATACATGTCAACATGTAGGGTAACATGATCGCCACTCATCAACTTCAAGGCTCACAGGATGTAGTGGTTGTAGGGAAAATAATACTAAGTTACTATTCAACGAAAATGTCTATAATTTCTTCCTTAAATTCTACTATAGAAAGGGAAAACAAGACACAGGGCTCTCTCACCTACTCAACTTGACCTTTTAGTTGAATCAATTATCAAAATTATTTATTTGTCTTTAGGAGTGGGTGATAGAAATCATTTAAATCAACAAATTTTTAATTCCAGATTAATGTAGTTTTGGCGTCATACTAGTGAGAGACTCTTAGGCTTGCAAGTTGCTACCATGTATAAGAGTTTGGGTGAATCTGGAAGGTCTAGAAATTTAAACTCTCAACAAATTCCTTTGGGGATAGATCTTGAGCATTTGTTCCCTATCTTAGGATTAGCACCAATAATTATCAGTCGTGACTAGTCAATCAGACATGAAATACATTGAATTTTCAATAACTATGCGTACTCCAATAGAAGTGTCATTTCTAATGATGGAGGGCCTCATTTAATATCAACACCAATACTATTTATTTAAAGTTATAAAAATTGGAGCTCCAATTGAAATTCTCCCTAGTAAACATAAGAAAAAAGTGTCACAACTCATTCCTTTACAGGTAGATATTACTCAAGCTTGAGGGCATCTTCCCACTACAAGGTTTTGAGCTACTACCAAACAAATTCACTTATTTTTTTGTTGTCAGTATTCTGTGAATATATTTCAATGGTGTTATTTTTGTTTATTACTTGTAGTTTGAAATGGTTTATGTTTATTTATGAAGATTAAGCTAATGTTCATGCTAGGGGAATTTTTTTTATTTATTGTTGACCATTTATTTTCAATGATGTTGTGCTAGCATGGGCATCTGCAACAAGCCACTTCACAAAAAATGTTTGGTTATATTTAAGATCTTCTCGTCACTTTTTTACTAGTAGTTCAATAATGAAAATGCATCCTTTAAAATTTGAAGACATCATATGAATATATTTATTCTTCCCAAATTATTCTACGTTGGCTATAGGAGAAAGATGAGATTTATAGGCAAGAAGAAGGGCAAGGATTAGTACCTCGAGTAAAGAGAAGGTTAAAGATGATAACTCAGTGGATGTAGCAACTAATAAATCCAATACCTACTGCGATTGTTCATGGAAAAGAAAGTATGGAATATGAGAATTAAACATATACTCTTTCTAAAACAACCTTGTGAGATGCATGAAATTTAGCTTCCACCTCGAATAAAGATATGGGAAAGAAAGCTGAAAATGAAAACTTGTATGTATCTAGTTGGCTTCACAAAGAATAATCACTCAATTGTTGTTAGGTCCCTATAATACTAGTGTATCCCCTTATTTTTATTACTTTTATCCCCCTTATTGTTATTTTTGTACCCTTGTATCCCCCATATTGTTATTATTGTGCCCTTACATTCTTATTGTTAGGTCGGCTAGGATTATATTGTGGACCCATGGACTCCTATACATAGAAAGGAGGTTTTATCATTTGTATCATCCAAGAATTTTTCATCTATGTAATGTATTGGAGGTTTACCCCTCGAAGTGGCTGATTTCTGAGGTGCTGATCTCTCTTTTCTTCTATTTTTGGAGTTGGTTTCATAACATTTGGTACCAAAGCCTTGGATTCTAGGATTTCTCTGCTCCAAACAGTTCATCGTGGAATTTTCTCTATAATTTTTTTTCTACGAAGGTTCAAAAACTGAAATTTTTATAGAGCGAAGGCAAAATCTTGAGGAACATTGTGTAAAAATTTTAGATATTAGTTCGCAACAGTTTCGGAGATATGATCTGTGGAAGTTAGGGTTTTTTCAGGCTCCTTAATTTAACCTAAAATAGTCATAGTGGAATTTTCACTATAAATGTTTTTCTACGAAGGTGCAGAAGTTGAAATTTTTACAAAGAGAAGCCAAAATCTTAAGGAATTTCATGTAAAAATTTCAGATCTTGATTCGTAACATTTTCAGAGATATGATCTGTGGAAGTTAGGGTTTTTTTAGGCTCTCGAATTTCATCTCAAAGAGGTGACCGTGGGAAAATCGTCATAACTCTTGCTCTGAGCATCAGATTCAAATTCTATAAAAAGTGGCCACAAGTACATAGAATGCAGTTTCCTTTGTACCAAGTGCAGAGCCTAAGGAGGAAACAGTGACACGTGGCACACCGTACAAGTTCACTCTACTGAACTAGTCCATAATTAGGTCATTGTGGGAGATTGGGCATAACTTTTCCTTGAAGAATCCAAATCAGGTCAGACCTCTAGCATTAGAAATAATATTCAAAGGGCTACTACAGGACCAAATTTCAGATGTTGAAGATCCGAAATCAAAGATATAATTTAGTTTCAATATCGAGCTCCTCAAAAGCAAGAAAAAGTTGTGTATTTGTTTTTTAAGATTGCATAACGTTTGTTTGAAAAAGTAGTTTGAAGTGATTCCAAGGGCATATTGAAGAATTTTTATCAGTATTGGGTTTTATAATGCCTCCAAAAAATAATTCCACACCCATTAAGCCCTCATAAAGCTATAATATGATGCATGAAGAGGAAGAATTGTAGTATGAGATATCAAAATTATGATACCAAGTGCAACAAATTTCGATCTTACAAACAACAATCAAAGATGACACAGATGGTTTAAAAGCAAAAATGGAGGCTAAGTTGGATGGTTTGAAGGATCAAATGAAAGCTAATATGGATGATAAAAAAATGGAAGATCACATCGAGCATCAATAACAAGTTCTCCAAGTCTCAAAGGATAACCTAACTTTGGTGAAGAATCAAATGAAACAACAAGAAGATCAAAGTCGCAGCGAAAGAAGTTTTGAAGCAGTCACAGAAATGAGGACTCGACAACTACCAAATCGATCGATTTCAGAGTATCTCAGCAAGTGGAAGAACTTAGCCATTGAATATTCCACATGGGGGGATGAGAATTTTATACATAAGCACACATAAATAATCAAGCATTGAGGGCAACACTTGTTTGAAGGAGAGGGGCATGTTAGGTCCCTATAATACTAGTGTATCCCCTTATTTTTGTTAGTTTAGCCCCCATAATATTATTGTTGTACCACTGTAGCCCCCATATTTTCATTATTGTGCCCTTGCATTATTATTGTTAGGTTGGCTAGGATTATATTATGGCCCCATGGACTCCTATATATAGAAAGGAGGTTTTTTCATTTGTGTCATCCAAGAATTGTTCAGTTATGTAATGTATTGGAGGTTTCCCCCTCAAAGTGGATGATTTATAAGGTGTTGATCTCTCTTTTCTTCTATTTTTGGAGTTGGTTTCATAACAATTGTATTACAATTAGGATTTTGTTAGTTCTACCTATAGTTTTATATCCAGTCTATTGTTTTGTAATATTGACCATCTCTATTACATTGTTTTTTCTATCTGAAATATGCAAGTTTTCCTTTTAACATGAATTATTCTAAGAAATATTGTGCACAATTTTTTACGTACTTACTTGAATTTTATATCACATGGTCAAACTATATTTTTTCAATACCATAATCATTTTATTAAAAAAAAAAAAATCACTACTTCATTTGGCAAGGCCTTTGGGAAACTTCAGAAACATAAAGGATTGAATAAAAATTCTATTTTGAGGATAGCAGAAAGCTTCATGGATAGAGAAAATAATTTGGAAGATGATTTCTCTAGGTAGTATTGATCTTTGAACAAGACCACTAGTTCCAGTGGATTGTCAAAATTTATAGTTGTTTATCAAGTTTCAGCAAAGAACTTATCATTTTTTGATTGATTATTAATTGATGGATTTGTTATTTCTACTTGTTGCTCTTTCTTGAAGTTGTTGTGTTAACTATTTTTAACTAATTGAAGATCAAACATGGGTGGTATTGTTGTAATATGTTAAATTATTTTTTGTATTGAATCAATTATTTTTTGTAAAAAATCAATCAATGTGTTATATCTTGGAAATTAAAAGTATGGTATATATGGGAAAACTATTGGTGTTTTGCATGTAAATTTGCAAAATAGATCAAAACTAATCTAATTTTTTCTTTTCATTATAATGATCACTCATGTTTTGAGTTTGAGTAATTGATGATGGCCACAAGTGTTCCCTTAAATTGGAAGTTTGATGTTGGAATTCAGTGTGGATTTTCAATTCAATAATCATATAACAACTGGAATCTGAAAGTTACATTCCAAAATAATCCTATTTTGGGGATTACTAGTGGTGATTGCTACATATTTTCGATCTTGGAAATTTTCTCCAAATTCCAGTGAATATATTGTACCACAGGTCAGGAATACAATGGTAAGGGAATTGTCTTTGCAATTTATCCACTTATACTGTAGTGATCCATAAATATAAACTAAACATTAATAATTTGATATGTGATAATGGACCCAAATAATAGTTCTTATTTGAAGAAATGCTCATCGAATTTGGGTATTCTTGATATCATCGACCTCGAGCCCTGGACTTATTCACTTAGCCTTCTACATTATCAAGTTATATACATGTATAGGAGGCTATCCTATTATTGTATCCTTTTTACTTCATTTCATTTTATTCTAGACTTAGCTTTGGCATTTTCTAGGAGTTTTGTTTGCACTCCCACATTGTATAAGTAATCTACAACCTACGATTTTTTAGCATGTAACTTAGTTGGAATGATTATGTCTAAGCTTTCCTTGAAGGTTGATTACAAATTTTACTAAGGTTTTATTTTCTACAGTGACGTTTTATTTTCTTTGTTTATACAGGTCATCTAGCCACATAGTGGCCACTATTTCCCAACTAAAGAAAACTTGTTCGAGTTTTTGGCTTTTATGGGATAAAATGGAATTGAAAATATTGCTGATGTTGAGGTATATATTGTATAAATCCTTTATAGTCTACTTCATTTTATATTCTAGTGTTCATCATCTTTCATGTCTTATACTCTCTAGTGTATCTTCTTTCCTTTTTTCAGAAAATTAACTTAGTATTGATGGTAAGAAGCAGGAATCGAAGAAAGAGGGAAATAATAACACTGGAGCACGTTAAATGATCCAAATATAATAATGTAAAGTAAGGATAAAAATATTTATTAAATTAGAATATTTAATAAATATTAGAGACACTTTGAAATAGAATATTGCTAGCAAATATAGGACTCTGTATATAGACAGAGCCATGCTTACCGGTCGACTTTTATCTCCCAGCTCACAAAGATAGACCTCATTCATGAAACAACATGTAAAGAGTCAACTATGAGAAGCATTAATCACCACAGGTAACATTGTTTGGCATGTGATTTCTTGTCCCATGACTGGAACTAGAAGTGACATAGTATTCAAAATTGTCATATGATACAAGTAGTGAGGATTATTTATATGATGTATTTCCCATTCTAGATAAAATTCTTCAGCAAGTCTCTTCAAGTTATTGGCAGCTACTTCACGTATTGAAAACACCTAGTCACCTAGCCAATGCATGCAGGCGAACCTAATTTATCAGCGAACATAAGTTCTGAAGGAGGATGCTGTTAGCCCCCCTATGAAATTCTTGACAAGCAAGCTGGGGGCTAGATTGTTTTGGAGCCTTCAAGGAATGCCTTTCCCCTAAAAACTCATCCTCCTTGAAGTCTCTTTGTGCTGTGCCTAATATAAATCCTCTCTGCTGATCCATTCCTCAAAAGGCCTATTTTTACCTCTTGTTCCCCTGCAAATGTCCCTTTTTTTCCCTTTTCCTCCTTCTGTCAAAATGTCTTTGTTCCCCTCTTTTCCCCCCCATTAACCCTCTAAACCCTTCCAAAGTTTCCCTTGATTCTCACCCTTACCCTTGTTTCACCAAAATCCCCTTTAATATTTCTATCGTTACCCCTTCTAGCCTTTAATTTCACTAAAAGGGGTTGAAAAACCCACTTCTTGACCATGTAATAGGCCTAGCCCCCATCCCTCTAGTCCCACTAGCCATTTTCCCCATGAAACCAGGCGCTGGGACCAAGCGCTTTAGTCCTAAGCGCTAATCGCAATCGGAAGATCGGCGGAGGACTAATTCCCTTTGTAAACTCCGAAAGTCCCAATGCGATTGTTCATAACGTCGAGTCCCGCGGCTCGTTCTCAGCCATTGATCTGTGATCAAGATCCGACGGTCCACGCAGTTTCGCAAGTTCGTCAATCGCACCGTCTTTGTTCTCGCCTCCGATTGGTCCATCGCACAGACTTGCGATGCGATCAATCGCATCCCCAATCTCCGATTCCCCGATCACAAGCTTTCTCCCGATTATGGTCCCCCTGACATGATCCCAACCGTTCATTCGAACCCGAGATCCAATGGCGGAGCGCTAATCGCAGGCCCCCGCCCGATCGTAATCGGAATGTTTATGTGTGTCCCTCCGATCGGCCCATCGCAAACACTTGCGATGTGATTGATCGCAAGCCCGTCCTCCGATCTTCTGATTTGGCCATCTCCCGATTACATCCCGACTGTCCATCCTCCTCGCCGATCCGACGGTCATCGCTCTCTCCGCCCGATCGCAATCGGAGATTTAAAAGTGTGTCACTCCTGTCCACCTCCGATTGCGATTGCCCGATTCAATCGCAGTCGTTCATCCGCATTTGAAATTAGCGGTCAAGATTTGATCGCCCTCCGCCTTCGGCTGGGTCCCACCTCATCGCGTTTCATTGCATTTCCATCGTATTCATTGTATTCTGATCGAAAGTCAAGGTTTAAGACTTTACACTAAAGTCGCATATTTCATATATCATTCCGCCACACAATCTCCACCGTTGATCTTTGTTCCCAGGCCATGATCTAACGGTCTGCGCTGCATATCACCACCAAACCCTATTGATCGCACATTTCACCACTCCAATGCATTTTCACCATTATTTCACATAATATCATTGTTTCTACTGCTCCCGCACCACCATATTTGTTTCACCCTCCGCTCTACCAATCTTCCATTGCATCGATTTTCCTCGCACAGTTGTGAGTTTTCTGCAGAGTACAAGAGTTGAAACGCCACCATAATTGCACAGTATGGAGGCAACAACAAGTTTTCCACTGACAGAGGCAAAGGATTTAATGAATAGCAGGTGTCATGCATCAGCAGAGTGGTTTTCTCCATCAAAGGAACCAGTTTAAAGACCCGTACATCACACAAAAGGTACAGCACGAGAAATCAGAATATCAGGGTTTTCATATTCATCAGTAGAATGTTTTTCTTCATCAAGTACAGGGCACCCATACAGCTTTTATTATGCACAATGTCCCTAAATGAATTTCCGCCCTAACTACAGTTCAAAAACAGTCAAACATTTATGAAGCAGACTTCTCAACAGTTGTTTACCATTTGTTTATGCCCCACAAGTACAACAAAGCATAGCCACCAGAATGCATCAAAGTCATGTCCGGAGTAAAGGTAAATCTGAAGAAGATCATTTTTACATATAGAGGTGACAGACATTAAATACACATCAGTCAAGCAGAATGGGTTTCGGCCCTGCATTCATTTTTTTGTTTAATGTTACATTCGATGATCCACCTACTCCCTCAGTCGATCTTAGGTTCATCTTCTTCTATAAAGCACAGAAGGAAACATTGTAATGGTTGTTGATGAGATATCAGTGAAATACAAGCTTTTTCCTCTTGAGACAAGTTCTCTGTGTAACATTGTAAGATAGGCTAAGATATGATGTACTCAGGTTGAATGTTCAAGTTGTGGGCAAATGTTGTACCTGATTGGTTTTGTTTTTAATATGACAAGCACATTCCTTTGGATCCTGATCTAAAGCAGTTGGTGATGTTTCCTCTTTCTCTGTATTTGTGATTGACTTGCTCTCATTGCATGTTACATTTCATTTCATTTCTGCTGGTAGGCAACAGAAGTATAATATAGGATTCACCCTTGTTAGGTGCCCTATGTTTCTTTCTCTCCCTACCTCAATGTTTTCTGCTTGTATGTGTATCTGAATGTTGATTTCAATTAATTTAACCAATGTAGTGGATTTCATTGCCTACTCTCTGATGTATGAATTGATGAAACCCATGTTTGGATGTTCTTGTTAGGATTTAGCTGGGAGGTTTGGGAACACTGGGGATCAGCGTCAGCCCTGTCCACTAGGATCCTTGCGCGACCAGTTAGCCTTTCTAAGATCCCTTGTATCTCCTCTGATTTTGTCCAAGCAGGTCTAGAGTTAGATGACCTCTGACCTGATCTATAGACAAGATTGGATGGTTCTCCCTCCTTTACTTTCAGTCCTTAATGTTCCATACCACCCTTCAACTTAAGATCCAGATGATTTAGATGACTAGCCCAACTGAAAGCTTGCACATTGAACACAAGTAAACCCTTTCTTGACTCCATTGCCCAATGGCCTTGATGTTCTCTGATTTATCCGCCTTTGCCTAGCCTTCCTTGTTGCACATCCTTGTCTTACATTGGACCCTTCTTTCCTGATTCCCAACAACCAAACTCAACAATCAGCAAACAACCTTAAGCCTATAACTAGCCTAAAATCTAAACCTTGAGCCTCAAAGACATATACCTTTGGCAAACATAGAGAGATCCCTCTCTAGACCTAGGAGGGCTAGATCCTAAGGTCTGAAAGTGGTTCTATGTTGTCTCATCTTTTGGTCTTACCAACCTGGCCAAAACATGGGAACCCCAACATAATGGCAACTCCACTGGGGAATCTGAATGATTTCCATCTTCCTGCATCTTAAGCCTCAGAAAACCTAAAATCTCTGGTTAGGTTGGTAGTAAAACACTTATACATTCCATCTTCCTCTTGTGTGTTTTACCCTATACTCTTAGACAGAGTCTGGAAAGGGCCAGGTAGCCTCCGGATCTCATCCTCTTTTCAGAGGTGACATATCTGGTAAATGCCCCTCCAGTCAATCTCTGGTTAGATTTTGTTGTGTTCTTGAGGTGTCCTCGAAAAGGGATATTTCCTCAAACACTGTGGTGGAACAGTGTGCCCCTTAGAACACCCTAAACCTTCCACCTGGCGACTCCAAAGCTCCTAAACGTTCAAAGACTCCACTGGTGATCGGTAGGCCTGCTGATTACCTTGGTTTCACTTAAGACTCCACTGGGAGACCAGACTTTAAACATAATGAAGGCTCCACTGGGAGATCATCCCTAAGACAACATCAGATCACAATAGAAATAACAAGTAGGGTTAAGCTACTCAGTTAGAAAACAACACTCTGGCTCACTAAACCATTCATACAAGAGCTTACCCCAACCCAAACCCACCTGAAATAGTTGATAACCCCGAGAGCATCCTCAAAGGTACTCCTGCACCTAAAGGATTAACTATTTCCAATCATATTCCTAGAGCTAACTCTGCACCGGAAAATATTACAGCTCTGTTAGACCCTTTCCTTGACCTAGACATTCAGAACAGCTTACCCATAACTAGGTCATTCAATGTTCTAGACCAGCCAGACTTTAGGGACAGATAATCTCCTCCATCTAATCCTCCTGACACCCAATTCATTCAAAACTTGGGGTTGTCCCACCCTAGATCTGCTCTGCAAACCTCTGCTGGTCATAGCATCCCTGTCATCCATATACCAGCTGCTCGAGTTAACCCTATACATCACCAAAATATCACAATGGTAGCCTGGTACGCACCTCTAGTGTTACCTCAGCCTCTAGTGCCCCTACCAAATGACTATCAATCAAAAATCCCTCACTTCAATGCTAAAGAATCCATCACAGCCCAGGCACGTGTAGATAAAATGGAAGACTCTTTTGACTATATGGAAATTGATGATGAAACAGTCAAAATGAGAATATTTTCCCAAAGTTTAGGGGGTGATGTGAAGAAGTGGTTTAAAAATCTGCCTCCTAATAGCATCCAGGACCTTCCTACCCTATATCAGACATTCATAAACAAATGGGAAACTAGGGAAAACCCTCGCCAACTCCTAGCAGAATACATGAGCCTTAAAAGAAAGTAGGGGAGAGTGTCCATGATTACACTACAACATTTAACAACATCTACAATGCTCTCCCTCCACACATGAAACCTCCACAAGGTATGGCCCTAGCAAAATATCCCGAAGGGTTTGATGCTGACATGGCCTATGAGCTTAGGGACAAAGAATACAACACATTAGAGGACATGCAAAAAGGAGCAGTGAACATAGAGGCAAATTTGATTGAAAAAAGAGCAAGACTGAGAGCTGAGAAGAGGGTAACATACAAAGATGACAATGTAGCTTCCACATCAGACCCAAACTATGACAGATTGTCTAAAAATGTGGATAAGCTACAGCAAATGATGGAGAAAATGGTTGTCACAGTCAGTAACCAAAACAGAAACCAGAACCAGAACTTTAGAAGAAACAACAACGCTCCCAACAGACAAAAATAATCAGATCAACAAGTTATTCCCCCATTCCAAAACTTTCTTGATGAAGATGAGGGAATCATAGAAGAGTCTGAAGGGGATGTAATAAACATGTTTGAAACAGAAGACTCAATCCTAAACTGTGACTCAGAAGAGCACCAGCCCTCAACCTCTCGTTGGGAGGAGGAGTGGTTCGAATCTGAGGATTATAGGTTAGGATTTGAAAATGCCATGTTGCAGGTCAGAGAACAATACGAACTCAGAAGCAAAAAGAACCAAGATAATTCCAAAACCAAGACTCCTGAGGTCACCATCAAGAAAAGACCCGAAAAAACTTCTAAAGTAGCTGCTAATAGTAACGAATCAGCAGCTGAAAGTTCTGGGAAGGGTAAAGGAAAAGACAACCAAAACACTGAAAAACAAAGTCAATCAACTAGCAGTGCTAGCACTTCAGCTAGCACTCCTGATACAACTGTTCCCAACCCTGTACATAACGAGAAACCACAAACTGATTCAGCTACTAAGGTAGTGGCTAATAAACCAGAGTTGAGCATTTCAAGAAGTCAACCCACTTTCAATTTGGAGAGTGAGATTGCAAAAATCAAAATCTCTGTACCATTATCTGAGCTGGCCACTCAGGATGTATATAAAGGCCAAATTTTGAAAGCATTGAATTTGAGTGTAACTAATGACACTGTAAATCTGAGTGATGATCAACCTGCCCTTTTGTTTGGTCCAAAAATTGAGGGAAAGTTTCAAGAAGGGGTAGTTCCACCTTTCTATATCAGTCTCAACATTCATGACAGGATCCTGCACAATGCAATGCATGATTCAGGAGCGTCCCACAACCTGATGCCTAAAGTAGTGATGGAAAAGTTAGGCCTAGAAATCACCAGACCCTACAAAGACTTGTATTCATTTGACTCAAGCAGAGTAAAATGTCTTGGCCTAATTAAAGACTTGTGTGTGAGTTTAACCCAGATTCCTGCTAAGTGTATGGTCATGGATGTGGTGGTGGCAGATGTGCCACCCAAGTATGGCATGTTATTATCAAGATCATGGGGAGCCAAACTGCAAGGAACAATGCAGATGGATGGCTCATATGCTACTATCCCTATATTTGGCCAACTTAGAAGACTGTACCGGGAAACACAAATGAAATTTCTGGTTAGTAGCCCTGAAAAGCCTGAAAACTCCCCTTTATACTCTGTACATACAGATCTGGACTCTTTCATTCTCTACAATGACCAACCCTCAGAAAAGCCGAGATCAGATAACGGAGATACAAATGTAGAGCCCATGGATTTCAACATAATGGCTACTCTAGAAGAATACGATGAAGAAAACCATGGGCAGGATACTGAAAACGAAACTCTGAGCAAAACAAAAACAGAACGAAAACAGCAAGCTAGCCCCCTCCCTGATTTCCATGCCCACAACGAACCACAAAACAATTTACAACCTAGTGCAGACCCCACAACGCAACACAATGGCGAACCCCTGTGGGAAATTAATTTCGACGAGTCTTGTACTAGGTAGAGTGCTGGAGCAGGGGTGTGGCTACGTAACACAGAAAATGATCACGCAGAGAGTCATGCTGTCAATCTGCATTTCAAATGTACAAATAACATTGTAGAATATGAGGCTCTCATCTTGGGCTTGAATCTGTTGAAGAAATTAGGAGCCCGTAGGATAGCTGTGCAAGGGGACTCAGAGTTAGTCATAAAACAAGTGAATGGTGAATACACATCAAAACACCCCAGGTTGAGGGCATATAGGAATGACACTCTGGATTTACTGAAAATGTTTGTTGAATATGAATTAGTGTTCATTCCTAGGGGTCAAAACGCTATTGCTAATGGACTAGCTTGCTTGGCTAGTTCATATCCAAAGGCTCCCAGTGACCAATAGATCATCATTCAGACCAAATTTAGACCTGCGGTGCCAGACAATGAAAAATACTGGCAGGTTTTTGAAGGAGACAAACAGATTGAGGATTTCCTGATAGGCAGGAATGAGTTTGAATTTTTTGATTCAAACTCTAAATCTGAAAACATCTTCCTAGATCCTCATATGAGCGAGAAACACCCTGTAACATAACAATAAACCTTTTTTCTGATAAAACTGGAAACTTGAACGAAAACATTGAAAACGCAGAAAACGCAGAAAATGAAGAAGTTGAGGTGTTACAGGCCAAAGACAAGAATATAACTAGATGCATGGCACCCTTAGAAGACCTCTTTGATTTCGATGATGTAGCAAAAAAGCCCACCATAGAACATGCAGAATCAGACGTAGAAGAATGCAACATAGGCACTGAAGATAAACCCAAAATGATCAAACTGGCTAAGTCTTTACCTGCGGACATGAAGAGGAAATACATTGACCTGTTCAAGGAATTCATTGATGTGTTTGCATGGAGCTATGAAGACTTAAAGGCCTATGATACCAATATCATTCAGCACAAAATACCCTTGAAAGAAAATCAGAAGCCTTTCAGACAAAAACTTCGCAGAATCAATCCAAAATAATTGCCTGCAGTAGAGAAAGAGATCAAGAAGATGTATGATGCAGGCATAATAGTCCCTGTGAGGTTTTCTGACTGGGTATCAAACTTAGTGGTTGTGAGAAAGAAAACAAGGGAGATCAGATTATGCATAGACTTCAGAAACCTCAACAGAGCCTCACTCAAAGACAACTACCCCTTACCTAGAATGGAACATATCCTACAGAAGGTAGTGGGCTCTAAGAGGATCTCCCTATTAGATGACTTTTCATGATATAATCAAGTGTTAGTACTCCCAGAAGATAAACTCAAAACAACATTTACCACTCCCTGGGGCACCTTCATGTATGTGAAAATGCCCTTTGGATTGATGAATGCTGGGGCCACCTTCCAGAGAGCAATGGATATAGCTTTCTCAGATGAGATAGGACACTTCATAGTCATCGACTTGGATGACTTAACTGTCTTTTCTAAAACTGAAGAAGAACACCTGAAACATCTGAGGAAATTTTTTGAAAAATGTAGAAGGTACGGTCTGTCCTTAAATCCTAAGAAAACTGTCTTTGGGCTGCAAGAAGGTAAACTTCTTGGTCACATTATTTCTGAGAAAGGGATTAGGATAGACCCATAGAGAGTTAAGGGAATACTGTAGATCACGCATCCCAGGAGCATAAAATAATTATAGTCCTTCATTGGGAAGATCAATTTCCTGAGGAGATTCATTCCCAACCTAGCTGAGCACCTTAGAAAAATGACTAACATGCTTAAGAAAGGTGCAGGAATCAAGTGGATTGTGGAAGCCAAGAAATATTTTGAGTCAGTAAAGCTGGCACTCACACAAGCCCCTGTCTTGATTAGCCCAGATTTCTCAAAAGATTTTCTGATTTTCTCATTTGCCTCCCAGCACACTATAGCCGCAATCCTACTGCAAAGGAATTCAGAGGGTAATGAACAGCCAATTTCCTTCTTCAGTAAAGCCTTAAGAGATGCACCCTTGAAGTATAACATTATGGAAAAACAGGCCTACACTCTGATTAAGGCCTTAAAATATTTTAGGGTGTAAATTCTTCATTCTCACGTCATTGCCTATGTGCCCAATATAGTGGTCAAAGATATCTTGTCCCAAGACCCAGATGAGAAAAGGGGCAAATGGATTGCTACAATTTTAGAATATGACCTCGAAATAAAACCCACCAAGTTGATCAAAGGTCAAGGCCTGGCCCAATTAATGGCTGAATCTAACTTGCAGGCCCTTGACATTAACATGGTGAATGTCATGAATAAGCAGGAAAGCCTGCCTGATCCCACTATAGAAGAGAAATTCCAAAACTCTCCATGGTATTCTGATGTCCTTTATGTCCTCACCAATCTCAACGCTCCTCCGGAAATGGAAAAAACTAAGTCCATATTCACAAAGCTTAAAGCCAGAAACTACTGCATTTTGAACGGAAGCTTATATTGGAAAAATCCAAATGGCCTATTGCTAAAATGCTTGTCTAAAACTGAAGCAGAAAATGTTAAACAAGAGTTTCATGCTGGAGAATGTGGAGGCCACCTGAGTTGGAAAGCCACAGCAAATAAGATACTCAGGGCTGGTTATTATTGGCCCACCCTTTTTAATGATGTCCATAAAATGATAATTGCCTATCATAAATGTCAGATATTTGAAGGAAAAAGAAAACTTCTTCCCCTCCCTTTGCAGCCTATCACTGTAGAAGGTCCTTTCGTGCAATGGGGTCTAGATTTTATAGGGGAAATTCATCCAGCTTCTTCAGGACAACATAAATGGATCTTAACAGCCACCGATTATTTCACTAAGTGGATATAGGCCATCCCCACTAGAAGTGCCACAGATTCTGTTATTATTAGGTTCCTAGAAGGATATATCCTCTCTCGGTTTGGTTGCCCCAGGAAAATAATCACCGACAACGCTGCTGCTTTTGGATCCAAGAGAATGATTGATTTTTGTCACAGGTACCATATCACGCTTGGTCATTCAACTGCCTATTACCCTCAAGGTAATGGCTTGGCTGAATCATCAAATAAGAGCCTAGTGGCGGTCATCAAAAAGCTATTGGAGGAGAACAAGAAATCTTGGCACAACAAGTTGGTTCATGCCTTGTGGGTTGATAGGATTACTACAAAAAAATCCATTGGCATGTCACCATTCCAGCTTGTTTATGGGACAGAAGCAATATTTCGTACTAGCCTTGGGATACTGGTGGTGAAGCTTGTCCAAGAAATTCAATCAGAAGAGGACAACATGATAAGAAGGATAAATGAAACAATCCACCTTCAGCAAACAAGGGAGCAGGTTTACAACAGAGCAGTCAAGGTTCAAGATAATATAATGAAGCTATTTGATAAGAGGACCAAAGCTGCTGATTTCAAAATTGGAGACAGAGTTCTGAAATGGGACTCAAGAAGAGAGGACAAAGGTAAACATGGAAAATTTGACAGTTTGTGGCAGGGTCCATACATAATCCAGGCCACTGTAGGTCCAAATGCGTTTTTTCTACAAGAGCTTGATGGTACTGAGTTGTTTGGAGGTCCTGTCAATGGCAGGATGCTCAAACATTACTTCTGCTAAATTTCTATTTCCAGTTTCATTCCCATTGTACATACCATTGCAAATTTTATTTTCCCGAAAAAAGAGAAAATGTTCCAAAAACAGAGTGAAAGGACAGGTCCAAACATGCTCAAAACATAAACCTTCAAAGTGCAAAGGAGCTGGTCCTAACAAGCTCAAAACCTGGGCCAGCAAAGAAGAAATAAGAACCAGCTCTAACATGCCCAAAACCGGAGCTGAATCGAAGAAAAAGAGGTGACTCAAATATGCTCAAAACCTGAGTCACAGAAAAGGGAAGGACACTTCAAGTTACAGATTTCGTGCCTTCACAGTTTTGTTATCAGTTATCTATCGGTCCTGGTCTACAGCAAGTCAGACAGTCTAATCCTGGCTTGGCTGTTTTTCAATTTCCTGTCTTAGAATGTAGGAGAAGAAACCTGTTGGACAGTTTAATCCCAACAGGTAGTAGATAAGGTAGAGAATCATATGAGGCCAACTGTCTAATCTGGCCTCATGGAGAAATAAGGATAGATTTAGAATAGGTTTGTTTTTTGTTTTGCAAAATAAATGATGTGAAGGGTCTGCTAGCTCAAATGCACCCACAGGGAAAATGTAGGACTGTAGTTTGGGTAGGTAGACTGGTTGGGAAAGTGTTTCTGCTGATGTCTTTTTTATAATGTGGCAGCTGATCAAAGAAAGCGATGTGCCAACCAGCAGGCAACTGGCCTACTCCAAAGATCATTTCTGGTTTCTTGCCTCCTTCAAGAAGAAGCCATCCCCATGTGGAGCCATTGTTAGCCCCCCTGTTGAGTCTCAAAAGTGTTCTCCATATTCATACATATTTCCATTATGTCATAACCATTTAGCTCTTATTTCATAGCCATTTGACCTAAAACCCTACATCAAATAACCATTTTCATAAATATATGGGTTAGGATCCTTGTTTTCCAAAGTTATTTATTTTATGTATTTTAAGTGAATTTATGATTAGAAACTAGAAAATTAACATAGTTTCATATATCTGTATATGTGTTATGAGTTTTGTGACATGTGTAGGTCAAAAGGAGACTTCTAGAAGACCCTTATGTGGCACTCTAAGGCCAAATTCGAATTTGGTTGGAGAAGATTATGGGATCAAGAGGATATGTGTCTCACTTCCTTGTTGTATTGAAACTCTAAGAGGATATGTGTCTCATTCCTCAAGTTGTATTGAAACTCTAGAAAGACATGTGTCTTATCATTTCCTATTTTGATTGTAACTCTAGAGATGGAGGGAGAGATTCATGGACTCCCATTAATGAGATGACTCCTCATATTTTGTATAAATAGGGGAAGCTTTCTCCTATCATAGGTAATGAGGAAGTAATGAAAAAGTAGTAGAGAAGTCTTTTGTAACAAAGTTCAAGATGGAATGGGATGTAGATTTGTGAGTTCTTTTTAATAGAGAAATTCAGTTCTTTGATGCTGTTTTGATTACAACTTTAAAGAGCTGAAGGACTTCACCAAATTGGTAGCAGAGGGCCCCTGCTATCCAAGGAGGCTTTTACATGTTTTCTAGATAAGTTGCTTTCAATTCTGTTTTGTCATATTTCCTTACTTAGATTGTTTTTTGAAATCATAGCTTTTAGCATAATTTTTCATGGTAGCCCGGGCATTTGCATATCTTTTGACTAATGACATGGAATCAATATTGTTCTGCTGTTAATTTATTTTTTCTTAGTTTTTGTTTAATTCCAGTATTGCTTTGTTTATTTCGGTCTTGCACATTTGCTTCAGTAGTTAGATTTAGATATATTAAATTGCTCATGTCATTTTCAGTTACCTCCGAAAGCCACAGCTGGACTGATGGTGAGGGATTGAAGTATGAGTGTGTAGTTTGATATTAGTTTACTTTCTGCAAGTTAGATATATTAAATTGCTCGTGTCATTTTCAGTTACCTCCGAAAGCCATAGCTGGACTAATGGTGAGGGATTGAAGTATGAGTGTGTAGTTTGATATTAGTTTACTTTCTGCAAGTTAGATATATTAAATTGCTCATGTCATTTTCAGTTACCTCCGAAAGCCACAGCTGGACTGATGGTGAGGGATTGAAGTATGGGTGTGTAGTTTGATATTAGTTTCTTTTTCTGCAAATTAGATATCAGATTGCTCAAGTTGTTTATGGTTACCTCCGAAAGCCATAGCTGGACTAATGGTGAGGGATCAGGATATAAGTTGATGTAATTTGATTTAGATTTACTTTATTGCAATTCTTGGATTTCTTTAAGCATAGTTTCTTTTGTGTTTAGACAGCAGCAAGGATAATTTGGTTTTCATGCTCAATAGTTCACTGTTTGATTTATTAGGCTAGCAGCACATTTTCATTTCCTTTCAAGTTTTGTCATTGTATGTTTCAAATTCCTTTTTAAGTTTGAAGTTTAGTAAATCATTATAAAGGACATCATTGCCTTGAATATTCATAACCATACTTGTCTTTTAGAATTTCCATCTCACATTAGGAAACCAACCAAGATCAATAAAAATCCAAAAACGACAAAAAGTAAGAGATAGGTTATCTTGCACATATAGTGCGCCACACTTCGTCAGCTTACGAATCCTTGGTTGATAATTTATGTTAGCAATTTAGGACACACTAAATTGACCAAACATTTTGGTGCCGTTGTCGGGGAAGTGTAATTAGGTAGCCTTATTTCTTACATCTAAAAAAAAATTAATAATTCTTGAGTATACTCTCCTCCTGCACTTTGTGTGATCTGGAGGATCAGAAAAAGAATTTTTATGTAAAAAAAAAAAATTAATAATTCTTGAGTATGCTCTCCTCCTGCACTTTGTGTGATCTGGAGGATCAGAAAAAGAATTGTTATGTGAAAAAGAAAAAAAAGAAAAAAAGAGACAAAATAAAACTTCATCATTTCAATTGATTCAACAATTTTAAAAAAAAAAAAAATTGTTTTCATGAAAAACTTTGATTTCAATAAATTGTTTTGTTTAATGAATATATATGTGTATTTTTAAATTTTTGAAAATATCGCATACATAATTTTATTAAACAAATCAATTAAAAAAAAAATAAAAAATAAAAAAAAATTAAATTGTTTTGTTACTAAGATATATATGTATATTTTTATTTTTGAAAATATATATATAATTTTAATAACAAATCATTTAAAATTATATATATTTTTGAAAATATATATATAATTTTAATTTTGTTTAGTAAATTACATCTGTATATTTTTAATTTTTCAAAATTCAACATGTGTAATTTTATTAACAAAAACAAATAAAAAAAAAAAAATTTAAAAAAAAGTGTGAAGTTGCTCAGCCACTCTGAATATACGACAAAATGCTTCAACTTCTGCAATATCTCCTGGCTGTGGTCCAATCCGGAACATTTGAGATTCGCCCAGTGCTTGAGAATCTCATTGAGAACATTTGGTTTGGCCCAGTCTGCTTCCCACATACTGCTTGAGAACATTGAAGCCCCTCTGCGTCCATGATGCCTGTGCCTTACCCATGAATAGTACCATGTTCGTTTACATCTGAATCTCTGTATATCCATACCAGCATTGGTTTTTGAGAACGTCTTTAAACCTGATTTCTGTCTGCAGAATAAAGTCCCCTTCGGCCTCGATATAGGCAAAGTTGCGCTCTCTTTAGAACTCAACTTCAATTGAGTTTGGTAAACCAGAGTTGGAGCTGAGAACATTGATATCATATAATCTGTTTGTGTAGGTATCTGATAGATTGATTCCAAGAGGAACGAGCATTACTCTGCATTTAAACACTGAAGATAAGCTTGAATACTCTGATCGAGAAAGGATTAAGAATCTTTTTAAAAATTATTCACAAACAGAAAAACGTCAAACTTTGAAAGCATGATTTGGCCAAACGGAGATGAATTATGAAAAATCGAGACATGGGTTTTTTCGCCAACGTGGTCAATTAGATAACCCAAAAATAGTTTTACGAAATTCGTGGCGGTCTGGGAGAATTTCTCGGTTCTTTGAAGGCCATTTTTGCTTGCTTGCCGCGTGAGGAAAAACGGTTTTCTCTGAGTGAAGAATTTGAAAACGGCACTCTGCATTGATAATTCGGTTTCCTGATCTCTAGGAAGAAGAATCCAAAATGAAATCAAACTCTATCGTGGCATTCAACCACATTCCACATGATTTATCATGGTGAAGGATGTCGGGTCTTTGATGTTCAAAGGGTTGCTGGAAATTTCCACATTTCGGTGCACGACTTGAACATTATTGTTGCTTAACAGAAATTTGAGGGTGCAAATCATGTTAATGTGAACCATGTAATTCATGATTTATCATTTGGGCTAAATTATCTTGGAATACACAATCCACTTGATGGTACTATCCGCATTCTTCACGATGATTTTAACCGGAGCTGGCCAACGGTCTATTTTTTTTTCAACAAGCTTGTCTCATTTACATTGCTTGCACACTTTGGGTAGCACTGTTCTCATTTCTTATTTCTGTAGAGTGTTTACATACTGGTTTAATAAAATTATATATGTATAGATTTTAAAATATAACATATATAATATTAAAAAAAAAAAAAAATCAATTTTGTTATTTAAAAAAAAAAAAAATAAATAAAAATTTTGAATCAATGAAATGAATAAGTTATTTGCTCGTTTTTCTGAAGGTATTGATTAATTTTGGACTGATGATGAAGAATGAATGGCTAACTTTTTATTCAAGATTTTTAGCTACAGAAACCGTCGACATTCTGCAGCTGAAGTCCAATTCCGCAACTGTTCTTCAATTCCGCAGCTGAAGTCCAATTCCGCAGCTGTTCTCCAATTCCGCAGCTGAAAAACCTCATTGTTCAAATCAGCCTAACTTTCTCATACAAAATCAGATTTTGATGATTCAAGTATCGTTGGAAAGGTCTCAACAAGATCTATACAATGAGAAATCCATCATTAGAGTTTGAAATGAAAAATAATGAAATAAATTGCTGAAAAGAAGCTACATTCAACTTGAGGCACTAATTCCAAAACAGGTATAAATTCTTTTGATTTTTCCTTTGAGAACTTGTTTCATTAATACAAATTCTTAGTTTTGTGTGTAAATATCATAACTAGAGAGATTGATCACCTATCTCCCTTTGCTAATCTTACATTCCATTGCAGAACAAGTATTAGTTTTTTTGCAGGTTCCAGGAGGAAGGACAAATGACTACAAGAGAATGGTGTCTCTCTAAGAGACCAATTTGTTTCATAAGAGGATGATCAGCAACAAAAAAATGAGGAAATATGCTGATGTAAAATCAGATTCAAACATTTGAAAAACTTTCAGATACCATTGTCTCCATCACATCCATACCTCATAATAAACCATTCACCTCATTTCACTTCATATTTTCCATTTACATTCACATCCACTTTCCGTTTCTTTTTGTCCATTCATAACCACAAATAAAAGCAAGAGGCTCATTCACATGCTTATTTCCCATTGCAATTTCTCATTCACATGCTTATTGTCCATTTTCCATTTCTACTCTCCATTGCCATCTTCCATTTTCATTTTCCATTTCTTGTCATTTTCATTCCGCAAATAAGCCCTGCTTCAATGCAAATTATTGAGTCCATAGTCCTTTGAGTTTAAGTTCTTTGTAAAAACACCTTGAAGCTTGCATGCCTTAATGGCAAGTTCTCATGCTGACAAACAATGGGAATACATTAATGTCTCTTGTTCGTCAGATCTTCTAGGTGACTCGACATCAGCAAAATCATTCGTACCTAGCAAGATGTGTTTGGGCATCTTGACTCTCATTGTCATCAATGGTGAGAATTCTTGTGTTGACTAGTGGCATCCATTAATGGCCACTAATTCAACAATTTCCTACTATGTTCGACATCAGAACATCTTTTCACATAGTAGGAATTGTGCCAATGAGTTTTGAAGACATGAAGACTTATTTTCAGCATTTTAGAGCAGATTCAGCAAGTTTTAGTAGAAGCAATAAAAAGTCATCTCATCTCTTTATCCATGACTCCTCTTGTTCAGCCACTTGAAGAAGAATATGATCATAATTTTGCAGTCACCACACATACACAACTCATCCACATTTAAGGTAAGTGAAAGTATGTTGTTTTCTAATTTTTAATCATGTAATTCATTAGAATGCTAAAATTGTAACTTTGGAAAAATTTCTCACTCCCTTTTCCACATTGTCATATCTTTAGTTGGGGGGAAGGGATATCATTTCATATCCACATGTCATACACTATCATACATTTTCATTTCATTTTCACCCACATATACTTCCCAACCAACTATTGTTGCAACATGATCCAAAAGATTATATGCCTTGCAAATGATCAATTCATTGATGAAGTAATTGATTCTAAATGTTTTCATGAACTTTGATGCAAAAAAGAAAATAAAGCATTGTTACACAAGAACCAATGCTTTAAAAAAAAAAAATGGTTGTCACACAAGAATCAACCATTTGAAAAAAAAATAAAGAAAAAAAGAAAAAAAAGTTGCAATCAAATGTATTATACTTTGCCAAAAAGAAAATATCAAGAAGCAAAGTTTGGAACGAATCTATATGAGTCAAAACTCATAAAAGATCAACTCATGGACAAATGAATCATTGCAATAGTTGCATGAGGACATGCAACAACTTCAGTTTGGGGGTATGTTGAGTCTCAAAAGTTTTCTCCATATTCATACATATTTCCATTATGTCATAACCATTTAGCTCTTATTTCATAGCCATTTGACCTAAAACCCTACATCAAGTAACCATTTTCATAAATATATAGGTTAGGATCCTTGTTTTCCAAAGTTATTTATTTTATGTATTTTAAATGAATTTATGATTAGAAACTAGAAAATTAACATAGTTTCATATATCTATATATGTGTTATGAGTTTTGTGACATGTGTAGGTCAAAAGGAGACTTCTAGAAGACCCTTATGTGGCACTCTAAGGCCAAATTCGAATTTGGTTGGAGAAGATTATGGGATTAAGAGGATATGTGTCTCACTTCCTTGTTGTATTGAAACTCTAAGAGGATATGTCTCTCATTCCTCAAGTTGTGTTGAAACTCTAGAAAGACATGTGTCTTATCATTTCCTATTTTGATTGTAACTCTAGAGATGGAGGGAGAGATTCATGGACTCTCATTAATGAGATTACTCCTCATATTTTGTATAAATAGAAGAAGCTTTCTCCTATCATAGGTAATAAGGAAGTAAGGAAAAAGTAGTAGAGAAGTCTTTTGTAACAAATTTCAAGATGGAATGGGATGTATATTTGTGAGTTCTTTTTAATAGAGAAATTCAGTTCTTTGATACTGTTTTGATTACAACTTTAAGGAGCTAAAGGACTTCACCAAATTGGTAGCAGAGGGCCATTGCTATCCAAGGAGGCTTTTACATGTTTTCTAGATAAGTTGCTTTCAATTCTGTTTTGTCATATTTCCTTACTTAGATTGTTTTTTGAAATCATAGCTTTTAGCATAATTTTTCATGGTAGCCCGGGCATTTGCATATCTTTTGACTAATGACATGGAATCAATATTGTTCTGCTGTTAATTTATTTTTTCTTAGTTTTTGTTTAATTCCAGTATTGCTTTGTTTATTTCGGTCTTGCACATTTGCTTCAGTAGTTAGATTTAGATATATTAAATTGCTCATGTCATTTTCAGTTACCTCCGAAAGCCACAGCTGGACTGATGGTGAGGGATTGAAGTATGAGTGTGTAGTTTGATATTAGTTTACTTCCTGCAAGTTAGATATATTAAATTGCTCATGTCATTTTCAGTTACCTCCGAAAGCCACAGCTGGACTGATGGTGAGGGATTGAAGTATGAGTGTGTAGTTTGATATTAGTTTACTTTCTGCAAGTTAGATATATTAAATTGCTCATGTCATTTTCAGTTACCTCCGAAAGCCACAGCTGGACTGATAGTGAGGGATTGAAGTATGAGTGTGTAGTTTGATATTAGTTTACTTTCTGCAAGTTAGATATATTAAATTGCTCATGTCATTTTCAGTTACCTCCGAAAGCCACAGCTGGACTGATGGTGAGGGATTGAAGTATGAGTGTGTAGTTTGATATTAGTTTACTTTCTGCAAGTTAGATATATTAAATTACTCATGTCATTTTCAGTTACCTCCGAAAGCCACAACTGGACTGATGGTGAGGGATTGAAGTATGAGTGTGTAGTTTGATATTAGTTTCTTTTTCTGCAAATTAGATATCAGATTGCTCAAGTCGTTTATGGTTACCTCCGAAAGCCATAGCTGGACTAATGGTGAGGGATCAAAATATAAGTTGATGTAATTTGATTTAGATTTACTTTGTTGCAATTCTTGGATTTTTTTAAGCATAGTTTCTTTTGTGTTTAGACAACAACAAGGATAATTTGGTTTTCATGCTCAATAGTTCACTGTTTGATTTATTAGGCTAGCAACACATTTTCATTTCCTTTCAAGTTTTGTCATTGTATGTTTCAAATTCCTTTTTAAGTTTGAAGTTTGGTAAATCATTATAAAGGACATTATTACTATGAATATTCATAACCATACTTGTCTTTTAGAATTTCCATCTCACATTAGGAAACCAACCAAGATCAATAAAAATCCAAAAACGACAAAAAGTAAGAGATAGGTTATCTTGCACATATAGTGCGCCACACTTCGTTAGCTTACGAATCCCTAGTTGATAATTTATGTTAGCAATTTAGGACACACTAAATTGACCAAACATTTTGGCGCCGTTGCCGGAGAAGTGTAACTATGTAGCCTTATTTCTTACATCTAAAAAAAAATTAATAATTCTTGAGTATGCTCTCCTCCTGCACTTTGTGTGATCCGGAGGATCGGAAAAAGAATTGTTATGTAAAAAAAAAAATTAATAATTCTTGAGTATGCTCTCCTCCGGCACTTTGTGTGATCTGGAGGATCAGAAAAAGAATTGTTATGTGAAAAAGAAAAAAAAAAAAGGAGACAAAATAAAACTTCATCATTTCAATTGATTCAACAATTTAAAAAAAAAAAAAAAAAGTTGTTTTCATGAAAAACTTTGATTTCAATTAATTGTTTTGTTTAATTAATATATATGTATATTCTTAAATTTTTAAAAATATCGCATACATAATTTTATTAAACAAATCAATTAAAAAAAAAAAAATAAATAAATAAATTAAATTGTTTTGTTACTATGATATATATGTATAATTTTATTTTTGAAAATATATATATAATTTTAATAACAAATCATTTAAAAAAAAAAATTTCAATAAATTGTTTTGTTTAGTAAATTACATCTGTATATTTTTAATTTTTCAAAATTCAACATGTGTAATTTTATTAACAAAAACAAATAAAAAAAAATTATTAAAAAAAAAAAAGTGTGAAGTTGCTCAGCCACTCTGAATATACGACAAAATGCTTCAACTTCTGCAATATCTCTTGGCTGTGGTCCAATCCGGAACATTTGAGATTCGCCCAGTGTCTGAGAATCTCATTGAGAACATTTGGTTTGGACCAGTCTGCTTCCCACACACTACTTGAGACCATTGAAGCCCCTCTGCGTCCATGATGCCTGTGCCTTACCCATGAATAGTACCATGTTCGTTTACATCTGAATCTCTGTATATCCATACCAGCATTGGTTCTTGAGACCGTCTTTAAACATGATTTCTGTCTGCAGAATAAAGTCCCCTTCGGCCTCCATATAGGCAAAGTTGCGCTCTCTTTAGAACTCAACTTCAATTGAGTTTGGTAGACCAGAGTTGGAGCTGAGAACATTGATATCATATAATCTGTTTGTGTGGGTATCTGATAGATTGATTCCAAGAGGAACGAGCATTACTCTGCATTTAAACACTGAAGATAAGCTTGAATATCGATCCGAAAGGAAAGGATTAAGAATCTTGTTATACTTATTCCATAATCGAGAAAAACGCAAAACGAAAAAACGTCAAACTTTGAAAATACATTTGGAAAAACGGAGATAGTGCAGCAAGAGACATGGGTTTTTTCGCAGCGTGGTGATTAGATAACCCAGAAATCGTTTTACGAAATTCGTGGCGGTCTGGGAGAATTTATCGGTTCTTTGAAGGCCATTTTTGCTTGCCGCGTGAGGAAAAACGGTTTTCTCTGAGTGAAGAATTTGAAAACGGCACTCTGCATTGATAATTCGGTTTCCTGATCTCTAGGAAGAAGAATCCAAAATGAAATCAAATTCTATCGTGGCATTCAACCACATTCCACATGATTAATCATGGTGAAGGATGTCGGGTCTTGATGTTCAAAGGGTTGCTGGAAATTTCCACATTTCGGTGCACGGCTTGAACATTATTGTTGCTTAACATAAATTTGAAGGTGCAAATCATGTTAATGTGAACCATGTAATTCATGATTTATCATTTGGGCTAAATTATCTTGGAATACACAATCCACTTGATGGTACTATCCGCATTCTTCGCAATGATTTTAACCGGAGCTGGCCAATGGTCTATTTTTTTTTCAACAAGCTTGTCTCATTTACATTGCTTGCACACTTTGGGTAGCACTGTTCTCATTTCTTATTTCTGTAGAGTGTTTACATACTGGTTTAATAAAATTATATATGTATATATTTTAGAATATAACATATATAATATTTATAAAAAAAAATTTCAATTTTGTTATTTAAAAAAAAAAAAAAAAAAAATTTGAATCAATGAAATGAATAAGTTATTTGCTCGTTTTTCTGAAGGTATTGATTAATTTTGGACTGATGATGAAGAATGAATAGCTAACTTTTTATTCAAGATTTTTAGCTACAGAAACCGTCGACATTCTGCAGCTGAAGTCCAATTCCGCAGCTGTTCTTCAATTCCGCAGCTGAAGTCCAATTCCGCAGCTGTTCTCCAATTCCGCAGCCGAAGTCCAATTCCGCAGCTGTTCTCCAATTTCGCAACTGAAAAACCTCATTGTTCAAATCAACATAACTTTCTCATACAAAATCAGATTTTAATGATTTAAGTATCGTTGGAAAGGTCTCAACAAGATCTATACAATGAGAAATTCATCATTAGAGTTTGAAATGGCAAATAATGAAATAAATTGCTGAAAAGATGCTACATTCAACTTGAGGCACTAATTCCAAAACAGGTATAAATTCTTTTGATTTTTCCTTTGAGAACTTGTTTCATTAATACAAATTCTTAGTTTTGTGTGTAAATATCATAACTAGAGAGATTGATCACCTCTCTCCCTTTGATAATCTTACATTCCATTGCAGAAGAAATATTAGTTTTTTTGCAGGTTCCAGGAGGAAGGACAAATGACTACAAGAGAATGGTGTCTCTCTAAAAGACCAATTTGTTTCATAAGAGGATGATCAGCAACAAAAAAAAGAGGAAATATGCTGATGTAAAATCAAATTCAAACATTTGAAAAACTTTCAGATACCATTGTCTCCATCACATCCATACCTCATAATAAACCATTCACCTCATTTCACTTCATATTTTCCATTTACATTCACATTCACTTTCCATTTCTTTTTGTCTATTCATAACCACAAATAAAAACAAGAGGCTCATTCACATGCTTATTGCCCATTGTCATTTCTCATTCACATGCTTATTGTTCATTTTCCATTTCTACTCTCCATTGCCATCTTCCATTTTCATTTTCCATTTCTTGTCATTTTCATTCCGCAAATAAGCGCTGCTTCAATGCAAATTATTGAGTTCATAGTCCTTTGAGTCTAAGTTCTTTATAAAAACACCTTGAGGCTTGCATGCCTTAATGGCAAGTTCTCATGCTGACAAACAATGGGAATACATTAATGTCTCTTGTTCGTCAGATCTTCTAGGTGACTCGACATCAGCAAAATCATTCGTACCTAGCAAGATGTGTTTGGGCATCTTGACTCTCATTGTCATCAATGGTGAGAGTTCTTGTGTTGACTAGTGGCATCCATTAATGGCCACTAAGTCAACAATTTCCTACTATGTTCGACATCAGAACATCTTTTCACATAGTAGGAATTATGCTAATGAGTTTGAAGACATGAAGACTATTATTTTCAGCATTTTGGAGCAGATTTCAGCAAGTTTTAGTAGAAGCAATAAAAAGTCATCTCATCTCTTTATCCATGACTCCTCTTGTTCAGCCACTTGAAGAAGAATATGATCAGAATTTTGCAGCCACCACACATACAAAACTCATCCACATTTAAGGTAAGTGAAGGTATGTTGTTTTCTAATTTTTAGTCATGTAATTCATTAGAATGCTAAAATTGTAACTTTGGAAAAATTCCTCTCCCTTTTTCACATTGTCATATCTTTAGTTGGGGGGAAGGGACATCATTTCATATCCACATGTCATACACTATCACACATTTTCATTTCATTTCCACCCACATATACTTCCCAACCAACTATTGTTGCAACATGATCCAAAAGATTATATGCTTTGCAAATGATCAATTCATTGATGAAGTAATTGATTCTAAATGTTTTCATGAACTTTGATGCAACAAAGAAAATAAAGCATTGTTACACAAGAACCAATGCTTCAAAAAAAAAATGGTTGTTACACAAGAACCAACCATTGAAAAAAAATGGTTGTTACATAAGAACCAACCATTGAAAAAAAAAAAAAATGTTGCAATCAAATGTATTATACTTTGCCAAAAAGGAAAAATCAAGAAGCAAAGTTTGGAATGGATCTATATGAGTCAAAACTCATAAAAGATCAACTCATGGACAAATGAATCATTGCAATGGTTGCATGAGGACATGCAACAACTTCAGTTGGGGGGTATGTTGAGTCTCAAAAATGTTCTCCATATTCATACATATTTCCATTATGTCATAACTATTTAGCTCTTATTTCATAGCCATTTGACCTAAAACCCTACATCAAGTAACCATTTTCATAAATATATGGGTTAGGATCCTTGTTTTCCAAAGTTATTTATTTTATATATTTTAAGTGAATTTATGATTAGAAACTAGAAAATTAATATAGTTTCATATATCTATATATGTGTTATGAGTTTTGTGACATGTGTAGGTCAAAAGGAGACTTCTAGAAGACCCTTATGTGGCACTCTAAGGCCAAATTCGAATTTGGTTGGAGAAGATTATGGGATTAAAAGGATATGTGTCTCACTTCCTTGTTGTATTGAAACTCTAAGAGGATATGTGTCTCATTCCTCAAGTTGTGTTGAAACTCTAGAAAGACATGTGTCTTATCATTTCCTATTTTGATTGTAACTTTAGAGATGGAGGGAGAGATTCATGGACTCCCATTAATGAGATGTCTCCTCATATTTTGTATAAATAGGAGAAGCTTTCTCCTATCATAGGTAATGAGGAAGTAAGGAAAAAGTAGTAGAGAAGTCTTTTGTAACAAAGTTCAAGATGGAATGGGATGTAAATTTGTGAGTTCTTTTTAATAGAGAAATTCAGTTCTTTGATGTTGTTTTGATTACAACTTCAAGGAGCTAAGAACTACACCAAATTGGTAGCAGAGGGCCCCTGCTATCCAAGGAGGCTTTCACATGTTTTCTAGATAAGTTGCTTTCAATTCTGTTTTGTCATATTTCCTTACTTAGATTGCTTTCTGAAATCATAGCTTTTAGCATAATTTTTCATGGCATCCCGGGCATTTGCATATCTTTTGACTAATGACATGGAATCAATATTGTTCTGCTGCTAATTTATTTTTCTTAGTTTTTTGTTTAATTCCAGTACTGCTTTGTTTATTTCAGTCTTGCACATTTGTTTCAGTAGTAAGATTTAGATATATTAAATTGCTCATGTCATTTTCAGTTACCTCCGAAAGCCACAGCTGGACTGATGGTGAGGGATTGAAGTATGAGTGTGTAGTTTGATATTATTTTACTTTCTGCAAGTTAGATATATTAAATTGCTCATGTCATTTTCAGTTACCTCCGAAAGCCACAGCTGGACTGATGGTGAGGGATTGAAGTATGAGTGTGTAGTTTGATATTAGTTTACTTTCTGCAAGTTAGATATATTAAATTGCTCATATCATTTTCAGTTACCTCCGAAAGCCACAGCTGGACTGATGGTGAGGGATTGAAGTATGAGTGTGTAGTTTGATATTAGTTTACTTTCTGCAAGTTAGATATATTAAATTGCTCATGTCATTTTAAGTTACCTCCGAAAGCCACAGCTGGACTGATGGTGAGGGATTGAAGTATGAGTGTGTAGTTTGATATTAGTTTACTTTCTGCAAGTTAGATATATTAAATTGCTCATGTCATTTTCAGTTACCTCCGAAAGCCACAGCTGGACCGATGGTGAGGGATTGAAGTATGAGTGTGTAGTTTGATATTAGTTTCTTTTTCTGCAAATTAGATATCAGATTGCTCAAGTTGTTTATGGTTACCTCCGAAAGCCATAGTTGGACTAATGGTGAGGGATCAGAATATAAGTTGATGTAATTTGATTTAGATTTACTTTGTTGCAATTCTTGGATTTCTTTAAGCATAGTTTCTTTTGTGTTTAGACAGCAGCAAGAATAATTTGGTTTTCATGCTCAATAGTTCACTGTTTGATTTATTAGGCTAGCAGCATATTTTCATTTCCTTTCAAGTTTTGTCATTGTATGTTTCAAATTCCTTTTTAAGTTTGAAATTTGGTAAATCATTATAAAGGACGTCATTGCCTTGAATATTCATAACCATACTTGTCTTTTAGAATTTCCATCTCACATTAGGAAACCAACCAAGATCAATAAAAATCTAAAAACGACAAAAAGTAAGAGATAGGTTATCTTGCACATATAGTGCGCCACATTTCGTCAGCTTACGAATCTTTGGTTGATAATTTATGTTAGCAATTTAGGACACACTAAATTGACCAAACATTTTGGCGCCGTTGCCAGGAAAGTGTAACTAGGTAGCCTTATTTCTTACATCTAAAAAAAAAAAAAAAATCTTGAGTATGCTCTCCTCTTGCACTTTGTGTGATCTGGAGGATCAGAAAAAGAATTTTTATGTAAAAAAAAAAATTAATAATTCTTGAGTATGCTCTCCTGCACTTTGTGTGATCTGGAGGATCAGAAAAAGAATTGTTATGTGAAAATGAAAAAAAAAAAAAAAAAAGGAGACAAAATAAAACTTCATCATTTCAATTGATTCAACAATTTAAAAAAAAAAATTGTTTTCATGAAAAACTTTGATTTCAATAAATTGTTTTGTTTAATGAATATATATGTGTATTTTTAAATTTTTGAAAATATCGCATACATAATTTTATTAAACAAATCAATTAAAAAAAAAAATTTAAATTGTTTTGTTACTAAGATATATATGTATATTTTTATTTTTGAAAATATATATATAATTTTAATAACAAATCATTTTTAAAAAAAAAATTTCAATAAATTGTTTTGTTTAGTAAATTACATCTGTATATTTTTAATTTTTCAAAATTCAACGTGTAATTTTATTAACAAAAACAAATAAAAAAAAATTTAAAAAAAAAAAAGTGCGAAGTTGCTCAGCCACTCTGAATATACGACAAAATGCTTCAACTTCTGCAATATCTCCTGGCTGTGGTCCAATCCGGAACATTTGAGACTCGCCCAGTGCCTGAGAATCTCATTGAGAACATTTGGTTTGGACCAGTCTGCTTCCCACATACTACTTGAGACCATTGAAGCCCCTCTGCGTCCATGATCCCTATGCCTTACCCATGAATAGTACCATGTTCGTTTACATCTGAATCTCTATATATCCATACCAGCATTGGTTCTTGAGAACGTCTTTAAACCTGATTTCTGTCTGCAGAATAAAGTCCCCTTCGACCTCCATATAGGCAAAGTTGCGCTCTCTTTAGAACTCAACTTCAATTGAGTTTGGTAAACCAGAGTTGGAGCTGAGAACATTGATATCATATAATCTGTTTGTGTGGGTATCTGATAGATTGATTCCAAGAGGAATGAGCATTACTCTGCATTTAAACACTGAAGATAAGCTTGAATACTCTGATCCAGAAAGGATTAAGAATCTTGTTAAAAATTATTCACAAACAGAAAAATGCAAAACAGAGAAAAACGTCAAACTTTGAAAGCACGATTTGTCCAAACGGAGATGAATTTTGAAAAATCGAGACATGGGTTTTTTCGCCAACGTGGTCAATTAGATAATCCAGAAATTGTTTTACGAAATTCGTGGCGGTCTGGGAGAATTTCTCGATTCTTTGAAGGCCATTTTTGCTTGCTACGTGAGGAAAAACGGTTTTCTCTGAGTGAAGAATTTGAAAACGGCACTCTGCATTAATAATTCGGTTTCCTGATCTCTAGGAAGAAGAATCCAAAATGAAATCAAATTCTATCGTGGCATTCAACCACATTCCACATGATTTATCATGGTGAAGGATGTCGGGTCTTGTTGTTCAAAGGGTTGCTGGAAATTTCCACATTTCGGTGCACGGCTTGAACATTATTGTTGCTTAACAGAAATTTGAGGGTGCAAATCATGTTAATGTGAACCATGTAATTCATGATTTATCATTTGGGCTAAATTATCTTGGAATACACAATCCACTTGATGGTACTATCCGCATTCTTCGCGATGATTTTAACAGGAGCTGGCCAACGGTCTATTTTTTTTTCAACAAGCTTGTCTCATTTACATTGCTTGCACACTTTGGGTAGCACTGTTCTCATTTCTTATTTCTGTAGAGTGTTTACATACTAGTTTAATAAAATTATATATGTATATATTTTAAAATATAACATATATAATATTAAAAAAAAAAAAAAATTCAATTTTGTTATTCCAAAAAAAAATATAAAAATAAAAATTTTGAATCAATGAAATGAATAAGTTATTTGCTCGTTTTTCTGAAGGTATTGATTAATTTTGAACTGATGATGAAGAATGAATGGCTAACTTTTTATTCAAGATTTTTAGCTACAGAAACCGTCGACATTCTGCAGCTGAAGTCCAATTTCGCAGCTGTTCTTCAATTCCACAGTTGTTCTTCAATTCCGCAGCTGAAGTCCAATTCCGCAGCTGTTCTCCAATTCCGCAGCCGAAGTCCAATTCTGCAGTGGTTCTCCAATTCCGCAGCTGAAAAACATCAATGTTCAAATCAGCGTAACTTTATCATACAAAATCAGATTTTGATGATTTAAGTATCGTTGGAAAGGTCTCAACAAGATCTATACAATGAGAAATACATCATTAGAGTTTGAAATGACAAATAATGAAATAAATTGCTGAAAAGAAACTACATTCAACTTGAGGCACTAATTCCAAAACATGTATAAATTCTTTTGATTTTTCCTTTGAGAACTTGTTTCATTAATACAAATTCTTAGTTTTGTGTGTAAATATCATAACTAGAGAGATTGATCACCTCTCTCCCTTTGATAATCTTACATTCCATTGCAGAAGAAGTATTAATTTTTTTGCAGGTTCCAGGAGGAAGGACAAATGACTACAAGAGAATGGTGTCTCTCTAAGAGACCAATTTGTTTCATAAGAGGATGATCAGCAACAAAAAAAGAGGAAATATGCTGATGTAAAATCAGATTCAAACATTTGAAAAACTTTCAGATACCATTGTCTCCATCACATCCATACCTCATAATAAACCATTCACCTCATTTCACTTCATATTTTCCATTTACATTCACATCCACTTTCCATTTCTTTTTGTCCATTCATAACCACAAATAAAAGCAAGAGGCTCATTCGCATGCTTATTGCCCATTGCCATTTCTCATTCACATGCTTATTGTCCATTTTTCATTTCTACTCTCCATTGCCATCTTCCATTTCTTGTCATTTTCATTCCGCAAATAAGCCCTGCTTCAATGCAAATTATTGAGTCCATAGTCCTTTGAGTCTAAGTTCTTTGTAAAAACACCTTGAGGCTTGCATGCCTTAATGGCAAGTTCTCATGCTAACAAACAATGGGAATACATTAATGTCCCTTGTTCGTCAGATCTTCTAGGTGACTCGACATCGGCAAAATCATTCGTACCTAGCAAGATGTGTTTGGGCATCTTGACTCTCATTGTCATCAATGGTGAGAGTTCTCGTGTTGAATAGTGGCATCCATTAATGGCCACTAATTCAAAAATTTCCTACTATGTTCGACATCAGAACATCTTTTCACATAGTAGGAATTGTGCCAATGAGTTTTGAAGACATGAAGACTATTATTTTTAGCATTTTGGAGCAGATTCAGCAAGTTTTAGTAGAAGCAATAAAAAGTCATCTCATCTCTTTATCCATGACTCCTCTTGTTCAGCCACTTGAAAAAGAATATGATCAGAATTTTGCAGCCACCACACATACACAACTCATCCACATTTAAGGTAAGTGAAGGTATGTTGTTTTCTAATTTTTAGTCATGTAATTCATTAGAATGCTAAAATTGTAACTTTGGAAAATTCCTCACTCCCTTTTCCACATTGTCATATCTTTAGTTGGGGGGGGAAGGGACATCATTTCATATCCACATGTCATACACTATCACACATTTTCATTTCATTTTCACCCACATATACTTCTCAACCAACTATTGTTGCAACATGGTCCAAAAGATTATATGCCTTGCAAATGATCAATTCATTGATGAAGTAATTGATTCTAAATGTTTTCATGAACTTTGATGCAACAAAGAAAATAAAGCATTGTTACACAAGAACCAATGCTTCAAAAAAAAAAAATGGTTGTCACACAAGAACCAACCATTGGAAGAAAAAAAATAAAGAAAAAAAGAAAAAAAAGTTGCAATCAAATGTATTATACTTTGCCAAAAAGAAAATATCAAGAAGCAAAGTTTGGAACGAATCTATATGAGTCAAAACTCATAAAAGATCAACTCATGGACAAATGAATCATTGCAATAGTTGCATGAAGACATGCAACAACTTCAGTTGGAGGGTATGTTGAGTCTCAAAAGTGTTCTCCATATTCATACATATTTTCATTATGTCATAACCATTTAGCTCTTATTTCATAGCCATTTGACCTAAAACCCTACATCAAGTAACCATTTTCATAAATATATGGGTTAAGATCCTTGTTTTCCTAAGTTATTTATTTTATGTGTTTTAAGTGAATTTATGATTAGAAACTAGAAAATTAACATAGTTTCATATATCTGTATATGTGTTATGAGTTTTGTGACATGTGTAGGTCAAAAGGAGACTTCTAGAAGACCCTTATGTGGCACTCTAAGGCCAAATTCGAATTTGGTTGGAGAAGATTATGGGATTAAAAGGATATGTGTCTCACTTCCTTGTTGTATTGAAACTCTAAAAAGATATGTGTCTCATTCCTCAAGTTGTGTTGAAACTCTAGAAAGACATGTGTCTTATCATTTCCTATTTTGATTGTAACTCTAGAGATGGAGGGAGAGATTCATGGACTCTCATTAATGAGATGACTCCTCATATTTTGTATAAATAGGAGAAGCTTTCTCCTATCATAGGTAATGAGGAAGTAAGGAAAAAGTAGTAGAGAAGTCTTTTGCAACAAATTTCAAGATGGAATGGGATGTAGATTTGTGAGTTCTTTTTAATAGAGAAATTCAATTCTTTGATGCTGTTTTGATTACAACTTTAAGGAGCTAAAGGACTTCACCAAATTGGTAGCAGAGGGCCCCTGCTATCCAAGGAGGCTTTTACATGTTTTCTAGATAAGTTGCTTTCAATTCTGTTTTGTCATATTTCCTTACTTAGATTGCTTTTTGAAATCATAGCTTTTAGCATAATTTTTCATGGTAGCACGGGCATTTGCACATAGTTTTATAATGACTAATGACATGGATTCCATCTTGTCCTTCTGCTAATTTACTTTTCTTAGTTTTTGTTTAATTCCAGTACTGCTTTGTTTATTTCAGTCTTGCACATTTGTTTCAGTAGTTAGATTTAGATATATTAAATTGTTCATGTCATTTTCAGTTACCTCCGAAAGCCACAGCTGGACTGATGGTGAGGGATTGAAGTATGAGTGTGTAGTTTGATATTAGTTTAATTTCTGCAAGTTAGATATATTAAATTGCTCATGTCATTTTCAGTTACCTCCGAAAGCCACAACTGGACTGATGGTGAGGGATTGAAGTATGAGTGTGTAGTTTGATATTAGTTTACTTTCTGCAAGTTAGATATATTAAATTTCTCATGTCATTTTCAGTTACCTTCGAAAGCCACAGCTGGACTGATGGTGAGGGATTGAAGTATGAGTGTGTAGTTTGATATTAGTTTACTTTCTGCAAGTTAGATATATTAAATTTCTCATGTCATTTTCAGTTACCTCCGAAAGCCACAGCTGGACTGATGGTGAGGGATTGAAGTATGAGTGTGTAGTTTGAAATTAGTTTTTTTTTCTGCAAATTAGATATCAAATTGCTCAAGTTGTTTATGGTTACCTCTGAAAGCCATAGCTGGACTAATGGTGAGGGATCAGAATATAAGTTGATGTAATTTGATTTAGATTTACTTTGTTGCAATTCTTGGATTTCTTTAAGCATAGTTTCTTTTGTGTTTAGACAGCAGCAAGGATAATTTGGTTTTCATGCTCAATAGTTCACTTTTTGATTTATTAGGCTAGCAGCACATTTTTATTTCCTTTCAAGTTTTGTCATTGTATGTTTCAAATTCCTTTTTAAGTTTGAAGTTTGGTAAATCATTATAAAGGACATCATTGCCTTGAATATTCATAACCATACTTGTCTTTTAGAATTTCCATCTCACATTAAGAAACCAACCAAGATCAATAAAAATCCAAAAACGACAAAAGTAAGAGATAGGTTATCTTGCACATATAGTGCGCCACACTTCGTCAGCTTACGAATCCCTGGTTGATAATTTATGTTAGCAATTTAGGACACACTAAATTGACCAAACATTTTAGCGCCGTTGCCGGGGAAGTGTAACTAGGTAGCCTTATTTCTTACATCTAAAATTTTTTTAATAATTCTTGAGTATGCTCTCCTCCTGCACTTTGTGTGATCTGGAGGATCAGAAAAAGAATTGTTATGTAAAAAAAAAAATTAATAATTCTTGAATATGTTCTCCTCCTGCACTTTGTGTGATCTGAAGGATCAGAAAAAGAATTGTTATGTGAAAAAGAGAAGAAAAAAAAGGAGACAAAATAAAACTTCATCATTTCAATTGATTCAACAATTTAAAAAAAAAAATTTGTTTTCATGAAAAACTTTGATTTCAATAAATTGTTTTGTTTAATGAATATATATGTGTATTTTTAAATTTTTAAAAATATCGCATACATAATTTTATTAAACAAATCAATTAAAAAAAATTAAAAAATTAAATTGTTTTGTTACTAAGATATATATGCATATTTTTATTTTTGAAAATATATATATAATTTTAATAACAAATCATTAAAAAAAAAAAAAAAATTCAATAAATTGTTTTGTTTAGTAAATTACATCTGTATATTTTTAATTTTTCAAAATTCAACATGTGTAATTTTATTAACAAAAACAAATAAAAAAAAATTATATTAAAAAAAAAAGTGTGAAGTTGCTCAGCGACTTTGAATATACGACAAAATGCTTCAACTTCTGCAATATCCCCTCGCTGTGGTCCAATCCGGAACATTTGAGATTCGCCCAGTGCCTGAGAATCTCATTGAGAACATTTGGTTTGGACCAGTCTGCTTCCCACATACTGCTTGAGACCATTGAAGCCCCTCTGCGTCCATGATGCCTGTGCCTTACCCATGAATATTACCATGTCCGTTTACATCTGAATCTCTGTATATCCATACCAACATTGGTTCTTGAGAACGTCTTTAAACCTGATTTCTGTCTGCAGAATAAAGTCTCTTTCGGCCTCCATATAGGCAAAGTTGCGCTCTCTTTAGAACTCAACTTCAATTGAGTTTGGTAAACCAGAGTTGGAGCTGAGAACATTGATATCATATAATCTGTGTGTGGATATCTGATAGATTGATTCCAAGAGGAACGAGCATTACTCTGCATTTAAACACTGAAGATAAGCTTGAATACTCTGATCCAGAAAGGACTAAGAATCTTGTTAAAAATTATTCACAAACAGAAAAATGCAAAACAGAGAAAAACGTCAAACTTTGAAAGCACGATTTGTCCAAACTGAGATGAATTTTGAAAAACCGAGACATGGGGTTTTTCGCCAACGTGGTCAATTAGATAACCCAGAAATCGTTTTACGAAATTCGTGGCGGTCTGGGAGAATTTATCGGTTCTTTGAAGGCCATTTTTGCTTGCCGCGTGAGGAAAAACGGTTTTCTCTGAGTGAAGAATTTGAAAACGGCACTCTGCATTGATAATTCGGTTTCCTGATCTCTAGGAAGAAGAATCCAAAATGAAATCAAATTCTATCGTGGCATTCAACCACATTCCACATGATTTATCATGGTGAAGGATGTCGGGTCTTGATGTTCAAAGGGTTGCTGGAAATTTCCACATTTCGGTGCACGGCTTGAACATTATTGTTGCTTAACAGAAATTTGAGGGTGCAAATCATGTTAATGTGAACCATGTAATTCATGATTTATCATTTGGGCTAAATTATCTTGGAATACACAATCCAATTGATGGTACTATCCGCATTCTTCGCGATGATTTTAACCGAAGCTGGCCAACGGTCTATTTTTTTTTCAACAAGCTTGTCTCATTTACATTGCTTGCACACTTTGGGTAGCACTGTTCTCATTTCTTATTTCTGTAGAGTGTTTACATACTGGTTTAATAAAATTATATATGTATATATTTTAGAATATAACATATATAATATTTTTTTTTTTAAAATTCAATTTTGTTATTTAAAAAAAAAAAAAAAAAATTGAATCAATGAAATGAATAAGTTGTTTGCTCACTTTTTCTGAAGGTATTGATTAATTTTGGACTGATGATGAAGAATGAATGGCTAACTTTTTATTCAAGATTTTTAGCTATAGAAACCGTCGACATTCTGCAGCTGAAGTCCAATTCCGCAGTTGTTCTTCAATTCCGCAGCTGAAGTCCAATTTCGCAGCTGTTCTCCAATTCCGCAGCTAAAGTCCAATTCCGCAGCTGTTCTCAAATTCCGCAGCTGAAAAACCTCATTGTTCAAATCAGCCTAACTTTCTCATACAAAATCAGATTTTGATGATTCAAATATCGTTGGAAAGGTCTCAACAAGATCTATACAATGAGAAATCCATCATTAGAGTTTGAAATGGCAAATAATGAAATAAATTGCTGAAAAGAAGCTACATTCAACTTGAGGCATTAATTCCAAAACAAGTATAAATTCTTTTGATTTTCCCTTTGAGAACTTGTTTCATTAATACAAATTCTTAAGTTTTATGTGTAAATATCATAACTAGAGAGATTGATCACCTCTCTCTTTTGATAATCTTACATTCCATTGCAGAAGAGGTATTTGTTTTTTTTTGCAGGTTCTAGGAGAAAGGACAAATGACTACAAGAGAATGGTGTCTCTCTAAGAGACCAATTTGTTTCATAAGAGGATGATCAGTAACAAAGAGGAGGAAATATGCTGATACAAAATCAGATCCAAACATTTGAAAAACTTTCAGATACCATTGTCTCCATCACATCCATACCTCATAATAAACCATTCACCTCATTTCACTTCATATTTTCCATTTACATTCACATCCACTTTCCATTTCCTTTTGTCCATTCATAACCCACAAATAAAAGCAAGAGGCTCATTCACATGCTTATTGCCCATTGCCATTTCTACTCTCCATTGCCATCTTCCATTTCTTGTCATTTTCATTCCGCAAATAAGCCCTGCTTCAATGCAAATTATTGAGTCCATAGTCCTTTGAGTCTAAGTTCTTTGTAAAAACACCTTGACGCTTGCATGCCTTAATGGCAAGTTCTCATGCTGACAAACAATGGGAATACATTAATGTCTCTTGTTCGTCAGATCTTCTAGGTGACTCGACATCAGCAAAATCATTCGTACCTAGCAAGATGTGTTTGGGCATCTTGACTCTCATTGTCATCAATGGTGAGAATTCTCGTGTTGACTAGTGGCATCCATTAATGGCCACTAAGTCAACAATTTCCTACTATGTTCGACATCAGAACATCTTTTCACATAGTAGGAATTGTGCCAATGAGTTTTAAAGACATGAAGACTATTATTTTCAGCATTTTGGAGCAGATTCAGCAAGTTTTAGTAGGAGCAATAAAAAGTCATCTCATCTCTTTATCCATGACTCCTCTTGTTCACCCACTTGAAGAAGAATATGATCAGAATTTTGCAGCCACCACACATACACAACTCATCCACATTTAAGGTAAGTGAAGGTATGTTGTTTTCTAATTTTTAGTCATGTAATTTATTAGAATGCTAAAATTGTAACTTTGGAAAAATTCCTCACTCCCTTTTCCACATTGTCATATCTTTAGTTGGGGGGGGAAGGGACATCATTTCATATCCACATGTCATACACTATCACACATTTTCATTTCATTTTCACCCACATATACTTCTCAACCAACTATTGTTGCAACATGGTCCAAAAGATTATATGCCTTGCAAATGATCAATTCATTGATGAAGTAATTGATTCTAAATGTTTTCATGAACTTTGATGCAACAAAGAAAATAAAGCATTGTTACACAAGAACCAATGCTTCAAAAAAAAAATGGTTGTCACATAAGAACCAACCATTGGAAAAAAAAAAAGAAAAAAAAGTTGCAATCAAATGTATTATACTTTGCCAAAAAGAAAATATCAAGAAGCAAAGTTTGGAACGAATCTATATGAGTCAAAACTCATAAAAAATCAACTCATGGACAAATGAATCATTGCAATAGTTGCATGAGGACATGCAACAACTTCAGTTGGGGGGTATGTTGAGTCTCAAAAGTGTTCTCCATATTCATACATATTTCCATTATGTCATAACCATTTAGCTCTTATTTCATAGCCATTTGACCTAAAACCCTACATCAAGTAACCATTTTCATAAATATATGGGTTATGATCCTTGTTTTTCTAAGTTATTTATTTTATGTATTTTAAGTGAATTTATGATTAGACACTAGAAAATTAACATAGTTTCATATATCTGTATATGTGTTATGAGTTTTGTGACATGTGTAGGTCAAAAGGAGACTTCTAGAAGACCCTTATGTGGCACTCTAAAGCCAAATTCGAATTTGGTTGGAGAAGATTATGGGATCAAGAGGATATGTGTCTCACTTCCTTGTTGTATTGAAACTCTAAGAGGATATGTGTCTCATTTCTTAGTTGTGTTGAAACTCTAGAAAAACATGTGTCTTATCATTTCCTATTTTGATTGTAACTCTAGAGATGGAGGGAGAGATTCATGGACTCTCATTAATGAGATGACTCCTCATATTTTGTATAAATAGAAGAAGCTTTCTCCTATCGTAGGTAATGAGGAAGTAAGGAAAAAGTAGTAGAGAAGTCTTTTGTAACAAATTTCAAGATGGAATGCGATGTAGATTTGTGAGTTCTTTTTAATAGAGAAATTCAGTTCTTTGATGCTGTTTTGATTACAACTTTAAGGAGCTAAAGGACTTTACATTCACATCATATTTTCCATTTACATTCACATCCACTTTCCATTTCTTTTTGTCCATTCATAACCACAAATAAAAGCAAGAGGCTCATTCACATGCTTATTACCCATTGCCATTTCTCATTCACATGCTTATTGTCCATTTTCCATTTCTACTCTCCATTGCCATCTTCCATTTTCATTTTCCATTTCTTGTCATTTTCATTCCGCAAATAAGCCCTACTTCAATGCAAATTATTGAGTCCATAGTCCTTTGAGTCTAAGTTCTTTGTAAAAACACCTTGACGCTTGCATGCCTTAATGGCAAGTTCTCATGCTGACAAACAATGGGAATACATTAATGTCTCTTGTTCGTCAGATTTTCTAGGTGACTCGACATCAGCAAAATCATTCGTACCTAGCAAGATGTGTTTGGGCATCTTGACTCTCATTGTCATCAATGGTGAGAGTTCTCGTGTTGACTAGTGGCATCCATTAATGGCCACTAATTCAATAATTTCCTACTATGTTCGACATCAGAACATCTTTTCACATAGTAGGAATTGTGCCAATGAGTTTTGAAGACATGAAGACTATTATTTTCAGCATTTTGGAGCAGATTCAACAAGTTTTAGTAGAAGCAATAAAAAATCATCTCATCTCTTTATCCATGACTCCTCTTGTTCAGCCACTTGAAGAAGAATATGATCAGAATTTTGCAGCCACCACACATACACAACTCATCCACATTTAAGGTAAGTGAAGGTATGTTGTTTTCTAATTTTTAGTCATGTAATTCATTAGAATGCTAAAATTGTAACTTTGGAAAAATTCCTCACTCCCTTTTCTACATTGTCATATCTTTAGTTGGGGGGGGAAGGGACATCATTTCATATCCACATGTCATACACTATCACACATTTTCATTTCATTTCCACCCACATATACTTCCCAACCAACTATTGTTGCAACATGATCCAAAAGATTATATGTCTTGCAAATGATCAATTCATTGATGAAGTAATTGATTCTAAATGTTTTCATGAACTTTGATGCAACAAAGAAAATAAAGCATTGTTACACAAGAACCAATGCTTCAAAAAAAAAAAAAAATGGTTGTCACACAAGAACCAACCATTGAAAAAAAAAAAATGTTGCAATCAAATGTATTATACTTTGCCAAAAAGGAAAAAATCAAGAAGCAAAGTTTGGAATGAATCTATATGAGCCAAAACTCATAAAAGATCAACTCATGGACAAATGAATCATTGCAATGGTTGCATGAGGACATGCAACAACTTCAGTTGGGGGGTATGTTGAGTCTCAAAAATGTTCTCCATATTCATACATATTTCCATTATGTCATAACCATTTAGCTCTTATTTCATAACCATTTGACCTAAAACTCTACATCAAGTAACCATTTTCATAAATATATGGGTTAGGATCCTTGTTTTCCAAAGTTATTTATTTTATGTATTTTAAGTGAATTTATGATTAGAAACTAGAAAAATAACATAGTTTCATATATCTATATATGTGTTATGAGTTTTGTGACATGTGTAGGTCAAAAGGAGACTTCTAGAAGACCCTTATGTGGCACTCTAAGGCCAAATTCGAATTTGGTTGGAGAAGATTATGGGATTAAAAGGATATGTGTCTCACTTCCTTGTTGTATTGAAACTCTAAGAGGATGTGTGTCTCATTCCTCAAGTTGTGTTGAAACTCTAGAAAGACATGTGTCTTATCATTTCTTATTTTGATTGTAACTCTAGAGATGGAGGGAGAGATTCATGGACTCTCATTAATGAGATGACTCCTCATATTTTGTATAAATAGGAGAAGCTTTCTCCTATCATAGGTAATGAGGAAGTAATGAAAAAGTAGTAGAGAAGTCTTTTGTAACAAATTTCAAGATGGAATGGGATGTAGATTTGTGAGTTCTTTTTAATAGAGAAATTCAGTTCTTTGATGTTGTTTTGATTACAACTTTAAGGAGCTGAAGGACTTCACCAAATTGGTAGCAGAGGGCCTCTGCTATCCAAGGAGGCTTTTACATGTTTTCTAGATAAGTTGCTTTCAATTCTGTTTTGTCATATTTCCTTACTTAGATTGCTTTTTGAAATCATAGCTTTTAGCATAATTTGTCATGGTAGCCCGGGCATTTGCACATAGTTTTATAATGACTAATGACATGGATTCCATCTTGTCCTTCTGCTAATTTATTTTTCTTATTTTTTGTTTAATTCCAGTACTGTTTTTTTTATTTCAGTCTTGCACATTTGTTTCAGTAGTTAGATTTAGATAAATTAAATTGCTCATGTCATTTTTAGTTACCTCCGAAAGCCACAGCTGGACTGATGGTGAGGGATTGAAGTATGAGTGTGTAGTTTGATATTAGTTTACTTTCTGCAAGTTAGATATATTAAATTGCTCATGTCATTTTTAGTTACCTCCGAAAGCCACAGTTGGACTGATGGTGATGGATTGAAGTATGAGTGTGTAGTTTGATATTAGTTTACTTTCTGCAAGTTAGATATATTAAATTGCTCATGTCATTTTCAGTTACCTCCGAAAGCCACAATTGGACTGATGGTGAGGGATTGAAGTATGAGTGTGTAGTTTGATATTAGTTTACTTTCTGCAAGTTAGATATATTAAATTGCTCATGTCATTTTCAGTTACCTCCGAAAGCCACAGCTGGACTGATGGTGAGGGATTGAAGTATGAGTGTGTAGCTTGATATTAGTTTCTTTTTCTGCAAATTAGATATCAGATTGCTCAAGTTGTTTATGGTTACCTCCGAAAGCCATAGCTGGACTAATGGTGAGGGATCAGAATATAAGTTGATGTAATTTGATTTAGATTTACTTTGTTGCAATTCTTGGATTTCTTTAAGCATAGTTTCTTTTGTGTTTAGACAGCAACAAAGATAATTTGGTTTTCATGCTCAATAGTTCACTATTTGATTTATTAGGCTAGCAGCACATTTTCATTTCCTTTCAAGTTTTGTCATTGTATGTTTCAAATTCCTTTTTAAGTTTGAAGTTTGGTAAATCATTATAAAGGACATCATTGCCTTGAATATTCATACCCATACTTGTCTTTTAGAATTTCCATCTCACATTAGGAAACCAACTAAGATCAATAAAAATCCAAAAATGACAAAAAGTAAGAGATAGGTTATCTTGCACATATAGTGCGCCACACTTCGTCAGCTTACGAATCCCTGGTTGATAATTTATGTTAGCAATTTAGGACACACTAAATTGACCAAACACCCCCTATGAAATTCTTTGCAAGCAAGCTGGGGACTAGATTGTTTTGGAGCCTTCAAGGAATGCCTTTCCCCTGAAAACTCATCCTCCTTGAAGTCTCTTTGTGCTATGCCTAATATAAATCCTCTCTGCTGATCCATTCCTCAAAAGGCCTATTTTTACCTCTTGTACCCCTGCAAATCTCCCTTTTTTCCCCTTTTCCTCCTTCTGTCAAAATGTCCTTGTTCCCCTCTTTTCCCCCCCATTAACCCTCTAAACCCTTCCAAAGTTTCCCTTGATTCTCACCCTTACCCTTGTTTCACCAAAATCCCCTTTAGTCTTTCTATCGTTACCCCTTCTAGCCTTTAATTTCACTAAAAGGGGTTGAAAAACCCACTTCTTGACCATGTAATAGGCCTAGCCCCCATCCCTCTAGTCCCACTAGCCATTTTCCCCATGAAACCCGGCGCTAGGACCAAGCGCTTTAGTCCTAAGCACTAATCGCAATCGGAAGATCGGCGGAGGACCAATTCCCTTTGTAAACTCCGAAAGTCCCGATGCGATTGTTCATAACGTCGAGTCCCGCGACTCGTTCTCAGCGATTGATCTGTGATCAAGATCCGACGGTCCACGCAATTTCGTAAGTTCGTCAATCGCACTGTCTTTGTTCCCGCCTCCGATCGGTCCATCGCACAGACTTGTGATGCGATCAATCGCATCCCCAATCTCCGATTCCCCGATCGCAAGCTTTCTCCCGATTATGGTCCCCCTGACATGATCCCAATCATTCATTCAAACCCGAGATCCGACGGCGGAGCGCTAATCGCAGGCCCCCGCCCGATCGCAATCGCAATGTTTATGTGTGTCCCTCCGATCGGCCCATCGCAAACACTTGCGATGTGATTGATCGCAAGCCCGTCCTCCGATCTTCCAATTTGGCCATCTCCCGATTATATCCCGACCGTCCATCCTCCCCGCCGATCCGACGGTCATCGCTCTCTCCGCCCGATCGCAATCGAAGATTTCAAAGTGTGTCACTCCTGTCCACCTCCGATTACGATTGCCCGATTCAATCGCAACTGTTCATCAGCATTTGAAATCAGCGGTCAAGATTTGATCGCCCTCCGCCTTCGGCTGGTACCCACCTCATCACGTTTCATTTCATTTCCATCGTATTCATTGTATTCTGATCGAAAGTCAAGGTTTAATACTTTACACTAAAGTTGCATATTTCATATATCATTCCGCCACCCAATCTCCACCGTTGATCTTTGTTCCCAGGCCATGATCTAACGGTCTGCGCTGCATATCACCACCAAACCCTATTGATCGCACATTTCACCACTCCAATGCATTTTCACCATTATTTCACATAATATCATTGTTTCTGCCGCCGCCGCACCACCATATTTGTTTCACCCTCCGCTCCACCAATCTTCCATTGCATCGATTTTCCTCGCACAGTTGTGAGTTTTCTGTAGAGTACAAGAGTTGAAACGCCACCATAATTGCACAGTATGGAGGCAACAACAAGTTTTCCACTGACAGAGGCAAAGGAGTTAATGAATAGCAGGTGTCATGCATCAGCAGAGTGGTTTTCTCCATCAAAGGAACCAGTTTAAAGACCCGTACATCACACAGAAGGTACAACACGAGAAATCAGAATATCAGGGTTTTCATATTCATCAGTAGAATGTTTTTTTTCATCAAGTACAGGGCACCCATACAACTTTTATTATGCACAATGTCCCTGAATGAATTTCCGCCCTAACTACAGTTCAAAAACAGTCAAACATTTATGAAGCAGACTTCTCAGCAGTTGTTTACCATTTTTTTATGCCCCACAAGTACAACAAAGCATAGCCACCAGAATGCATCAAAGTCATGTCCGGAGTAAAGGTAAATCTGAAGAAGATCATTCCTACATATAGAGGTGACAGACATTAAATACACAGCAGTCAAGCAGAATGGGTTTCGGCCCTGCATTCATTTTTGTGTTTAATGTTACATTCGATGATCCACCTACTCCCTCAGTCGATCTTAGGTTCATCTTCTGCTATAAAGCACAAAAGGAAACATTGTAATGGTTCTTGATGAGATATCATTGAAATACAAGCTTTTTCCTCTTGAGACAAGTTCTCTGTGTAACATTGTAAGATAGGCTGAGATATGATGTACTCAGGTTGAATGTTCAAGCTGTGGGCAGATGTTGTACCTGATTGGTTTTGTTTTTAATATGACAAGCACATTCCTTTGGATCTTGATCTAAAGCAGCTGGTGATGTTTCCTCTTTCTCTGTATTTGTGATTGACTTGCTCTCATTGCATGTTACATTTCATTTCATTTCTGTTGGTAGGCAACAGAAGTATAATATAGGATTCACCCTTGTTAGGTGCCCTATGTTTCCTGCTCTCCCTACCTCAATGTTTTCTGCTTATATGTGTATCTGAATGTTGATTTCAATTAATTTAACCAGTGTAGTGGATGTCATTGCCTGCTCTCTGATGTATGAATTGATGAAACCCATGTTTGGATGTTCTTGTTAGGATTTAGCTGGGAGGTTTGGGAACACTGGGGATCAGCGTCAGCCCTGTCCACTAGGATCCTTGCACGACCAGTTAGCCTTTCTAAGATCCCTTGTATCTCCTCTGATTTTGTCCAAGCAAGTCTGGAGTTAGATGACCTTTGACCTGATCTATAGACAAGATTGGATGGTTCTCCCTCCTTTACTTTCAGTCCTTAATGTTCCATCCCACCCTTCAACTTAAGATCCAGATGATTTAGATGACTAGCCCAACTGAAAGCTTGCACATTGAACACAAGTAAACCCTTTCTTGACTCCATTGCCCAATGGCCTTGATGTTCTCTGAGTTATCCGCCTTTGCCTAGCCTTCCTTGTTGCACATCCTTGTCTTACATTGGACCCTTCTTTCTTGATTCCCAACAATCAAACAAACAACCTTAAGCTTATAACTAGCCAAAAATCTAAACCTTGAGCCTCAAAGACATATACCTTTGGCAAACATAGAGAGATCCCTCTCTAGACCTAGGAGGGCTAGATCCTAAGGTCTGAAAGTGGTTCTATGTTGTCTCATATTTTGGTCTTACCAACCTGGCCAAAACATGGGAACCCCAACAGATGCCATGTGTACTGCTCATATGCAGAGTCATTTCTGAAGGAAAAAAAATGGTTATACACCCATCAAAGATCGACCATTGGGTGGGGGAATCCCCGGGCGGTTACAAGCAAAAATTGACCTTCAGCGATACTTTCACAACGGCTTCCGAGCTGTTACTGCATTTCATCTTTGTGCAATTCACGAGCAGGCATCTCGAAGAACCCATGAAAGCAAAAAAGAAAGTCCACCTCGCGAACACCACAGTCTGCGTCCATTTCTTCAATTCCCACTGCGATTTCAAATGAAAATAAGTCATGTACGGAATGTAAGTGGGATCATTTCTTTTTTGGGGATTTGTAAGTTTTGTAATTGGATTTATAAGAGAGATAAATGAAATTTATTTTTTTTATTTGGAACAATAAGGTGAAGTAGAAAATGTTGTCATTGTTTTTGGAGGAATAAGGGTCATTAGTTGTAATTTTTATTTTGGAGAAATAAGGGTTATTATTTGTAACTCAAAGTAATATTTTACTTTGAGGGATGGTAGATTCTTTTTAAGGAGATTTTAAGGGCATTGTCAAGCGGTCAAATTTTGAAAGGATTTCATTGTATACACTCAATGAGAAATTGACTAGAGCCAAGTACAAAGCTCAGTAATTTTTCTCCTTTTTTCAACGACTATACAAGGGTCAAGGCCAAGCCCCGATAGATCATTTTTTTTTTGCATGACATGTGTTTTTTTTGGCGTGGCATGTTTCGTGTGATGAGTTGCTCATTTTTTTTTTTTTTGTGCTTGATTATTTTGGTGCACTACTTCAACGCTACAATGTCGAATTTAATTAATATGTTCTCTGAATCTGATAAGATAGAAGGGGTGAAATATTATAAGACATGGAAACGTCTAATTGAAAGTACTCTCATATATAATGAATTGTGGCATGACATATGCGATGGAAACATCAAGCCTAATAAACCAGCAGATGCAGCTTCACTTGCAAAATGGGAAGTAAAAAATGCAAAGGCATTATCTCTTATAAATGATTCAGTTAATAATGAAATGTACATACATATTGAAAATTCCTCAGATGCATGGACTACTTTACGTACATTCAAAGATCTCTTTGATACACAACCTGAATCAAAGAAGGTTGATCTTCAATTAAAATTTCTTCAGCAAAAATTAACTAAAGGTGGTGATGTCGTTGAGTATATTTCACGGCTTAAAAACATCAAGAAAGAAATAATAAATGCTGGTTTTCAATCTATTGATGAAAGTTTCTTGACTACGATTTTAATTGTTGGATTTCCATCATCATATACACATTTTTTGGAAACTTTGCAAGTCACTGGAAAGTTAGAGAAGATAAATTTTGATGAATTGAGTGACATGTTAACCCAACATGATAAAAAAATTTGGGAAGAAGAAATATATTGGAGAAGATGTCTTTTTCACTGAAGCCAGCTCAAGTAACTCCTCAGCTGATAGTTCAAGAAACCGAGGAAGAGGAAATTTCAATCAAAATCAAGCAGCCCAAGGTTGTAGTCGCAGTCAAAGCAGAGGAAATAATTTCAACAGAGGCTACAATTCAGGCAGGAGCAATTTTCAAGGAATAGGTAACAATCCAAGTAGAGGATATAATCAAGGCAGAGGATAAACTTAGAACAGAGGTCAAAGCAGAGGCAGAGGATAATATCAAGGTAGAGGACAGTATCAAGGGAGAGGAAAGTCTCAAGGCAGAGTTAGAGATTTCAGTCAGATTGTTTGGAGGAGATGTAACAAAGTTGGCCATTATGCAGAAGATTGTAGAATTTCTATTGAGAAAATTCCCAAGTTTCATCCAAACTCTGCACAGTTTGAAAATGATGAAGATGATCCCGATGGTTCCGAATATGTCTTCACCAACACAGAATCAATAGCTTTACAGGTTTCAACCTTTCTTAGAAGTGATTATGAAGATGCATGGATTATGGATACAGGTGCAACTCAACACATGACTTTTCCACGGGATTTCTTTTGGATCTTCCAACAATGCCATCTGAATTCAATCTATCTTGCTGATAAAACAAAACATACTCCTTCAGGCAAAGGTGTAGTTAAAGTTTTTTTACCTAGCATTGGAGAAAGAATGATTTCAAAAGTATGGTATGTCCCAACATTTAAGAAAAATTTGTTATCTTTAGTCACGATTCGACAAGTAGGACATATGGTGATTATGGAAGATGGATTAGTTAAAATTAACTCAGTCAAACAGAACATGAAAATAGTAATGACAGGTTATGAAGATGGAAAACTGTTAAGGATGAAAGGGACAGTTATTCCAATAAATTCTGACTTTGCAGGGGCAGAAAGTACATACATTTCACCAATCAGATTGTGGCATGTAAGATATGGCCATCTCAACTTCAAAAGTCTCTCTCAGTTACAAAAACAGGGAATGGTTAAGGGACTTCCAACATTCAAAAGGGGAAATGAAAAGTGTGAATCTTTCATTTTTTGAAAACAACATCGAGAGACTTTTCCTAAAAGTTCATGGCGCACAAACAGGCATTTGCAGTTGCTTCATAGTGATATTTGTGGACCCTTACCAACTTCACTCGGAGGATGCAGATATTTCTTACTCTTTGTTGATGATTTTAGCAAGATGACTTGGGTATATTTTTCGAAGCAAAAGTTAGAAGCATTTGAAAAGTTCAAAACTTTTTGTCAGCTTATTGAAAATTAATTAAATGAGAAGATTGGCACTCTTAGAACTGACAACGGTGGAGAATTCACTTCAAATGAATTCAAAATGTATTACATGGATAATGGCATAAAACGACATCTTACCAATGTCTACACTCCACATCAAAATGGAGTAGTAGAAAGAATGAATCATACCTTGTTAGGAATGGCGCGATACATGTTAACTTTCAAAAAGTTAAGTCCTTTATATTAGGCCGAAGCAATTCATACCACTGTCTACTTGAGAAATAGATCTCCCACTGCTTCTTTAGACAGAATCACACCTTATAGAGCATGGTTTGGCTTCAAACCTCGGGTTAAACATCTCAGAGTTTTTGGATCAGTATTTTATGCCTTAGTTCCGAAGGAAAAATGAACTAAGCTTGACGCACGAAGTTTGAAGTGCACAATGATTGGGTATTCTGATGAGAAGAAAGGGTACTGAATTTTGTCGAATGGGAAATTTATTGTAAGCAGAGATGTGATTTTTGATGAAACTAAGAGTAAGAGTGCTGAAGAAGTTGAAAGTCTTCTTCAAAAGTTAGAAACAAAAAGTGATAAAAGAAATGGAAATCTACAAAGTTAACAAAATTCACAAAATTGGTATGAACTTGAGTTTACTTCATCTGAAAATGATTCATCCAGTCCGTCTTCTTCACCAGCACCATCTGGGTCTTCTAGCAGTTCATCCAACTCTTCTAGCAGCAGCAGTTCTTCTGACAATGACTCTCTGCCCCCGGAACCTGCAATTGATCAACAAACATCAGTTTACCTCAACCCTCTTTTCAATGATGGTGATTTTTCACAATCTCAAACCAGTGAACATCAATTGCCAAAATGGGTCGTTCAAATTTTGAAAGATATAAGGCCTAATGAACAGAATAAAATAGGAACAAGGGGATCACAAAGAAACGAAGGAAATTTTTCCTTGATAGCAAATTTTTTTACTAAACCTTCTACTTATCAAGAGGCAGTAAAACATAAAGGATGGCAATAGGCTATGGTTGATGAATATCAGGCAGTTCAAGACAATAACACTTGGAAATTTGTTGATTGTCCTCAAAATGTTAAACCCATTGGATGCAAATGGGTTTACCGAATTAAGTACAAGAAAAATGGTGATATCGACAAGTATAAAGCAAGACTTGTTGCTAAGGGTTTTGCGCAGTAGGAAGGGATAGATTATGAGGAAAATTTTTCTCCTACAACTAAATGAAACACCATATGACTCACACTTGCCTTAGCAGCTCAACAAGGATGGAAAGTTCATCAAATGGATGTAAAAAATGCTTTCCTCAACGATGATTTATAGGAAGAAGTGTACATGACACAACCACCAGGTTTTGAAATTGAAGGACAAGAACATAAAGTCTGCAAACTGATAAAGGCTTTATATGGGTTAAAACAAGCTCCCCGAGCTTGGTATGCCAAAATGGATGAATACCTTTGGAAAGTTGGTTTTCAACAAAGTGAATTTGATGATACCTTGTATGTATGCCAACAAGGTAAAAATCTGGTGATTCTGGTTATGTATGTAGATGATTTGATTATCACTGAAAATAATGATGATCACATTGCACAGGTGAAAAAGGAGTTACATGTAGGTTTTAAGATGACATATTTGGGACTACTTCACTACTATCTTGGAGTTGAAGTATTCCAACGTCCACATCATATCTTCATTTCTCAGAGTAAGTATGCAGCAAAAATTCTTCAGCGATTTGGAATGCAGGATTGCAAGCCTGTTCTTACCCCTATGGAACAAAACTTGAAACTTTCAAATTTTGAAGGGGGGGAAATGGTGGATAGCACAACTTATCGACAATTGATTGGCAGCTTGATTTATCTAACAACTGCTCGACTAGATATTTCTTATGCCATCAGTATTCTTTCCTGCTTTATGCAAGAACTACGAGACAGCCACTGGAATGCAGCTAAAAGAGTTCTTCGTTATATCCAAGGAACAAAATATTTTGGTCTTCTTTACAAAAAGACTAAAAAAATTTTACTTGGTGGATTTTTAGATGCTGACTTTGCTGGCAGTATTAATGATAGGGCATCAACCTCGGGTTATTTAATGAACATGGGGTCAGCTGCAGTTTCCTGGAGTTGCAAGAAGCAAGCTACAATGGCCACTTCTTCAGCAGAAGCAAAATACATATCGGCATGGGAAACAACATGTGATATTGTTTGGTTGCGTAGAGTTCTACAGGACTTGGGTATTCCTCTAGCAAAAGCTACTTCGTTATTCATCGACAACCAGTCAACAATAAAGCTTTCCAAGAATCCAGTTTTTCATTCAAAGACAAAGCATGTGGACGCCAAGTATCATCATATCAGATCACTCATTGCAAAGGATGTCATCAAGCCAATTTATTGTCCTTCAAAAGATCAGACCTCCGATATCTTCACCAAACCTTTTGGCAGAATAAAATTTACTAAGTTCAGATATGAACTTGGTCTATGTTGTAATGTATCTTTGGATCATAGGGGGGAATGTTAGATGATCCAAATATAATAATGTAAAGTTAGGATAAAAATATTTATTAAATTATAATATTTAATAAATATTAGAGACACTTAGAAATAGAATATTGTTAGAAAAGATAGGACTCTAGAATTGAGTCGTATCTTAGGCTCTAAAATAGGAATAAAGTTAGTAGATTGGATAGAAGATCATTTATTGTAAATGGACACTTGTTATTTTTTCAAGTGGTCCATAACTCCTAATTTCAAATTAGTGGAAGTTTACATTTGTAAACTCTTGCAATTTGTTATGTAATTTATTTTCCATTATTAATAAAATTACGTGTCTAAGGACACTTTTGTATTAGAGCGAAAAAATGAAAATTAAAGAGAGAGAAGAAAATTGGTTTAATGGTACCTGTAGGGTCAATCCCCACATAAGACACACACATAGATACTGATGGTCAAGTCTTCAGAGTTAGTGAATTCACCTGCAATGCCTCGACAACACAATGATAATGTTTTGAAGTGATGAAACAATGTTTCATGTGTAAATTTTATTCTAGCCAATATTAAGTTGGAGACTCATATTGTAATACTTGATATTTTATATAATATAATTTATGTGGTTGAAATTATTTATAGATGCACTTGATATTATTAAGTATTTTAATTAACATATGTAACTTTGCATTTTCATATTAGATGAACATGAACATTGTATGACACTTATTTTTTAATTTAGCTGCAAAATCATACAAATTAATTTATGGTGATTAATAATGAATACATAAAATCAATCTAAAACTACTAAATTAGTAGTTTATGTTGATTACTGATGAACACAAATAAAATGAATATACGACTAAATTAGTTTCTTATAACTTTGATTGTTAATGAAAGTAAATGAAATTAATATAAACTACTAAAGTAGTCATTTATATAATGAATATGAAACTACAAAACAAAGATAAATTAATGTTGTAAATGATAAATTTGTGATTACAAATTACGACTAAATTTTGCATATACACAACTATTAGTAGCTAATTTACAGTATGTTATAACATGACCAAAATTTAGTCATAATTCTTTGGTCATTAATTGGTTTCAAACAATGACTAAAAATTGCATATATATTACTATTAGTAGCTAATTTACAGTATCTTATAACACGACCAACATTTTGGTCATATTTCTTTGGTCAGTAATTGGTTTTTCGGGTGATCATTTAGTGATATATTTTGTTGTATATTTGGTCATTAATTGTGGCAATTAATGACTAAATCAATGACTAAGTTAATGACCAAATTTATGACTAAATATACTACTAAACAATAAAATTTAGACAAACAATTAATGACTAAGCTAAAAACGACTCAAAGTTGGTCGCGTTATAAGATACTGTAAATTAGCTACTATTGGTCACCGACCGAAAAAATAGTCGTTTATATGCAAAATTTAGTCATTTTTTTAGTAAATAATTAGGCATTTTGTACTAGTGTCTGCATGGATGATTTCACACCTTATGGGGATGATTTCCAAGAAGCTCTCTCCAATTTGGGAAAAGTGCTGAGAAGGTGCATTGAAATGCATCTCTCCCTAAGTTTGGAAAAGTGTGAATTATTAAAAAGATTAGGAATAGTTCTGGACCACTCAATATCACAAGCAGGAATACAGGTAGACCTGAACAAAATCACCATCATAAAAAGGGTGCATGTTCCTCAAAAGTAGAGAGATGTCAGAAGTTTCCTAGATTTGGTTGCCTACTATAGGATTTTCATTAAAGATTTTAGCAAATTGGCTTCGTCGTTATTTGGATTATTGGCCAAAGATTCTAAGTTTTTCTGGTCCATTCTTTGTCAAGAAGCTTTTGCGCTCATTAAGGAAAAGCTAACTACTGCCCCCATTCTCTGAGGTCCAAACTCGGCTCTGCCTTTCCACATCCACATAGATTCCACAGACAAATATTTGGGGGCAAATTTGGGGCAGTTATAAGACAAATTACCCTATGCCATCTATTTCATTAGCAAGAATATGTCCAAAGCTGAACTTAACTACACTGTCACGGAAAAGGAGCTTTTAGCCATTGTCCATTCCTTCAAAAATTTAGGCATTATATTACTAGTTATCAAACCTTTGTACATACTGACCATGCAACCATCAAGTACTTAATTAGTAAACCCGATGTTATTGCTAGAATAATTAGATGGTTGTTGTTATTACAATATTTTGACTTAAAAATTGTTGATAAACCAGGAAAGGATAATTTTATTGAAGATTTATTATCTAAACTAACTCTACCTGCAGATGAGGAAGGGATGATGGATGATCAGCTTCCGGATGAACACATATTTGTTATCTTAGCACTCTCTCCTTGGTTTGCTAACATATATAGCTAACTACTTGGTTGCTGAAAATTTCCCTTTCACTTCGATCGGTGGAAATCTCTTCAAGTTGGATCCTGACCAAATTATCAGAAGATGTGTGAGGGAGGAAGAGTTTTTTGACATCCTCTTGGCATGTCATGATGGTCCTTGTGGAGGCCACTTTGCTGCAAAAAGGACAACCTTAAAATCTTTGTAGGAAAGTTACTATTGGCCTACCCTCCACCAAGATACAAGGAGATACACTAGTAGATGTGACTAGTGCCAAAGGATGGGGAGACCTACACCGAAGGATGAAATTCCTTTGTACCCTCAGGTGGCTCTAGAGCCATTTGAAAAATGGGGCATGGACTTCATTAGACCCATTTATCCACCATCCGAGCAGAAGAGATATATCATAGTCTGCACTGACTACTTGACCAAGTGGGTTGAAACAAGGGCTGTAAAGGTAGAAACAGAGGATAAGGTAGTTGAGTTTCCGAGAGATATGTGTTCTACAAGTTTGGATACCCCAAAGGGGTAGTCACTGATCAGGGGGCTCAATTTACATCTCATCTCATTGAAAACCTCCTGAGGCGGCACAAGATAAAGCACAAGACTTCCACTACTTATCGTCCTCAAGAAAATGGCTAGGTGGAAGTGACAAATAGAGCCTTGGAGAATATCCTCACCAAGGTTGTGATCAGTAGCAGAAAATATTGGGCAGACAGATTAGTGGAAGCCACTTGGGCTTACAATACCACTTGGAAGACGACCACACAATTTACTCCTTATGAATTAGTTTAAGGAAAGAAATCTTTGCTTTCCATTGAGTTTGAGTACAACACCTTGAGGATGGCAGCTAAATTAGGCCCAGACATCACAAAGGCCCGACAAAAAAGGTTTTTGTAGTTAAATTATTTGTATGATTTCATAATGCAAACCCTCCTTCACACAAAGGTAATTCAGTTGTAAAGGAAGGTTTGGCATGACAAACACATCAAAGAAAATACATTTCAATAAAGAGATTGGGTGTTGCTCTATGACTACAGGTTTAAGGATTTCAAACGCAAACTAATGAAAAGATGGTTGGGACCTTATCAAGTGGAAAAATTATATGACAATGGGGTTGTTCAAATTAGAACCATATCTGAGGAGAGAATCCCACTGTTACACCAATTTTTGGTCATCTAACCTCTTACTATTAGATGGACCATAGTACACCATGTAAGACCAATTTTACCTTAGTAAAATTGCTTTCACTATGAAAAATAACTTAGTAATCCATAATTTATTAAGTCATTTATTTGTTTGATTTTCCTCAAGGGATAATTAATTAAACCATAGTTTAATTAATATTCATGGTCATATTTAACCCAAAACGGGAAAATTAATTACATAAATAATTATTTATCTTATTATTTTTAGGAATAATTATTTAAAACATTATTTAAATAACATTCCTTGTTATTTGACCAAATAATTTACAAATAATTGAATAAATAATTATTTATTTAATTATTACTCGACCATATTCTTAAAATAATAAATAAATCATTTATTTATTTATTGTTTACAAATAAATGGATTTGTCCAAATTCAAATTTTTTTTCCCTCCAACAAAAATAATAAAATATTCCATTCACTACCTTTTGTTGCCTAAAGATCGCTCTAGATCTATACTTTTGGTCTAACTTTGTTCCTCCATCATTGTCATATTTTTCTACCTTTTTTCTTGTGAGCTCCCTTTGAGTTCCATTTTCGTCTGGGTTTTCTACATCATCAAGAGAGAGAGATCTTAGATCTGAAGCGCTGAGGACATACAAGAACCCATCCCATTGAGGGGGACTCATAACATCTTTCTATGTTCCCTTCCCAGGTGTCATAAATACAAAAATTCTTTAAAAAAATTCTTGTCGTGTTCATTGGATGCATGGAGAAACTCTTGATTTTATTTTTTGTTTAATGTCTTTAACTGCATATATCTAGATTTCTGTAGCATTTATTTTGATCACTAACTGTTGATCTAAGGAAATTTACAGCCATCTTTGATGCTAGGCTTATTTTTTATGCATAGCTAAAGTGAGCTTTTTTGTACGCTTGCAATTAGAATTCACACTAACACCCACTACTTGTCAATGGTTAAAGGCTCAAAGTGTACAAGAAGCCCCTGTCTAGGACTGAGTTTATAAATTCAATAAACAAGGAGGTGAATGTCATTGGAAGCTCCATAGTTTCCAGCACCTCCCCTTCCTATAAAAAAAATAAAATAAAAAATAAATATGCATGGGTGAAAATATTTCTTAGGCATACACGGAAAACTCCTGGGTTGAAAACCTCCATGAGGTGATCCTGGAGCAAAAAAAAAGCAAAAAAAATAAAATATCCTTGGGTGAAAACCTCTTTGAGGATCCCTAGGCAGGCTTGTGGGTTGAAAACCTTTGTGGAGGCAGCCCACCTATCTTCAAAAAAAAACAAAGAGAAAAAGATGGAAACAACACCTATATACTCACATACTTCTGTTTTGCGGTTTGTTGATCAAGGACGGTTTAAACAAAGAGGGGAAACTTTCTTCCTCTCTTCTTTCTCTCCTCTACCTACCCACTCGATGATCAACACTAGTATGCATCCATCACCCATTTCTCCCTTCAGGTGAGAAAAAATACCATGGTTTTCCTACTCTCTGCAATTCTACAAGATGTCCTAGGCTGCAATAGGATTTCTTGTAGTGCTACAGGAAACATTGTACTGCTATAGGAAAGCCATCCGAGAGAGGTGAAGCTCACTCAAGGACACCTAACCTTCAAGAAGAGCATCATTTCTTGCCGATACCTACCACTCATAACACTCACTCCACTCCATGCATAAGTATTCACTCTCTAAAACCTTGTTTTCGCCACTATGAGCTAGGCCACCTGCATCTTGACATGGGACCTCTACCCTCATATTTCCATTACTCCAATCACTCCATAGCTCCATCCCTAGTATCCCTATAATATTTCCCCTCATTTCTCAACAAATGTGGAGCTCCAAAGTAGCTGAAAGGGGACTACTACAGGAAGATGATCACTTCTTGTAGTAATAGTGTACATGACACAGCAAGCCGCTAGTACAATATGGCTAATTAGTTACTAAAAAAATGACTAAAATTCGCATATAAATGACCATTTTTCAGTCGGTGATCAATAGTAGCTAATTTATAGTATCTTATAGCGTGACCAACTTTTAGTCATTTTTAGCTTAGTTATTTATTTGTTGTCTCAATTTTATTGTCTAGTAGTATATTTAGTCATAAATTTGGTCATTAATTTAGTCATTGATTTAGTCATTAATTGTCACAATTAATGACCAAATATACAAAAAAATATATTACTATATAATCACTCGAAAAAACCAATTAATAACCAAAGAAATATGACCAAAATGTTGTTCGCGTTATAAGATACTATAAATAAGCTATTGATAGTCATATATATGAAAATTTTAGTCATTATTTGAAACCAATTAATGACCAAAGAAATATGACTAAATTTTGGTCATGTTTTAAGATACTGTAAATTAGCTACTAATAGTCGTATATATGCAAAAATTAGTCATCATTTGTAATCACAAATTTATCATTAGCACTAGTCATATATATTTTTTTGGTAGTTTCATATTCATTATATAAACGACTAATTTAGTAGTTTATATTAATTCATTTACTTTCATTAATAGTCATTATAAATGACTAATTTGGTCGTATACTCATTTTATTTATGTTCATCATTAATCAATACAAACTACTAACTTAGTAGTTTTAGATTGTTTTTATGTGTTCATTATTAATTAACATAAATTATTTAGTATGATTTTGTAACCAAATTTTAAAAATGCCATACAATGTGTATGTTCATCTAATATGAAAACGCAAAGTTGCATATGTTAATTACAATACTAAATAGGGAAAATTTTAGGGGCTAATATTCGCAGGTGAGCTAATTTTCCATGCTTTTTCCAAAAAAAAGATTCGCCAATTTCCATTTTTTTTGAAAACTGATTCGCCCAAATTTTATAGTGTAAAATTATTTTACCATAAAATTTGCCAAAATTTATATATACTAATATAAAATGATTAAAAAACTAAATATTTTTACAAAAATAACAACAAAAATATTACAATTTACATATTGGGGACTACTAATATTCGCCAAGGTTTCTAAACTTTAAGATAAACATCCATCCTTAAAATTTTCCCTGATACTAAACAATATCAAGTGCAACTATAAATAGTTTCAACCATATAAATTATATTATATGAAATGTTAAAGTACTAAAATATGATTTTCTAACTCAATATTGGCTAGACTACAATTTACACATGAGGTGATGTTTCATCACTTCAAAAAATTATCATTGTGTTGCCAAGGCATTTCAGGTGAATTCACCAACTTTGAATACTTGACCATCAGTCTCTATTTGTGTGTCTTATGTGGGATATCGAATCTAATGGTATCACTAGACCAATTCTCTTCTCTCTCTCTTTGCATTTGTCGCTCCAGTGTTATTTCTCTCCTCTTTCTTCAATTCCTGCTTCTTACCATCAATACTAAGTTCATTTCCTGAAAAAAAAATAAGATACAATGTAGGATGTAAGACATGAAAGACAATGAACACTAGAATATAGAATAAAGTATACTATAAAGAATTTATTCGACATATACCTCAACATCAACAATGTCAGCCATTTTTCACCATACAAGTAAGAAACTTGAACAATTTTTCTTCAATTGAGAGATAGTGGGCACTCTGTGGCCAGATGACATGTATAAACAAAGAAAATAAAATGTTTCCATATAAAATAACACCTTAGTAACTTAGTATTCAACCTTTAGGGAAAGCTTAGGCACAATCATGCCAACTTAGATAACTTGTGAAAACAAATAATCTGATGTGTGATGTTTAATCCTTGTCATCTTATTCAACAACAACATTTCATTTTCTGACGCACATTTTCTAACACATGAACTTGGTCAAGTATATAAACAACATGTACTCAATTAAAAACATGAAGGTAAACTTTTATCATAGAAATGAAAATATTTTAACACAAAATAGTTATAAGGATTCCAATCAATATCGTGTAATACTAATTTCATCTTCAAACTTTTGTTGTTGTTTAAATGGACATGATACCAAGTATTTTCAATTTCATAGTTAAAATAAAAAACAAAATCGAAAGAAACGTTAAAAATACAATCAAACAATAAAGAGAGGATATCATGGAATGGACATTGCAATTATAAAAAATGTCTTTACATGTCCATTGATGTCTTTTCTGGCATTCCTAAAACATTTTCTTGCCCAAAATAACCATGAGGTGAAAGAATCACAACATTGAAAACCATAGGAATCCCTATTAGAAACATTTCCAAAGTTGATGGATCAGGTGCCTCAAGTATCTCTAACAACAAATTAATCATATCCAAGACATGCTCTACATTGCCTCCCCATCCTTTTTCCATTCACATTTCCTATAACCTGCCCACAACATATTCAAGCAACAATCAATCGAAGGCATTGACATTTGTTTTTATCTTTTATATCTATAAAATTTGAATATGATTTGTTTCTAGAACATATTAATTCATATTTAAATCCTTCCTAGCATATCAGAAGGTATCAATCAAGTAGGACATCAGAAAAATCAACCTCAATGAGGTCCTCAAAAAATTTCTACAATATCAATATTTTTCTTGCTGTGATATCTTGGGTAGAAAAAAGAACATACCTGCTGTTAGGGTCCTATAATAATAGGATTCATAATTTTGAATTGACTATAATTAGTCTTGTAATATTATACATACTTTTCTTTCTGCAAATTGTTTTCCCATATTAAAAAAATATATATAAAGAGGGTTAAGTCCTAAAAGAAAAATCAAAGGGCTGAAAGAAAAAGTTATATATATGAACCCCACCAAAAAGAGATAAAAATAGATCTTGAAAGTGATGCAAATTCAAATGCCACTACTTTTACTTTACTTTGCAAAATAAGATTGTGTGCAGCTTGTAAAAAATGCCACAATCCATGATATTCAAAAAGCTTAATCTTGATTATTCATGCTTTAAATTTCATGATGATAGTTAGAGAATAAAGATCTAGCCAAACTATTTAATCTTGGCAGATCAGTAATTAGGTAGAGAATAATAATGAGCTCAACAGTTTAATCTGAGCCATTGGAAGTCATAAGGTTAGAATTAGATAGTTTGCTTATAAAAGAAAAATAAAAAGGGCTTGCGAGCCTAAATGCACCCAAATAAATGAAGAAAATATGTTAGGGTAAATGATGGGTAGGCAGAAGAAGTTTTCACAAGGCATGGATAGCAAAAATTGGTCATTTCATATCACTAATGTCCCTCAAACTCCCCTCCCTTAGCTAAAAACCCTAATGTCACTTGAAAAAAGACATTTTCCCTTGTAAAAATACCCCTTCCCCTTCATTTTAACCCTTTCCCTTTACTACATTCATTTTACTTTACAAAAACCCCTTTTCCTTAGTTAAAAGATATATTTACCTTTGGAAAAGTAAAAAAAAAATTATTAACTTCCCTTTTCATTAAAAATACTAAAATACACTTATCATAAGTATTTGTTTAAAGTAATATATCGGGTCCCACTATGAAACATCCCTTCCGGATATCACTTTTTACGTTAAATCTTAGTATATTTTATACATCCCGCACTACATTCATTAACCTCCCTTTTTCATTAACCCCAGTTTAATACATATAGTTAAACTCATTCCCATATTATATTAATTCCCCACTATTATAAAGTCCCAACCCACTTATAGACTATGCTAAATCTGACCATTGTATATTTCTAAACCCTTTTAATTATATAGTTAAAACACATCCCATACTTTATTAACTCCCGCTTATTGTAAATCCCTGGTCCCACTTACTATAACCCCACTTCATTTAAACCTTATCACTGTAGTTTAAACCCCACCCATTGTATATTCCTAACCTTTGCATATGTATTATAATCCTAGCGCATAACTCAACTTGGGCCCCATGCCTAAAAAATCCCCGACATAACCATCCAATTCGCCCATCCGTCAGATCAAGACTCATCAGATCCTACGGCCAATAGCCTCTTTCGCATTCCCGATTGAGAAATCTTTAACAACACTAAGAGCTTGCGAAATAAGTTGTTTTCACAGCCCCGCTCCATGCTACGTGGAAGCCCCTGACTATATCGCATCCTCCAAAATAATACCGCCTACCAACTTTTTCCGATGCGAAAACCTCCAAGCGGTTTCTTCCACCTGTTATAAAAATCACCCCGCCTTTTGAAATTTGACCTTGTGCCTAAATTTTAACCACTAATTGGTTAAAAAGCAATAAGCTGCCCTTTCAAGCCTTTTCAATATCTGCTAACCTATTTCCGAGCTAAAGAACCTGTGCCGACCTATTATTAAGCCAAATTCAACAAGAATTGAAGCCTTTCACTCCCACAATCATTGCAGAATCGGTCTGAAGCAGTATAAAAGACCATTGAAGCCTAAGAAAGCCTCTGTTGCCTCCAGGAACTCCTTTGCAAACTAAAATTACCCATTCCAGGTATTCCTCAGTGCAAAGGCCTATTCTTAATCAAAGAAAGTAACCATTTGATCAATTGAAGCTTTGCAGACCATAGAAAGCTAGGGTTGCCTTTAAAAACCTTTTCTACAGACTGTAATAATATTTTCACAGTATTTTTAAGGGCTTTATCCTATTTCTTGAACCAGATATTAATCAATTGAATAAAATACACAAATAATGGCTTCCCAAGGTATTGTAACAGTCAATCCCATGCAACCTCTAGCTGTAGATGTAGAACATACCCCCCTTGTAGACAGGGAATTTAAAATTAGTGAACCTGTCACTGATTTTAACCTCCTTGAGATCCACTGCTAGAGCCATGACAAGTCAATTGACCAAGCTGATGATGTTTACCTTTGGGAGTCAAATTTGCCCAAGTATGTTGTCCCACAAACCTTCCAGTTTCCATAGGTTATCAAACTCAGTCAAACCAATTATTTACCTGATCAAAGATCCATTGTAACCCCTGATAAAGAGATTTTATTCACTATCACAGCTGAATCAATAAACTAAATGCTACAAATTCAACCTAGGCTTGATGAAACCCCGTTGTCTATTGAGACCCTCACACAATTGTATCTCAATCTGGACTTCCACAAGAGGTTCCATATATTCCAAAGATTCATTCCCTCATCAGTAGAAACTCCCAAGACTAACCCACCTTATCCAACAGCTATATTCTTTGAGAGAACCAGGCATATCATGACAATGATGTCTTTTATTTTGGTTATTTTACTGATGAGCACGTTGATGCTTCAGTCCTAGGTTTTCTGTCTATTTTCTCCCCTGGTTAGCCTCCTGCTTCTATATTCAATTTTTCCCAGTACGTCTCTGATACAATTCATGAACAGCTTGTTAAAATGCCTGAAGAAGGTATCTTCAAGTATTCATATGTTTTGTTCCATATGTTCCTATACTTTCAATCTGAAATATTTACAATTAACCTTCAAAAACTGGATGCTGAAGGTAATCCTCAGTTAGTAGTATTTTGGACTTCATTAATCAGGAAAGATTCAACAAAGTTCACATACACAGAATTCATTGACTCATTCATCTATCCAATTGTCAACATGCTGAACAACAGCATTTAACCAAGAGTCAGTGATGATATTAAAAAGGTATTGCAGTTATCAGAACATAGAAAGACAGGAGATTGGTATCTTTACCAAAACCACACTAAGATTAGAGTTTATGGTTTTCAGCTAACCCCATATAAACTGCCAAAATACCTCCCAATGAGGTTATTTGCACTTGAGTATATCAGGAAGATTCTTAACTCTGATGAAGTTAACTTTCTATCAGCCAAGAAGAAAACACAATTTAAGATAAAAAACGAGATTGGTCCCTTCATTTGTAATAGCATGACCATTGGTCAACAGGCAGAAAAGTGCCTTCAGGAATTAAGGTTCAGTAAAAGCTTCAAATGGAATTATGATCCTTTAGGAGTTATAAGCAATTTAAGGATTAAATTTAAGTTAACTCCTTTTGTCCATGAGTCCAAGCCATATATAGAGAAGTACTCCAATCAATCTGAATGGTTGGAGAATACTTTGAAAGAGCTGGAGAAACCAACAAAGACCAATACTATTCTGCAAACTCCAATCCTACAAGACAGGAACTCCAAGAGAGTCAGAGAATAAGGATCATACTCAGCTCAAACCACCATTGAAAAAAAATTCAAATTGATGTACAGGAAGAAGCCCAAATTAAATCCTATAAATGAGCAAGTTGAGACAGTTGAAATCCTTGATATAGATCTAGTGCTAAAAGACAATGCACCACCTGTAGTTTCTAAAGAAATTCACCAACCTTCAACATCAAACACTCAAATCATTCAAAAGAAGCATATTGTTGAAGTGTCTTCATCCAGTAAAACCAACAAATAAAGAACAATATATCATGCATAAGTACAATGAAATTAAGCTCAGGAATGAGGCATTAAAAGCAGATAGTTATGCCCAATACTGGAAGCAGACACCTAGTGACCAAAGCATGTTTCTTTCAGCATTTGACTACAAGACCAGAATAATGCAGATGACTTTCTTACAGCCCACAATGAAGCATCCTAAGTCATCAACAGATTATAAGAAGACATCATATGAAGTTCAAGCCAAGGATCTTCATCCTATAGATCAAATAGAATTTCACAAGCAAGCTGGTGAAATGTTGTATTCTACCATGACCAATAAAGCCATGAGTTTTCAAAAGCTGCAAAACACTCTAGAAAACATCAGAGGTCAGCTAAAGATATAAAAGGCTTCCTCACAAGCCAAATACAATAGAATTAAATCTCTAGAAGAACTGGTCATTGAAGTGGGATATGATCCCAATAACATCAAAGTTACAAGAGAACTCATTAAGAAAAATAATGCAGACATTGCTACATTAAAGAAACAACTCAATTGCCTCCTACTGAACATCCACAAGCGAAAGAAGTATTACAAGATGAAAACCAAAAATATGAGATGATGAAACTCATTCGTCAGTTAACTTCCCAATTGAAGGAAATGGATAAGTTAGTGTAGGAGGAAAAGGCTAGCTTGGAAACAATCCCTGTCAATGTTATTCCTACAGTCACTACAACAGTTCCTTCTACTTTAGTAGATTCATTAGCCCCATCAGTTCCAGTAGCTATAGCACTTCCCATTTCTTCAGTAGCTACTTCGGTAATAGAATCATCTACAACAACAGTACAGCCAAGTGATGAAGTAGGTAAACTAGTAAAATAAATGCAAGAAATTTCCATATAGACTAATGAAATAAACAGACTTAAAGAACAGTTAAAAATTATGGATGATGAGAAGAAACTAGTTCAAACCATGCATAAGAATGAAGTATAGAAGACAAACAGATTGACAAAGAAAATGCAGAAGTTAGAGAAAGAATTGACATTGAAATAACCACTTGCCCAAGCCAAGCAACAATTGTGGGCTAATATCATTGACTCTGTCAATGATATTTGGCCATCAATTCAAGTTATTTTTTAGCAAAAGGATCTAATCAAAGCACAAGTGAATCCATTCAGAAAATCAGGGAAGAACTTGGTAAGAAGCCAAAGGAGGCCAATGAAATCATTAAGTTTCTTAATTCCAAGAACAAACAGGAATTGGAAGAAATTGGCATAAGTGATAGGACTGAAACAATCCTAGAAGTTAGAAAGGTGATTTCTAACAGGAACTTAATGTTACAACTAGAAGAAAAGTGTTAGAACATGGAATTTTCCATAACCAGATTCATGGTTAAATTTGATATATTGAGGCAGAAAGGTCTCCCTAATCCTCTAGTTATCAATGACAGGTTGATGAAACATGAAGATTATGATAAGAAAATCAGAGAAGTGGCAAAATAACAAATCAATAATTCAGCCATGAAGGAATTCCAACAGGAAAGGTGCTTTATCAGAATTTTGAGAGCCTCTTTTACCTCCAGCATGAGGTAAAACATCTATTCATTAACAAGCCCACTTTTGCAAAGTATATAGAGGCTAATGAGATATTCAAAAGAATGGTAAAGATTAAATTTCCAGATGCAGAGGATTGGGAGAAGTTGACTGATTTACTTTGAAAGTGAAAGGTAAAACAGTAAAAGAGCAGTCAAATATCAAAGTAAAAATAGAGACAGTTTAAAGAGTATCAGTTAAAGTTAAATAGTATGAGATGAAATATAAGGTTTAAAGTTAAAACAAAGATAAATCAGAGTGAAATACAGCTAGCGTAAAGGACACTCAACAGCCTAAAAGGCAGCCTTTGTTGAGGAAATAGTCAGAGAGAAACAAGAAAAATATCAACCAGCAAACAATAAATCCAAATAAAAAAGGGATAGCTTGCATTAGTTAGATAGTTGTCTCTATCTTCTTATATGAAGATATTTATTTTTCCTTGAATAATTCCTAATTCAGTTTAGGATATTTTGTAATAGTTTTTTATAAATACTTCACAATTCGAAGTATTGTGGGTGGTGTGTAGATTGCTAAACTTTTCTATAGTAGCATTAATCTAAAACCTGAGGGTTCATTGTGCCATTTTCAAGTCAGCAGACTAGATTTAGCAATAAAGGCATTATATTACAGGATTCATGTGTTGGGCCAACTTCAGTGAATTACTTTCGAATTGTTCTTTGTTATCTCTTAAGTTTTTCACATACTTGCATGTTTTCTAAATCTAAATGTATAACAGGAATATTATTTCAGAACTTGTTTAAAAACACTCTGTCTTGAACTGTTATTTCATTTACATGTTTTCTTCTGATATCCAGATTGGGGAATTCTTAATTGCTCCCTAGTTTCGATTGACCTCTATCATTTTCGTCATTATCTGGATCTGAGAATCCTTAATTTCTCTCCCATCCTGATCGAAACCATTTCATCATCCAACCTAAAGATCTGAATCAGCTCAGCTACCTTGCCCTGTGAACACTTCCTTTAGAAACTTGATTCGGTCTTGTTGCTTGATACATTGACTCCATTAGCCCAAATGGTAAGCAGACCTGCCTCTATCCATCTAAATTAGTGATTCCACCACCAAACTAAATCAAAACCAAAACCAATCAATCTCACATAACTAGCCTAAAATCAACTAAAAACAACAAAGTTAAATTATAAAGAGAGAGCCCTCTCTGAGCATTAGGAAGGCTAGATCCTAAAGCTTAAAAGTAGGTTTTTGGTTACCTCTAATATTTCTTTTACTAAAAGCATAACAACCCTAGGAAATTATTGGAGTAATAACACGTGCAAAAGAAAATTCCATATATTGCTTATGTTCAAACTCTGTATATGGTGTATTCTTAGGAAATTTTTTAAGATGTTCCTCCGCCTTTACCAAAGCGAACTATAGCTTGGTTAAACTATGTATCCTTTCATTCAACATCAATTTCTGCAAGATAAATGTCACACATTATTCTTTCCCATTTCTCAACATGCTACATATGATAAATTCAAAGTCACATAAAACCAAGAGCAAACCCTTTTCTAACCAAAATATATATAAAAAAAGTGCCTCTAATAAAACTTCATTCTAATATCAACAGATGAAAAGAGACTAGTGGAGAGGTTTTCTTGTTGCTTGACTTTGCCTGTTTTTGTTATGAAAGTGCTCGAGCTTCAAGAACCAAAAAATGTGAGGGGAGTTGTAAATGTGAAAAAAAATATGATGACCTTTATAGACATCGAAATTATGTGAATGATGCCATTTTTGGATGTGGTAAATCTCATAATAACAAATGGCCACATCGGATGCAGAGATTAAATATAAAAACTTGTGGACATGGCATGTATTCTAATAAATTGCATTGCAATGACTACCATGGGCCTCTATGGGTTATAGGTCCTCAATACGTTAGTCTTGATGATGAAATAGATATGGAAACAATAAGTATGGGTGGTCCTAGTTTGTATGGTGGATATCTTCAAACCAAGGTCATCATCTTAATGAACCTAGGTTCTCACATGATAAACTTGTATTTGGTCCTCGCCCAGTTTCATTCCATCATAATTTTTAAAGACTCAAGAGGACCCTTCAACTTATAATAGGGTTGCTTTTGAGGTAATAGATAAAGCTTATCCAAAGAAAATGGATTTTTGGGCTCTAAGAGATGGATAATTTAAATGATAACAAGCATATGTTTTTTTCCCAAGATTCAAATGTAGGTATAATTTTTGTTGATTTTACTAATAGATATAATGAGAGAAATAATCCATGAGGAACGTCTACTGATCATTTTGATTAGGGAAATACTGAGAGATAATAAGACTATTTAGGCTCAAATAAAATATGGTGTTGATTCTTATAGTTCCTCAGTTGCTGGTAGTTTGAATTAAACAATGAAAAATAACATTGTTGGTGTTTACACACAAAATCTTACACTTCTGTAGGATCAAGTTCTAGTTGGATAGGAAAACCAATAGGAATTTAGTTCCCATACAAAGATGAAAAAAAATGTTTCCAGGCATGGTGATGATAAGGTCCATGGAGAGGATATACACTATGGAGACATTGGGGAATCTACTCATAAAGTAGATGCCATAGGGAGGAAGCATTGCATAGTAGAAAAGGCACATGAGCTTATTAAAATTTGTGCCATCAGAAAACCATAGTATGATTGATAATAATAGAGATGTGGAAGATCCCAGTATCAACCTCGACTTTTTAACAAATAAATGTTAGGCTTTGACTCTCCCTTTCAACAAATGCTTCGAAGAATTTTTTTTTTGAACTTTAAAATGATTCTAAACTAATAGTTCTAAGTGACTAAGAGGAAGAAAATGCGGACAATGAAAACATTGGTTACTATATTGTTTTGGATTTTTCTAGTTTGGATAATTTGGGTGAATATATATAGTGCAATTCAATTCTTGTGAAACTTGGCTGCAGGCATTGCAATTTGATTGCAATGGAATTACCTTAGTTGCAAATAAGAATCTAATTTCACATTAATATTAATCTACAATGATATGCTAATGGAATTTTTACGTGCCAGACGCATTGCAAGTAAACTAGAAAATTGATTAATGTGATGCTTGAGTAAAGCTATACTTGCATTGGTACTATGTTTCCTTTCTAAATTTATTATTTCTTCCTCTTCTAAAAGTCATTTAGTAACAGGTTGTAGATGTTCATCAAGGGCTCCAACTCCATGAAACCTTTTCACCTCTCCCAGAATATGAACCCTTTGAGTTGTGCCTCAAAATCAGTCCTGACAAAATCAATCAGTCTCAAGGTCTTAAGAAGCTTTCATAGAAAAAATTTGAAAACAATAGACTATTTCAATACAAGTTTGAAGTCTTCAAAATATAATAACTACTCATATAACATATATTTTCAGTGTAGAAATTATATGCACTAAGCATGCATATGTCCAAGATCCACCTGATCTCACACTATTTAACTTTATGCAAGATACTGAATCTATTCCACTTGTTAATATTTTGCAGAAAAATTTAATTGCACACCATGTGAAGCATAAAAAAAAATTATCAATCGCACATAACACAGTTTTTAACTGGGAAAGCCTGAAGCTGAAAACCCAAACTATATATTATGTAACATGGAGATCACATGACAATCTCATACAAACATACAAAGCTTATCACAAGCCCTTAGTACAATACAATCTTCATAGACTAATCAGGACCAATCTTGCAAATCCATGCACCAATCTTTGCCACTTTCTAGCCTGCCTCCACTGCGCAATCCCTGCTGAAGAATAGCTTTGAATGAATCCGAATTACCCCTGCTTGCACTGTGCAATACTCATTGGCATCTCCACTGTGTGTGTGGTGCAATCAACGCATCACTATAGTCACAATAGATAGTCTATCTTGCCCTTTCACCTATCTCTCCACTGGTCTCCACTGAAACTACCATGCACTATATTTAACTGATGTATTGTTCAGTTGATTAATGAGTTATTATTTGTGAATTAATTAACTAATTAATTCACTCCACTCTCACTAGTGTATCAATCAGTTAGACTATATACAACTAGCTCAACTAAGTCTAACTGAGTTAAACTAAATACAACTCCATCAACTACTCTTCCAACTGTGTCATAACTTCGCCAGTTGAGTTCTAACTGAGTCCTCCATGCATTAGCTCCAGTAAACCCTTAGGAATTGTGTAACTCCTTCTATCAGCTGATGTGCCACATCTGTGCACTGAACTGAAGTGCTCTAAGAGAATAAATTGTTGTTTAGAGTCTGATTATTATTAAGAGCTAATAATTATCGGCATGCATCTATTTTTAGATTGACGATCTATAAATAGACTTCGCCCAATATTATAAAAATATAATTTCATCTATTTTTCCAACTTGATCAACCATCCACAAATAGCATCCTGCAACTTCTGAAATATGATCACGATGTCTAAAAATAGACTTGCGCCAAAAATAGCCTGCGGGCCCACTTAGTGAAGGCGACTCTTTTCACTAAGCTCATCATCTTGTTGAATCTCAACACTCCCTCTCAATAAGATAGGGATTATCCTTCACCTCGATCCTGCCTCTATGGTATTCAAATTTTCTCCTCGTGAGCGCCTTCGTCAGAATATCTACATCCCGATCCTTCGTAGGAATGTACTGAAGCAACATGATCTTCCACTACACACAATCTCTTATATGATGATACCGTATATCAATATGTTTAGATCTATCATGAAACACACGATTAACCAAGAGTTTAATGCAACTATGATTATCACAATGAATCACCATGGGATCTAAATGTGAACTCGAATAAACCAAATGTGAGGATCTTCCTCATCCAGATAGCTCTCACATGCAAAATAAACTTACGCTACACATGTATTCTACTTCCGTCAACTATGCCACGGATATTTGCTTCCTATTGTGCCAAAGAAACCGGCTATAGATCCGAGCATCGAAATCCTCTTCCTAATGTGCTCTTTCTATCTATTGGGCTTCCTGCCCAATCTGCATCCGTGAAGCCATGCAACTTCACCTCATCCGTCTGTCTGTACCATAAACCATACTCATATGTGCCCCTGAGATACCTCAGGACATGCTTGCCTGCCTTCAAAAAGAGCTTGGTAGGCTTAACTATCACTTGTGAAAGCTGGTTCACCGCATAGCATATGTCCGGTCTTGTATTGACTAAATACATGAGTGAACCCACCAACTATCGATAAATAGTGGCATCTACTACCTATGCCAATGTAGCATCCTCTTTCTTCCAATTTCCTGGAAGAGGAGTGTTGATAGGCTTGCAGCCTTGCATGCGAAACTTCTCCAGTATCTCTCGGGCATACTTGCCTTGAGACACAAACAGTTCACCTTCCTGCTGTCATATTTCCAATCCAAGGAAATAATGAAGGAGGCCCAAATCCTTTGTCTCAAACTCCTTTGCAAGATCTGCCTTGCATGAGTGTATCAACTGCTCATCACCAGTTAGTATTAAATCATCAACATAAAGTACAATGATTAAAGCTTACCCTCCACCACAATCTGGTACAGGTTTGGTGAAGCCAAGTCCAGTGAAATAGTTTTCGATCCGAGTGTACCAAGCACGGGGTGCTTGTTTCATCCCATACAGTGCTCTTTTGAGCCTGCAGACATGTGACTCGCTGCTGAAGATCTCAAATCCTTCAGGCTGCTCAATGTACACCTCTTCCTCAATGATCCCATTAAGGAACGCAGTCTTCACATCCATCTGATGAATGTGCCAACCCATCTACGCTGAGAGAGAAAGGATGGTCTGTATGGAAGAATATCGTGCGAAAGGTGCAAAGGTTTCTTCATAGTCAATCCCCTCAATCTGTGAGAAGCCCCGAGAAACAAATCTTTCCTTATACTTCTCGACGCTCCGATCAGTAGCTTGCTTTACCTTGTAGATCCATCTTGATCCTACAATTGATTTTCCCACCAGCCTTGGAACAATCTCCCAAGCACTGTTTCTGACAATGGAGTCATACTCCTCCACCATGGCATCTACCCATGTGGGCTCCTGCGTTGCTTCTTCAAAAGAATATGGCTTTTTCATGTTACACTTGCTCATAAGAGCCATGTATCCAGTATATAGGTCAGGTGACTGTCTCTGTCTGCACTGTGATGTAGGAACTCCTACATTTTGTGCCGCATCCACCTTCAGTCTCTCAGCTTCTGTGGTACGCTTTATGCCTTGTCTGATGTTTGGTTCTGCATGAGTGGACTCCTCCACTCCATGAATCTCCTCCTGTGGTAGATCCACATCTAGAGGCTCATCTTTGGGAAGAAGAAGTTCCTCCTCTGCATGCAAGTGTAGCTCCCTCTCAAGCGACAACTTCATGGCTTTCACCTCATTGAATTTTATATCCCATCGCATAACATTCATCCGAATGTTTGGAAAATACACATGATACTTATGGGGTGTTTCTATGTAACCCACAAATATCCAAACTTCTGCAGTTGGCTCCAGCTTCTTCCTGACGTCCTTCGTCACATGAATGTAAACAGGTGAGCCAAAAATCTTCAAATGAGAAGTATCAGGCTTCTTACCAGTAAAAGCTTCCTCGGGTGTACTCATGTCAAGTACTCTATGAGGACAACGGTTTTGCACATAAAATGCAGTGTTGCATGCTTCTGCCCACAAGTGCATCGGTAGGCATTGGTCATGCAGCATCGCTCGTGCAGCACCCACGATCGTTCTGTTATTTCTCTCCGCGACCCCATTCTATTGTGGGTTATGAGGTGCTATGAGTTATCTTCGAAATCCTTCTTTGCTACAGAAGTCTTTGAATTCACCTGAGATGTATTCACCACCATTATCACTCCGTAGAACTTTCACTTGCTTCCCCGACTCCTTCTCCACCAATGCCTTGAACTCACAGAACTTTGAGAACGTTTCACTCTTCTTCTGCATGAATAAGATCCAGCATCTGTGAGAAAATTCATCAACAAATATCACATAATACTTGTGTTTTTATATTGAAACAACCGAGAATGGTCCACACACGTCTGTGTGAATTCTCTCCAGGATCACCGAAGCACGGTTCTCCTTCTCATGAAAGGTGGTCTTCACAAACTTACCCATTGTACATCCTTTTCACTGATCTGACTGCAAAATAGTACCCTTGGGAAGTCCAATAGAAATTTGTTGCAAAATCTTCAAAGCGCCATGGTGAAGATGGCCCAATCTCCTGTGCCATAATTCGCCCTCATCCCAACTCACCACTTCTTCTGCTTTGCCCACCATTGCAATGCAACCATCTACCTCCAGCTTGTAGAGATTCTTAATTTGAACCCCTATCTTCTTGGTTTGACCTATTGTTTTATGTCGAAGGAAATATTTTCCCTCACTAAAAAAAACATTCTAACCTTTGTCTTCCAGCATTGCAACCGAGACCAAGTTCTTCTTCAAACCTGGAACATGCATAACATTCTTCAACAAGAATGGATTACCGGACTCCCTCTCAAAGGTAATGGTCCCAATGCCAATCGCATTGTACCGACCATTGTCGCCGATCTCTATATGCATCTGGAGATCCTTCTCCTCCAAGTCACTAAACAACTCTGTCTCCTGTCATATGGAAAGACGCACCACTATCAAGATACCACACTGATCCCATGCAGCTTGAAACCAAGCATGCGATCAAGGAAAAATCTAACTCAAATTGTGAGGCTAAGGCCTCTCTAGCTACAGATCCAGCAGCCTGCTTATTCTTATTCTTCTGTGGACAGTTCGTGGTGAAATGTCCATGCTCGTGACAGTGAAAACACTTCACTTTGGACAAATCCTGCTTCTTGCCTTTAGCACCGGATTTTGAAGGATTTTTTTTCCCCTTCCCTTTCCTTGCTTTGGCAGCCAAAGCGCAATTCTCTTCATCTTCATTCTTCGATGAAGATCCATCCCTGGTACCCCGCCTTATCTCCTCCTGCACAAGATCCAACCAAAGTCGCTCCCATCCCGGTAGTTTCTCCCGTCCATTGACAAAGTCTTCGTGGCTATGCAAACTCTTTGGAAGCCCAAGGAGAGCCAAGCTCACCAAGTCTTCTTCATCAACAGTAACCCCCACACTTCCTATTTCATCCTTGCAGTGGACAAACTTCGTGATGTATTTTGGAATACTGTCGCCTTTCTCCATTTTTATTTTTCTGAGCTTGTCTTTAAGCGCCAACTTCCTCTGGTCACTTCTGCTTTGGAATAAGTCTTTCAAAGCGTTCCACATTAAGAATGGAGTGGCTTTCCCGTGAAGGCTGGACATAATATGGTCCTTCACACTTTCCAACAAAATCCTCCTCGTCTTTGATGTCTACTTTTGCCATGCATCAAGTAATGCAGCATTACTAGATCTCGGCTTAGGAAAATCGTTATCAATGAACTCCTTCATCCCATTATCCTCCAGCACTGCCTCCATTCTATCCTTCCAGGCTATGTAATTTGAGCTCCCATCAAAGGCATACTCCAATCTCAACTCGTTGAAAGACATTTCAATGTATACTTGATTTCTGCACCAAGAATTTTCTGTAGCAAATTCGAATTGTCCACCAGTACAAACTCACTTCACAATTGCAATCTTCAATCAACAATGCTCTGATACCATGTAGAAATTATATGCACTAAGCATGCATATGTCCTATATCCACCTGATCTCACACTATTTAACTTTATGCAAGATACTGAATCTATTCCACTTGTTAATCTTTTGCGAAAAAATTTAATTGCACACCATGTGAAGCATAAACAAAAATTATCAATCGCACATAACATAGTTTTTAACTGGGAAAGCCTGAAGCTGAAAACCCCAACTATATATTATGAAACATGGATATCATATGAAAATCTCATACAAACATACAAAGCTTATCACAAGCCCTCAGTACAGTACAATCATCATACACTAATCAGGACCAATCTTGCAAATCCATGCACCGATCTTTGCCACTTGCTAGTCTGCCTCCACTGTGCAATCCCTGCTGAAGAATAGCTCTGAATGAATTTGAATTACCCTTGCTTGCACTGCGCAATCCTCATTGGCATCTCCATTGTGTGTGTGATGCAATCAATGCATCACTATAGTCACAACAGATAGTCTATCTTGCCCTTTCACCTATCTCTCCACGGGTCTCCACTGAAACTGCCATGCACTATAGTTAACTGATGTATTGTTCAGTTGATTAATGATTTATTATTTTTGAATTAATTAACTAATTAATTCACTCCACCTCCTCACTAGTATCAACTGGCCTAGACCAGATACAACTAGTTCAACTTCGATCTAACTCGTAGTTAAACTAAATAATAACTCCATCAACTACTCTTAACCTGTCAACCCGCCCATTTGAGTTCTAATTGAGTCTCCATGCATTAGTCTATAAACTCCATAGGAATTTCGTACCTCTTTTTTCACCATACCGCTGCATCTCTGGCAATCGAACCAAGTGCTCCAAGAGAATGAGTTGTTGTTTAGAGTCCGAATATTATTAAGAGCTAATAATATCCTACATATCTATTTTTAGACTGGCAGTCTAAAAATAGACTCCGCCCAAAATGTCTAAAAATAGAAGTCCATCTATTTTTCCAACTTGACCAACCATCCACAAATAGCATCCTGCAACTCATAGAATATGATCGACATGTCTAAAAATAGACTTGCGACAAAAATAGCCTGCGGGACCACTTAGTGAAGGCGACTCTTTTCACTAAGCTCATCATCTTGTTGAATCTCAACATTCAGGACATTTTATATATTGGCACTATTCACAAAATCAATGCAGAGAAAATCCCCACTTACTAGAGAGATTTGAGAGTCTTGATAACCTTAATCACAAGGGAAATAAAGGAGAGTTATAGTCCTTCTCATTTTAACTTTAAATTCATCTCCAACAAGTGTTTATGTTAATAAGAAAGAACATAAACTATCATACAAAATAAGTAAATTGGCGTGAATTGCACTAGTTCTTGAAACTTTACTTAAGCTATTAACTTCAATGAAATACATTGGCTCCATTTTAACAAGAAAATATCATCACACCACACTCATCATAAAAATTTTACCTGATTCTTCTCAATTAAGAAAGTAGCATTTTCCATCACCTTCATGCACTTAAGTAATAACTGCACACTCTCAGCCATTTTAGTTGTTATGGATTATTTTAGAACAACATTTGAGCCTCAATCCTCCAAATCCTCATGAACACAAACATTGGTAGGGATTTTATAAATTGAAAATGTTTTATACGCCTGATCATCTCAACTTATCCATTAAAAATCTTCATCATGGTATCCAGGAAAAAGTCAAACATTAGTTCAATAACATGTACTATAGAAACCAATGCTCTTAAATACACATAGAATCTGTAAACAATATTCCTACATTTTATTTCATATTAATGACAATTATATGCATAAATTTTTCTTTGAAGTATCTCACCAAGTAGACAAAATTCACACGTAAACACCAGGACGCCAAGATAAATAGTGTAGTTTGTAAAAATACAACGAGTTGAAGTACAGTACATCAAACAATAATTTAATAAAAATGAAAAAATAGGTAAAGTGATCTAGCCTGGGTGAAAATTGCAATAGTAGAAACAAATGAGCTCTAAAGTACTACAAAATTGACAAGAAAACATATAAAATGAGACATGAAACACTGTAATAAAAATTACTTGGATTTTCTCAAAGGTTGTTATCAAGGGAAGATATCCATTCTCACTTTTATAATATCAAAACAATTCAAAACAAAATCAAGGCCCCAAATCTCTCATATCCTTTCTTTGAAATCCCCCCTAACTCTTCTAACTGCACTAGAGTGCCCCCTGGAAAACTTGTTGTAGAAAGTCATAACCCTAGGAAAAATGGAAAAAAAATGCCAAAAAATCAACTCAAATGCCTTTTTATTGAAGTTGTGAAAGGAATCAAAGGTAGAGTGCTCTTCTTTGAGTGTTTCACGTTGATTTTTATTAATACTAAAAAGGAGGTTCTTTTGGAACCATTAGTTTCCTGGTTGAAGGCCTTTGTGATAGCAAAAGGGTCTATATGAGCAATTTTAGTCCCATGAGACATTTCATCCTTTGAATTTATATCCCATTTTATGCCAATGTACATTGGATATGACATTGATGTTTGAAATCCATAATCATGCCATATTGGAGGAGTGCAAATGTGGTTTCCTAGTCCTTTTTCTGGACATGGCACTTGAATTTTCTTTTGTATCTTGCTAGATTGTACACTTGTGTGTATTCTGAACATGTGAAACCTTTTCCTCCATGCAGTATAATAGTAGATGTCTTCTTGGGAACAAAATACTTGAGTGGAATGAATTAGTACACCAAGGTCGTTGGCGAGAAGCATTTGACCACCTGTTGGAAACAAATAATTTTCTTGAATTCACTAGACGTGTATGCCCTACCCCTTGTGAAGGTGCATGTGTACTAGGAATCATTGAAAATATAAAATCTATTAAAAATATTAAATGTGCCATCATTGATAAAGATTTTGAAGAAGGTTGGATGGTTCCATGCCCACCTGAGAAGAGGACATGGTATGTGTCTTTCATTTATAATTCTTAATTCCATTCTTATGATGCTTATCATTTTGAAAATAAATTATCAGTTGTCTATGATGTGGTGAACTAGAACTTGATATCGATTTTTCATTGGGTGCAGGAAGAAAGTTTCTATAGTGGGTAGTGGGTCAGTTGGTTTGGATGTTGTTGATCAACTTAATAAAGCTGGGAAATATGTCACCGTTTATGAATTTGTTGATCGAATTGGAGGTCTGATGATGTATGGAGTTCCTTATTTGGAAACAGATAAACTTGATGTTTTCCAATGACGTGTTGTTCTGATGGCAGAGGAAGCTGTTAACTTTGTTGTGAATGCAAATGTTGGAGTTGACTCTCTTTTCTCTATGGAGAAGCTTCGCATGGAAAATGATGCTCTGCTTTGGGCATGTGGTGCAATAGAACCAAGGTACACTTCTATATTTGATTTCAATTCTAGAGATTATGGATTGAAGTCACCAAAATCAAGTATGGAGATTCTGGATTGAGGAAACACCACCTTTCAGGCAAGTATTTCACACCACTTGCACCATTCAATGCCATATTCTACTAACCTAGACCTAAAAGATCAAGTGGATATTTGGGTTGTCCATCATACTGGAAAATGCCCCAATGGCTTTCAAGTTACTGGAAGCTATGATCTTAGCACCTCCATCAAGAAGGCTAAACAAATATACTTTGATAGCTCCATTCTGCATTGGAGTTCCCTTGCAAATCATCACTTGTTTTAGAAGGCTTTGATTGAAACTCTGTGCATACATGAGATTCACATTTTAATGACCATCAATGGACCAACCCACTTCTACCACAATAATGGGAATATTAGGGAAGTCTGCTTTCTTGAGAGGTCAAATCAAAGTATCAAGATTTGCATCAAACACGTTGCAATATTGCATTGTCCCATAAATTACTAGTTGGTTGGTACCATCAAAGAAGGAAAATTTCAAAGGGAAATACCAATTATCATATAAACTCATAATTGGGTAGATATTGACAGCAAAATATGCTTCATTTCCATTTAGAAACTGAATAATTTGTATCGTGAGATCACGAACTTCAGGCTTGAAATCTGAAGTTGATGGCACTGAGTTGGTTTCTATGTATTTGTACACATTTGCATTGAGGGGCATAGTCGCTTTGATCTAGTCTCCTAAACCTGCCTTGTTGAGAGCTTGTTGAATATTTTGAAACATAGGAAGGGTAAAATTCATATGTGTCATTATATGTCTTTAGGAAAGGCTCATTTCCAGCTGCAACCTACCTGCAAAGTGCAAGAATTTTTACAACCAATCTTAGTACTCTGGAAATATTGAAGCAGATAAATGCAGAAAAAATGTTGATCTTCTAAACCAATTAGATTCTCCTACCCTGTAAGAGTACCTCTAAGGCTCTTATTTTTCCAATTTCTGAAATATAAATTACAATATTTTTGTAATATTGTGACAACAAAAGAAACATAATTTACCATTAAAGTACTTTCATAGGAAGCAATGTGCATCAATGAAGATAATCCTAAGGAAAGCTACATAGCAAGAATATATACGACTAACAAATTAATTTAGGGCCCGATGCCTTGAACATCTAAAACAAAGTTACAAACACATAATGTCAAAGCCATGATATAGAATATGGAGGCCAATTTAATTATCACAAGTAGTTGGGTAGTTTGTTGCAGAATGTTTGCATCCAAGTTTTTCCATCATTGTTTTGGATCATGTCCCTTACTCCTATAGAGTTTTAATCTTGGTGCTAGAACATTTTGGTAACATTATGTACTCATTTCCTTTATGTGTACTTTCTACCATCATTTTTTATGCTCTATAACACCCCTAATTCACTATATAATTGCTTCTTAATAAATAATGATATGATTCTTTCCAAGTATGTCTTCCCTGCCTCGCCAATTTATTATTGATTTTCAAATATTACACCTAGTATGGTTCTAGACAAATTAGAGAAAATGATCAGGTGCTTCTTTTGGAATGGTGGTAATGGAGACACTACATAATTCTCCCTTGTCAATTAGGAGAAAATATTCAAATTTTTAATGTGTGGGATCTTTGACGTTCTAAAACATAACCGACTGAAAAAATCTCTCGGGGCCAAGATGATTTAGAGGATGGTAACTAGTAAAATTCTCTCTCTGTAAAAATATCATCCTAGAAAATTGTTGCCCAAAGGAAATGGCCTAAAAGCATCATGTTATCTTCAGTGGATCACACCCCTGGGTCTAATTTATATAAAAAAAAATTAAAGATATTCACCCCTAATAAAGGACCATATTTCATGCTTCATATGGATGGAAAGAAATCAATATTATGGTTCCATTCCATCACAGGCTCTCTCACCTGATTCAAGATTTTAAATAACATAAAATATTGGTTTAGTTGTATGAACTTCACAAACATCGTTTTCCTAGCTATCCTTATGAGAAATGGAATTTTGGAGCAAATGAAGAGCTTTGGTCAACCTATTATATATTGAGAAACTTTTGAACACATAATATATTTGATTGAAAAACAACTTCTGTTGGCTTTCCCCATGGGTGATGACACTTTCAACCAAGTAAAGAATTTTGATATTTATGACATGAATAATTTTCTTAATTCCACTAGCCTTGATACTATTTTGGCTAAATTAGAATATGTGAAAGCATACATTTCACTAGAGTTGCAAGATTCATATCTAGAATGGAAAAGAAATTTTTCTAATTTTAACATTGATGCAACCTCGAGTAATGTTGTTTTTACCATTGACACATGGAAATACCTTTGTTCATCCATCTACATATATGGGAAAGAAGAATTCAGCGAGAGTTTCCTGCCAATGATTAGGAAAGAGATGTTGCTCTAGCTTAAGAAAAATATTGAATCTAAAAAAGAAACATTGGAAAAGCTTTAGGAGCACCAGTTCAAGAAAAAGGGAAAATTTTCTTACTCAAACAAACGAAAATCTATCCCAAATAAGAGAGCTTGGAAGACATGCGTATATTGAAATTTTCTTTGTTGGAAGGACATGTACGAGGCTTGGGACTTTGGAGGCAAGCTTTCAAATTTCAAGTGAAGAATAAACACAATTGATAGCACTAAAATGTTCCCTTACACTGATGTGAATTACTATACTGGAGTAGATTTGATGGCTAATTTAACCCTCCCTTTTGATGCCATGACCCGACAAAATGACCAAAAAGCTAAGTTCAAGCCATCATTTTTCAATGCCAATTCTATCCAAAATGACCTAAAAGCTAAGTTCAAGACATAAAAAATATAGGATGGCACTGACAACAAGGGTGGAGGCAGCCATATGGATGTGAAAATTCTTATCCCATTGAGGTATTAGCTAGATGGGTACCTTTGCAAATTTATTCTTCAATGTATCAAAATTTGGCTAACATTAATTTTTCCATTCAAACTTAACTTCTTTTACCAGTAGTTCCTCCAAGGGCTGGGTGATATTGGTGTATAAAGTTTTTAAAACATACTGGCTTGCAATGATACTGGTACCTTGTGTCTACTATAAAGTTTGTATACTTGAACTATCAATTGGAGGTGGAAGAGCACTAATAAATTTATCTTATTTGTACTGACGAGAAGTCCTACGTGTAATATGACATGTCCTAGTACATTACCAAAAGGAGAGATAAGAAAGAAATTCTATGAATTGAGAGAAACACCACAGTCATGACAACATTATAAAATTTGTCAGACAGTTGACATGGTCAGAGATGAACCTGTACAAAAGCTAGTTATGCAACTAAATTTCCAAGAACGTGTGAATGAAATATTTGAAGATGTCCAACATGATCCTACTGAAAACAACAGATGTGTTGTTTTATCCCAAATGACATGATATAGTAGCAATAGGATCCCCATTTTGTTGTAAAGGAGGTCTTTGCTTGGTCTTCTGCAGCAACCTTTATGTGACAATATCTATTGAAATCATATGTGACTGAGGAGATATGTTTATCTTGCAAACCTTATAATATCATCACTATAAAGTATCAGAAAGAGATCAAGTATGATCACCTTGAGATTTTATTTAATATTTTACTATGCCATTTTTCGAACTTTTTGTAATTTTTTGCATAATAAATTTGCAAACTTTTGGTCTTTTTGTAATTTCAAATTTCACAGACAGAGATACTATGGATTAAATATTCCTCAAAATAAAATGCATGTTTTGATTCTTTAATTTGGAAAATTTCAGAGTTATTCAAGCATCAGTATATTAGTGCATGTTATGTAGCATACTAATATACTATATGAAAGTAAACATTCGGTTTCTTCAAGACAATAAAAATATAGTCTCGATAAAATAAGTTATCTTTCTCTACTAGAGCATATTTATAAAATATATCTCAACAAACAATTTGGATTCTCTATCTAAAGGTACAAAAAACATACTTGTTGCCCTAGAGCAAGGATTTTGATACTGGTTGTGTAGTCAAAGCTGCCGGTACAACAAATCCTTATACATGTGGCACAAAGGTGGCTACAGGTTGGATATATAACACTCACTCCAGATGCAGTCACACCATTATTGTACTGAGAAAACTTGGGAAGTTAAGAAACTTGTTGTGCCAAAGATCTTATTCCAATCCCTGATCGTACGCTTTGTACGGGTATCATAGGAGGAATACTACCTGCAACATAAATAGGAGCCTAGACCACTATATATGTTGCTAATATAGGTGTAGAGAAACATGGGGTATATCTCTTTGCTTTTGGATTAAGCTTGAATTCCTGAAAGAAAAGGCCAATAATTTCACAACACAAATGACAGAAATCCATAGGGTAAGGAAGGATTTCAATTTTTTATCAAGATCACTACTCGCCCTCCACCTGTATCTGGTGAAAAATATCTCTAACATTCTTTGGAGAACAATCGATGGTTGTGTGGCCACCAAATCTCAGTGCATACAAGAGGTTTCAAGTATGAAGCAATCTTCCAAATTTCATCGACTGCAAGGTATTGTTCGTCCCTTAGCATCATCGATTCCAGTAGACAGGATCCGGATCACAGAAGATCATATTTCAACTCTAAAGTCTTGGGTTAGCAGCTAGAGCTCCAATTTTAGCTCTTCGATCTCTTTCGACGTTACATCTAAATTGGTTTCATGTAATTCCTATTTTTCTATGGCAAATCCAGACTTTTTCTCTCAAAATTCGACCAACAAGGATGGTGTTTGTTCAGTGAACCCTGTAATTTCTTCTAACCATTCTAATGTTTCTTCTCTCCTTTCTCATTGCTCAGTGTTTGGGCATTCTCCGTATCTGAGAATCTCAACATTCAGAATTGGATTCATTGATAAAGTAATCATTTCCAAGAGTTGATACCCTGGATATCTCTCCACAAATAACAACTTGTAGTAGCCCTATCTGTGCGGGATGATCACCATCTCCATAATTTATTTTCGGGGACCAGGGACTGAATGGATTCTTGATCTGTAGAGCCCAATGTTTTGTACATATACATAAGCCAATGTAGGGGGAGTGGAACTAGCGTCTTTGAAATTTTGCATATATTCTTGGGTTGTTCACGTTCCTCACTACGCAATCACTATGTCTCGTCTTCCCAGCCTCTCTATCTCATTTGGATTTGTGCAAACCGTAATAAAGAAAATCCAAATAGCTTCGTCGATTGATTTTGCACCAAAAAAAAATCATAAAGCACCAAAAATGAATAATATATTTATATAAAGAAATCAACCCAATCGCAATTGGGTGGATAAAAACACTTCACAACTTTTTGTGTGGGTAAGTGCTAACAACTCACCAAAGCTATAAAAACTAAGCAATATAAGTTGGGCGGATAAAAATTCATATATAAACTTACATCACAAAATATTTAAAAGCTACATCTTTAATAACTCTAATATATTTGACGAGAGAACGAAATTAATAAAATCGATAAATAGAAGATAGAGTTTAATGGATTATAAAAGAGGAGTACTTTGGTAGTTTCCTGGAGAGTCGTTAGTAGTTGGAGGTAGTTGCTCTCTACACTTGATGGGGCTGCTTTGATTTCGTAGACATAATGGACCTCTTTCTTCATCATCTAAGTTCAAGATATATTTTGGAATCTATAATCAATATAAATTTGACATATTTGCGGTGGTGGTCCTCCAGTGATCACCATTATGAAGAATTTTTTGTATTAACACTTCTAAACTCCTCCAAAGTCATATCTAAAAAATTTATTTCGTCAACACTGCAACCTCTCATGTCAACAATGAGAATTCGAGAGACAAAGATGAAGCAATCGTTACACGGTATATATATCAATGTTCTCGTCAGGCAATCACTATGCGTCGTCTTCCCAGCCTCTCTATCTCATTTGGATCCGTGAAAACGGAAATAAAGCCAATCCAAACACCTTCGTTGATGGATTTTTCGCCAAAAGAGGATCGTAAAGCACCAAATTTTGCATATATTTATTTGGTTACTTGATAACCGGAATGAGGCAAAGCCTATCATAAAAATGTATCTAAAAATCAAAAAACCAAAGCTAATGTATCTAAAAATCAGAGCCTATCATAAACCAATAGAAATAAAGCCAAGAATTACTGACATGCCAATGGTATTAGCGTTTTATTTCTGGCAATAGATTTCTGACAGTGATATTGAAGGTCACTACATGCCAGTTCTCCATTTTCATGTAAACATTGGTTTTTGTATGGAGGGTAGATAAATTACAATAGGAAAAAGTTTGATGTGGGAGGTTACTGTCCTATTTTTTTAATTAGATAAATAAAAAATAAAATCCTGCATTGTCTGGTCGAAAGGTTAATCCTCATTGAAAAACACAGAGAAGGTTTGTTTATGAATTACTCTTCCATAATTCATAGATAATGTCTGTACTTCTGTGAGGAGCGGTGAAAAAATGACAATCGAGTGACACTATTAGTATGACTTAAAAGCTGAGCTAATAGCATAGTCTATTAGGATTGGAGAGCCATTACCAGAAACTGCATTCAAAGGAATGTTGTCTGCAAGTCTGTTGAGTGCAGCGGTGGTGTGTTACAGAACAAAGGTTTGCACACTTGTGGTCTAAAAGGCATTAGAAAAGCTCACAAAGGAGAATTGCCAATCCTCACATTTAGAGTTACAGCAATCACCAATAAGGACCCATTTTCTGGAAAAAATGAGCATTTACTGTGCTTACAAGTTCCATAATATTCAAAATAGTCTCTGTCATCAAAGGCGTCGTAGAAAAGCTGAGCAAATTCTCTGTATATGAGAATCTCAGGTTTCAAAATTGGATTCATGGGATCAACCAATCCTTTCCGAGAGTTGACACCCTAGATATCTCGCAACAAATAAGAAATTTGTGGTAGCCCTGTCTATGCAGCATGATCACCATATCCATTATTTATTTCCTGGGACTAGGGACTGAATGGATTCTTGATCTATAAAGCCCACAAATATTTTCTAGAAATGAGAAATTCAAATCGAGCCATCATATTTTGGAGTTTACAATTAGAATTCAAATGTAGTTTTTGGAAAAAAAATTTATAGGAGGTTGTTGTTTGTAATGGGTTTTCCTTCGGAAGGATTGTGGAGATAGAATTGAAAGAAAAAGATGCAGCAATCATCACTGGGTTTATATTATATGTATATATAATATGAATCTATCAATATTGAAATACTGAAGTTGAGGTGATTTCTTCTAACCATTCATTCTGATGTTTCTTCTCGGTGTGTTCGCTACTCATCATTTGGACAATCTTTGACCTCTGAGGGTGCCTTTTCTGTAGTCGATCCACCCCTCCCTTCTCAATAATCAACCACTCTCTTGGTCAACCCCCCTACCTGTGCAAATGACACCCCCTCCCTTTGATATTTCTCTTCCATCGTCCCATATAATTTCTCTTAGTCCCATAGACTACCATAGACTATTTTTAATCTCGTTTGAATCCGTCATCCCATAGACTTCAAACTTTCTCTTATTTCCATAAACTATTTGTAATGTCGTGAACGTTAAAATATTATTCATTCATTTTCCTGCTCACTCCTCCTGCCTGCACAAACGACACCCCTTCCAATCATTTTTCCTCTTTCACTTCTCTCCCTAATAAGCCATCCATTACTTCACCCCTCCATAAAACCCCCTTCCTACCCTGCTGGTTCGAACTACCCTTCTCCCTGCTAGTTCGAACTCGCCTTCTGATTCGAATCCCCCAGCTCCATCCCCATCTTTTTTCCTCCTCAATCCATAAATTGGTATTCATTTATAACTTTAAATCTCAAAGTCTGATTGTTCCATCCCAACCTTTTTCCTCCTCAATTGTAATATCCCAAATTAGGAAAGACAGTAATATTGAACAAAAAACTAGAATGTACAGCAAATAATAATGCAAAACACATGAGAAAATCATAGATCCATTTTGTTATGTATCACAGTAGCAAAATGTACAATGTGTTGAGGAGAAAATCACTCAAACTGGGCAAACAAGCCTCTAAAGCTCAAATACACTAGAATCCCAAATGATACTGCTACATAGAAAGGAGTACATGACAGCGCAATCCCAGTGAGGGTTACTGCTACTGGAAAATGGAAACAAGTGGATCTACTGATATGATACTCAAAAAGAGCTGAAAATGGAGAACTAGTCTCTCAAACACAATCCCAAGATAACCCGGCAAGGGTTTCTTGAAATACACAAGATGTAAAAAGTGCAGACAACAACTCTATGGTTCAATCACAATGTATCACTGAAGCTCTACTAATGTATGGCTGAAATAACAAACACATGGTTGTATTTTCTCCTCCCTATCTTTCTGGGTTAAAGGCTGATCCTTTCACTAGGAAACTAGCTCATAAATAGGGTTTCTCAACCCTCCACTGCAACACACTGCAAAATAACACAGTTCCTCAAGGAGACTGCGCTATGGCTGAAGGTGGATTCTTGGCCCAATGCCAAAGGGTGGAAATGAATCTTATAATAGCTCTTATGATTGGGCACTCGAATTCCCCCGAGCTAGAGTGTGGGATTCCTGCTTGGAAATGCCCTTGTACTAAACAGTACAACAAACTCTGCTAAACAGTTGAAGCATGCAAGAAGTCATAAGACTCAAACATAAACAATATTCTGAATGCCCCTCATGGCTGCCATCCCTTTCCTTATATTCTTGGTGAGCTTCCTCACCCTTGGCCCCACTCATTTATGATGCTACTTCCATGCAAATACTCCTCCTCCAAAACTGCATTCTCCCCACTAGCTTCACTCTCTCCTTTGGCAACACTATTGATTTGGTCAATCTTGACCCAATATAGATGCATTTTCCCCTTTCACACCCAAGGTGGATTTATTTTGACTATCTACACTGATCCACATCCATACTAGAGGTGGTTTATTCCTACTAAAGAGATTTAAGGTTCTCTTTTCCCCACTTATTCAGCTATACTATGAATAGAAGCAACATATAATATTCCAGCTAGTTAAAAACTAATTGGGAATATTAAATTCCTCCCCTCCCAAATGTTTCTTGTCCTCAAGAAACAGTAAATAAGGATGTTGCAAAATCTTCTCTCCTTCCCAAGTGGCATCCTCATCAGGTAGATTCCTCCTTCAAATCAGATGCTCTCTAATCACCCTGTTTCTTAGTTGCCTCTCCCGAGTATCCAAGATAGCCTCCGGTTGCAAAACCAGATGGCCCTCATCATCAATTGGTGGGAGATCCATGGTGGAAAACACATGTTTTCCAATGGCATTCTTGAAGCATGAGGCATGAAAAATTTTATGGATCTTACTTCCAATAGGGAGCTCCAACTCATATGCTACTTCCCCAACTCGACGAAGCACCCTGTATGGCCCATAGAACCAAGGTTTAAGATTTTCAGCCCCCTTCTCCTTAAGTGTATATTGTCTGTATGGCTAAATACGAAGATATACCAAATCATCCACCTCAAATTACCTCTCTATCCAACCACGATCTACATATAACTTTTGTTGGTTTTTTGTTATAGCAATGATGTCCTTGAAGGCCTGGAGTATATCCTGACTCTCCTGAATCCACTCCTTTTCTCTAGGAGCCTTTCTTGCTCCAAAATTCACATCATCAAATGATAGAGAATCATACCCATAAATAGCTTGAAATAGGGTCATGCCAATGGACATATGAAAGGTTGTGTTGTAGCAATACTCCCCAAAATGGAGCCAGCGTAGCCATGCCCTTTGCTGCCCCGAAACATAGTTTCACAAGTAGCCTTCCAACCACTTGTTCACTATCTCTGTCTGTCCATCAGTTTGTGGGTGATAGTTGGTGCTTGGTGTCAACTCAGTACCCATTAACCGAAAAATCTCCTGCCAAAAGCCACCCATGAAGCGGCTATCCCGATCACTGACTATGGTCTTTGGAAGACCATGGAGTCTAAAGACATCTCTAAAGAAGAGCTTGACTACCTGTGAAGCAGTATATCATGTAGAAATAGAAAATAAATGTGAATACTTTGTTTTTCGATCAACAACTACAAAGATACAATCCTTACCCTAAACCATAGGTAGACCAGTGATGAAGTTCATGGAGATGCTTTCCCATTTTCCATCCGGAATAGGGAGTGGTTGTAACAATCCCGTGGGATGGTTGTGATCCCCTTTGTTCTGCTGGCAAACTACGCACTCCTTGATCTGTTGGAGCACATCCTCCTTGAGACCCTTCCATGAGAATCTCTCCGGAATAGCCCAATATGTCTTGGTGAATCCTTAATGCTTGAAAAGTGGTGAATCATGTGATGCCTGCAAAATATTCTTCTTGAGTCTAGAATCTCTAGCCAAGAATACCCGATCACGGTAATATATGACCTCATCCATCACTTTATACCTCTCATCAGTCACCTTTCCATCTAATATCTCATATGCAAAGTGGTCTTTGGAATACTCCACTAGCAATTGAGCCTTCCAATCTGTATCCATGTTCATTAAGGACGGCGTTGTTGGCCTCCGAGATAAAGCATCTGCCACTACATTTCTCTTCCCCTTGACATATTCAATGTCAAGGTCATAGGCTTGGATCTTACTCACCCATTTCTGCGACCTCTCCTGAAGCTGCTCCTGCTCAAGAAAGAACCGAAGACTATTGTGAAAATTCTTCACTCGGAATCTGTTACCCACCAAATATTGTCGGAACTTGGCTAAGGCATGCATAATAGCCAACATCTCCTTATCATATATCGGATATAGTTTCTCATGGGGAAGAAACTTCCGACTCTCAAAATCTATGGGGTGCCCCACTTGCATCAACACTGCTCCAATTCCCTCTCCTGAAGCATCACATTCCAACAGAAAGGATTCGGTGAAATCTGGTAGAACCAATACCATGCAGCTACTCATCACCTCCTTGAGCTTATCAAAAGCTCTCTGCATTGTGGTTGTCCAACTGAAAGCTCCCTTCTTAGTTAGATATGTGAGTGGTGCTATTAGTTGAGAGAACCCTTTAACAAACTTCCGATAGTAGGTGCAAATGCCTACAAACCCCCGAAGTTCTATGACATTCTTTGGTTTGGGCCAATCTCTGATAGCATGTATCTTCTCTTCATGAAATCTCACTCCATATACTCCAATGATGTGGCCCAAATAGAGCATCTCTGTGAGTCCAAACTCACACTTGGAGAGATTAGCATAGAATTGCTGCTCCTCAAGAATACGTAATACTATCTCAATATGTTGTAGATGCTCCTCCCATGTGCGGTTGTAAATAAGAATGGAATCAAAGAAGACCAGTAAAAACTTCCTCAAGTGACCACAAAAAATGTGTTTCATGCAAGATTGGAATAATACTGGAGCATTGGTTAGCCCAAAATGCATCACCAAGAACTCAAAATGGCCATAGTGGTATCAGAATTTTGTCTTTGGGATGTCTTGATCCCTCACTTTGATTTGATGATACCCTAATCTCAAATCAATCTTAGACAAATACTTGGATCCTCTTGTTAGTCATCCATAATTTTCACTATCTGAAGATGACTAAGTATCGGTTCTAGATTTCTAGAAAAAAAGTTCATCAACATTGTGAGTTCTAGAAATCTCACTGCCTTAATTATCCTAAGGATAAATTTTTCACTATTTCATCATCCCCTCATGTCAAGCTCTGCTTACCAATCCCAGAAGACTCATCAGGGGCTCATGTCACTCATTTTGTCTATATTTTGTCACCTTTGGCCTCAATCCCCTGTTTTGTTTTCTTAACCCCTCCACTACTACCAAGGGCCACCAATCAATCAATTCTCTTGCATCTCCCAAATGCCTCAAGCATTGATGGTCTCAAAATTGTCTCTGTAGGCTCTTTAGATAAATCAAGCACATTGGATTTTAGATCTTCAATACATCAGTTTGTACAAAACTCTGTTTTACACCTAAGGATCCCAAATCAAGTTTTCAAGAAAAGGCCAAAATCCAAAGAGCCTTTCCACTAGGTCACCTAGGGTTTCATAGGTCATAGGGTTTAGTTGGTGTTCTTAAAATCTTTTTTTTTCCTATATAAGGCACTGCATTCAAAGAAGAAGAAGGACAAGTAACTTTGTCCAAAACTAATCAAAAAGTCATTCAAGAAAGGCTTCCTTGGCCAAAACACAAATTCTGCAAGGGACAGCTACCTTTGTATACATTTTTGCAAGAATGATCAAGATGGTCATCAACATAATAAAAGGTAAGGTAAGAGGGTGAATCATCACAAGAAGACAACCACGGCAAAGGAGAGGCAGCAGGCCTATGTTCAATGAGAATTAGGGTTTTGAGCACTGATTGGCAAACCAGTGTTGCCAAGCAAGGAGGCATAGGAGAAAAGAAGCCATATGATAGATCACATTAGCAAGAATAATTCCATACCAACTCATAAACATCACGCCTCCATCATTTTCCAAGAATTCATTCCAAGAGACAAGTCATGTGTCACACCTAGGGCAAGTTTTGCTTCAAACTATGTTTCTGAACAAACGGAGATGAATTTGACAAAAGTGAGAGACATTTTTGTCCAATATATGCCCAATAATAAAAACCTCCTTTATATTTTACACAGGTGTCATGGTTTGTTAGCAATATCAAAAACACAGGTGTCACAGGAGAAATTTTGCACTGCTGGAGTGACCTAGGGAAAATCAGGTTTTCTCACAACTAGACTGTCCAAATGACTTTTTTGATGAGTCAAATGGAAACTATACTTGAAGGGCTTTCCAATGAGCTATCATGAGCTAAATTTGGAGTTGAGTAAGACCTCCAACAGTTGTCTGCACCATCACTCTACATTTCTGCACCATCATTCAACACTTTTTGACCAGTGTTGGGAAAATACATTTTTGGACTGGTAAATGGACACCAAATGTAAAAAAAAAAGACGTTTTTGATATTATACGCAACAATATTTCCAACGAGCTATCACTAATCTCATTCTGACACTGGGAAGGCCTTTAAATGCCTTCTGCAAATTGGCACTACGCAAAGAGGAAATTGGGCCAAGGTTGCCAAAAAGTGGCCAAAATTCAATTTTTTGCTCCTCAAAGTTTGCCCCAGGCTCCTGCACAAGTTAAAAAGGTTGTTGGTCACCTTTATTTGCCCTCCAAGTGATCTTTCTGCATCTATAATCAAAGGAGAGTAACCATAACCTAAATTGGCTAAAAACCCTAATCTTCATGGCAAACCATCATTTAACCTTCTAGGGAAAAATTTACCAGTTGGAGAATGGTCATTAGTATAAACACACTCAGTACAATCTAGTCATCTTTCAAACTCTCAAAGCATTCCTTGACTTCTTCCATTTTTCCTCCATTTTTTAAAGCTTGCCCTCACCATCACTCTTTTTTCCTCCCTAGACCTAAAGCTCTCACAAGCTAAAAACCAATTTGTTCAAAGACACAATCAATCTCTATGTCTGGAGAAGAGTTTTCCTTCCACTTCACACCCACTTACCTCCACTCCTCCATCACCCCCTAGAGATCATGTTCCATCACCTCCACCCATGCCTTCTCCACAAGGAGACTTACCTCTTTCTTCTTCTCCTGAAGCATCAAAGCAAGAAAACAGTGATGCCCTTAACATTGATGGGCAAGAAAGCAGCCTTGAGGCACAAAGCATGGAAGAGAGAAATAGTGAGCGAAACAATGATAATATGCAAGAGGATGGTGAGGAAGATGAAGAGCTGGACAATCAAGATAACATGAGCATTGACAATGAAAAGGCATAAACAGAGAATGATGAAGAGGGCAGCCAGGATAAAGGTCAAAACAGTAAGGAAAATGTAGATGGCTAAGGGCAGTGGTGACACCCAAGAAGAAAGCCTCAGTGATGCAGAGCAGAACAGTGACAAAGAGTAAGAAGATATGAACACAAATGAAGATGATGACAGTGCCAAAGACAAAGAGGAAATTGGTCTTCATGATGAGCAAGATGATAGTGATGAAAGTGCAAAGGGTGGCAATGAAAATGATGACCACAGGAATGAAAAGACAAGTAGCTCAAATGAAGAACAAAATGACAATGAAGAAATCAGTGAATAGGATGAGAGTGTTGATGATGTGAAAGACAATGATGGGGCAGAAGATATGATGATTGATGATGCCATTAATGAAAATGAAGAAGTTGAGGACCACAACAAGGATCATAGCCATGATCAAGGCACCTACAAAGCCACCATCACACCTCTTCAGTGAAATTTAAGCACTCAAAGAAGGTAAAGACCAAGAAAAACTTAGAGACATGGCTCAAGATTTTCCGCAGGCTTCTCAAACCCTTTGAAGAAGTTGTCCACCAAATTTTAGGGAATTTTGAGCAAATTTTGTTTTTTTGAAATTTTGAGGCCTTTGTGCACAGCACCCTTGGTGCTATGCACAAATTTGGTGCATCCTCAGCTCACAAAATTTACATTTTTGGATTCCTCTCATCATCAGCAGTCTAGTCACAAAATTTCAGACCATTTGGAGCATTTTTTACCCCCAAAAAGGTCAAAAAACACCTTAAATTTGACCATTCTGCCTCATTTTCAGGCAAGGTGCTGCGCATAGAGCAGTGTTGGGAGATTGGATTTTTTCATAGGAAAATGGCACTCATTCAGAACAGAAAGAAAAAAAAAGGTATATCTGGAAATAAAACTTGACAAGCTTTCCAACGAGCCATCACGGAGAAAAATCTGACATCGGGAAGTGGTCCAAAACGTGGCTACAACAGAGCCTATTTTCTGTTGGAAGTGGTGCTGCGCACTGAGAAGTGTTGGGAGATTGGATTTTTGGACTAGAAAATGGCACTCATTCAGGAAAAATCAAGAATTTCTGGAAATTAGACTCGTCAGGCTTTCTAACGAGCCATCACGGAGCCAAATCTGGCATCGGAAAGGGGTCCAAAACTTAGTCACAAAAGACCCTATTTTCTATTGAAGTGGCGCTGCGCACAGAGACTGTCTAAGTGTGTTTTGGACCAAAAGTCAAAAAAACACACTCATTTATTGCAAAATGATATTTTTGAGTTTTTTAAGGCATAACACTCTAGAATTAAGTGCAAATAGTTATTTTGGCATTTATTTCTTAGGATATTATGTGCCTTGGGCCTTGCATGGTCTCTTGGCCATAAATGACATTTATGGTTGAATTTGACATTTTCCTACCATATTTAGGGTTTTAGTCCTCCTTTGCTCCATAAATAGAGCATGAGGCCCTCATGTATTTTGTTAGCATTTGATGAGATTTGACAGCAATACATGGTTTATATGAGCTTGGAGAAGAAATTGGTGTTGTGGAGTTGATGAATGGCTTGCTTGAACTGATGATGGAGAAGCTTGTTTGCAAGATTCCTTAGCTTGGTGAATGGTGATGTCTTCTTAAATTGTTTATGTTTTCTTGTTATCATTATGTTTCATCCTTCTTGGTTGCTATAAATCAGAAAAGTATAGGTTGAGACATGCTCTTTAAGGCACCTCAGTCCTCTTTTTTGTTATAGTCTTGACGTTTTCCTTTGTTTGGTCAGCTTAAGGAATTCTTGATTGCTCCTTAGGTCCACCTAAACTCGTTTTGTTTCATGTATGGATTAGTATGCTAGTTTACAAGTATGATTCATTGTATTCCCTGCTTCTTTGAAGCTTTTAGAACTCTATGTTGAAACGTTTCTTTGAAATATTGTTTGCTAGGTTAAGTCAAAGAGGTCTCGTTCGATCTTGCCCTTTATCCATGCCTACCAACTTGTTTCAGAGTTTTCTATAGCTTGATTTATGATGTTTAGGAGTTCCCTCTTCATAGATTAGGTTATTTGTGATCTTGTATGTTTTCCCAAAGTCTGGAGGTGAATTTACTAGTATTAGAAGCTCTTATGCTCTCTATGTTTCACTGACATGTTTATCTTGGATATTTGTTGGTTTAAAATATCATCATAGGGTAAATGGTTTGCCCTAGCTCTTTCTTAGTATCTTGTGCTAATCATATTTAAGACCTCTTTGTTCATAGGTATTTGACAAAGGATGCTTGATTTCCCTTTGCCCTATCTTATTCACAAACTTGATGTCCATCCCAATTCACTCATAAACTTAAAGGATCCATTAACCTTGCTAAATTGGCCTTGCACGGCACTCTGATTCATTATTGAGACACCCTTTATTTTCATTGACTCCATAACCCAATGGCTTTGACCAAACTCCTACTCAACTAATCTCACTTCATTCATCTACCCCACCTCAAACACAACAATCTCACACCTAACAACCAGGCCAACGAGAATTAAACTCACAAAAAGAACCATCCCTATCCCACAGAGAGATCCTCTCTCGAGTCCACAGAAGTCTGTGTCCCAGGACTCCAAAGACTGGTTCCATGTTACCCTTTCATTTGGTATACCAATCTACCAAATCACGAGACACTAACACCTCTTAGCTCATCCATGAATTCATCAATCCTGGGAAGTGGGTACCTGTTCTTCATTGTCTTTTTGTTCAAGGCCCTATAATCAATTCACATCCTCAATGTGCCATCCTTCTTCTTCACAAAAGCCACTAAAGAGGCAAAAAGACTAGTGCTAGGTCGAATGTGTCCTAAGGCCAAAAGCTCCTAAATGGCCTTTTAAATCTCATCCCTGTAGGCTTTGGGATGCCTATAGGGTGTGGTGATCACTACTTGGATCCACTACTCCAACTTAATAGTGTGCTCAAACCCTCGGTCAGGAGGTCTCCTGGGTGGAATATCTCTAAATACTGTAGAATATCGGTCCAAAATATACTGTGCATCTGGATGTATTGGGGCATCCTTGCCCCCTGCTTCTGACATAAGTAGTTCTACTTGCCACTCTATGTCCCCTCTGCGCTAATCAACCTCCATCTTGTGTGTTGAGACAATCTAAGGTGGATAGGTGTGTATACCCATGATCTTCTAATGTTTACCACTCCCCTTCTCTGTCCATTCCATCTCTAATGTTTCCCAGTCTGTGGTAACCTTCCCTAAGGTGATTAACCATTGGACACCCAATATCACATTGGTGTCTGGAATATCAACCACAAATAAGTGGTCTGTTAATGTGTAGGTCCCCATAGTGATGGTTAATGTAGGAACATATTTGGCACACTGCATGGTTCTAGCTCCTGGAACTAAAATAGAGAATCCCTAAAAGTATTCAATGTAAATTCCCCTCCTCTGCACCAACTGAGTATCAATAAAGTTATGGGTGGCTCCATTGTCTACCAATAATGACACTCTTTGTCCTAGAATATTGCCTCTAATTCTTAATTTTAGATACTTGGGAACTCCCTGCAAAGCTGCAAGAGTCCCTCCCATCAGAGCGAATGCTCCCTCCACACCTCATGTTGGTGGTGCACCTTCACCTGCTGCTACAGCGCTGGTCTCCTTCTCCTCATCAGAAAATATCTCAATACAATGTTCCTTCCTTGCAACACATTGGTGGCTTGGTACCCATGGCTCTTGACAAGTGAAACAAAGTTTCTTTTTCCTTAGATCTCCCTGAGAATTATCATCAAGATATTTCTTCTCATGATTCCCCTTTGTTTGAGAGAAGAACTTCTACTGAAAAGGGGATTTTTTCTTGGGTAAAGCATGTTGTAGGTCTCTAGTCCTCTCCATAGCTTCTTGGAGCATAGTTGGTCTAGTGGATTTCACCAACCCATGCAATGGTTCAACCAACCCATGAATGAACATGCATACTCTCCTGGTCACAGTGAGGTCAAACACCATGACTGAAAGCTTTAGAAACTCACAGATATAAGTCTCTAGATTCCCTGTTTGCTTAAGCTTATTTAGCTCCACAAAATGTGCTTCTGGATTCCTAGGATCAAATCTCTCCACCAACATCCGGGTGAAGTTTGCATAAGAAGTGCCACTAGCATGCCCAAGTGTAGATAGGCCATGAAACCACCATTCATGTGCTTCACCTTCTAGGTGCAGTGCTGTTGTTTTGAGAGCCTCCATTTCTTAAACTCTATTTAGTTGGAAATAAGTATCCAACTTCTCTACCCAAGCCTTAGTTGTGCACTTGGGTGATCCATCATAAGAGGGAAAAAATAACCTGCCCATAGTGCGTTGTAGATCTTGGTTTTGTATGTACCCTCCACTTTTATGGTGATTGGAGGATCTCCTTCCATCCTTGATTAGACATAACTCCTGAAAGTTCAAATGCTCCTTGAACCTCTAATATTGAGATTCATATTCCAGAAAATAGTCACCAGGGGTTTCTTCCCTTAATGGCCCTCCCACATCACTTCCCAATGATATGAATGTGGGCATAGTGAAGCGTTGTGAAGACGGTTGTACTACTGGTTGCTCACACCATGAATGTGAAGTGCCAGAACTTTCTCCATGATGAAAACCTCTAGGGGATTCCTTCTGACTTTCTAGTCTTATCTCCTTGATATCTTTTGCAATGTTCTACGTGGTCTGAAGAAGAATTTTTTGGATCTATTTCTCCTCCATTGCTAGAGATGTATTTCCCCACAAGATGAGCCAAGATTATGCTCTGATACCACTGTAATATTCCAAATTAGGAAATACATTAATATTGAACACAAAACTGGAATGTACATCAAATAATAATGCAAACCACATGAGAAAATCATAGATCCATTATGTTATGTATCACATCATCAAAATGTACAATTTGTTGAGGAACAAATCACTCAAACTAGGCAAACAAGCCTCCGAAGCTCAAATACACTACAATCCCAAATGATGCTACTACACAGAAATGTTGGAGTACATGACAGCGTAGTCCCAGTGAGGGTTATTGCTACTGGAAAATTAAAACAAGTGAATCTACTAATATGATACTAAAAAAGAGCTGAAAATGGAGAACTAGTCTCTCAAACACAATCCCAAGATAACCCGGGAAGGGTTTCTTGAAATACACAAGATGAAAAAAGTGCAGACTGCAACTCTATGCCTGAATCACACTATATCATTGAAGCTCTGCTGAAATATCGCTGAAATAACAAAGATACGGTTGTATCTTCTCCTCCCTAGCTTTCCAGGTGAAAATTTGTTCCTTTCACTAGGAAACTCGCTCATAAACAGGGTTTCTCAACCCTCCACTGCAACACACTGCAAAATAACACAATTTCTCAAGGAGACTATGATGTGGCTGAAGGTGGCTGCTTGGCCCAATGCTGGATGGTGGAAATGAAGCTCAGAATAGCTCTCGTGAGTGGGCACTCAAAGTCCCCCGAGGTAGAGTGTGGGATTCCCGCCTAGAAATTCCCTTGTACTAAACAGTACAACAAACTCCGCTAAACAGTTGAAGCATGAAAGAATTCATAAGACTCAAACATAAAAAATTTATTGAATGCCCCTCATGGCTGCCATCCCTTTCCTTATATTCTTGGTGAGCTTCCTCACCCTTGGCCCCACTCATTTATGATGCTACTTCCATGCAAAGACTCCTCCTCCAAAACTGCGTTGTCCCCACTAGCTCCACTCTCTCCTTTGGAAACATTGTTGATTTGGTCAATCTTGACCCAGTCTACATGCATTGCCCCCTTTCACACCCAAGGTGGATTTATTTTGACTATCTAAACTACATCCATACTAGAGGTGGTTTATTCCTACTAAAGAGATTTAAGGGTCTCTTTAGCCCACTTATTCATCTATACTATGAATAGCATAAACATATAATATTCCAACTAGCTAAAAGCTAATTGGGAATATTACATCAATCCATAAATCCATCTTCATTTATAACTTTAAATATCAAAGTCTGATGGTTCCATCCCAGCGTTTTTCCTCCTCAATCCATAAATCGGTCTTCATTTATAACCTTAACTCTCAAATTCTGATTGACCCCTTCATGTATAAAAATTCTATTAATTCCTCGCTCCTCTCTGTTATTAATCTTCTTCATCCCATTTAATTTTTCCCTTCCGGCCATTTTTTTGTTTTTAATAGCAACCCCAACCAATATAATTCTCATAAAAATTATAATTATAATTTAATAAAAAATAATCTCCCATTAATAATAATCACTCTAATAATATCTATAAAAATAACATTAAAAATAAGAAGGCTCCTAACATTAGTAATACTTTGACTAATAATACTCCTAAATAAAAATTATAATTTAATTAATAATAGTATCCTCATTAATAATAATGAGTTGCATAGGTTTTTTTCCCGCTCTGCGCCTGCTGCGTTTTGCCCTGCGCAGCCTATGCCTGGGCGTTGCCCACACGGCCGTCTCAGCTGCTGCCCCTGGCCCTCTCGACCTCAGGGGCCCTCGAATTTTCTTAGATCTGGCCTTTTTCTTCCGATCTTGCCTCTGGCCCCTGCAGAGCTGCGTTCTCGTCGGTTCTGCTTGGATCTGCTCCCCGCCTCCGTGTCCCATCCTTCAGGCCCTGCTCAGATCCTCTGTTGCTCTTAGCATCCCTGCGATGCCTCGCCTCTTGTCTGGTGCAGATCGGGTGTGTTGCTGATCAGATCTCCTTGCTATGGAGACCCAAGGCTCGCCCCTCGGGCCCTCGCAATCTTCTCCTCTAGATGCTGAAGTCGCCTTCTCTTCTTTAATAGCTTTGTTGCCTAAGAAGAAGAAGTCTGAAGCCTCTAAGTTTGTAAAAAATCTTGACGATGTTCCGGAGGTAAATCTTCCTCCTGAGGGACCGATTCAGGTTGCTTTATCCCTAGCATATCGCGCCCTGGTGGGTCAATTCACGGTCCTTTGGCCCTCACCTAAATCAACGGAAAACTGGGTTGTTAAGAATTGGATCCCGCTGATCAAGAATAAAGTCACATCATATTTTCTTGGAAGAGGCTACTTCCTGTTTAAATTCAATACTAAGGAGGACAAAGACCTGATCTTCAGGAATGGGCCCTATTTCATGGGACCACAGGGCCTCTACCTCAACAAATGGACTCCTGACTTTGATCCGGCTGTGGATGTTCCATCGACAGTTCCTGTTTGGGTTCAGCTTCCTAATCTTCCGGTTCACTGCTGGAACTGGGATTCCCTCAAGCATATAGGCAATGCACTGGGAAAGTTCATTGACAGAGCTAATAACAATGATCAGTATGATTGCGCCCAGATCTGTGTCGAGGTTGACTTAAAGGTGGGTCTCCCGGAGGCCATCAAAATAAAGGTTGGCAGCTGGACGCATGTGCAAGTGCTGGATTACGAACAGCTCCCTTTCAAATGCCGAAAATGTCACATCTACGGTCATTTTGCTAGAGGATGCCCGAACAAAGGGGATGCAGAAAAAGGAAAGGACAATGGTTGGAATCAAGTTAAGAGGCCAAAGACAACCCACAGGAAATTTGGGGCACAAGGCCCCCAACCTGCCTCTGCCCAAAATGTACCCTCGTCAAAAAGCCAAGAAAATAGGTATGAGATCCTAAGCTCTGTAGAAGAAATTCCCCAGGAAGAAGATAGGCATGATAAACCAGCAGAAAATTCGAACTCAGCAGGAACAAGGCCTGAAGAGAGTGTCATGGCAAGGGATAAGGAAAAGCAAACAGAAGCCTCCGAGGAGGACCATGACTCGGAGGAGTCCGAGGAAGATGGAGAAATTGGAGATACGCAGACATCGTTCAGAAGATCTACAAGGGGCCGCAAATATGCCAAAGAAAAGAGATATCAGGAAACTTATAAAGACAAGCTTCAGGGTAGTCAGCCCACGCTGGAGAAACTCCTTGGAAAAAACCCGAAGATGGTTAAAAATCAAGCTCATGGCTCCAGGGGAGCCCCTCACCAAAGAAATAAATGATGAAGATCGTCTCCTGGAATTGCAGAGGAATGGGGAGTAAAGTAAAAGAAGAAGCAGTGAGAAGCCTTATAAGAAGAGAAGCCCCGGATATTCTTCTGATCCAGGAAACCAAAATGGAGGACAAGGAGTTTCTCCAAACCAGCAAAAAATTCTGGAAGGGAAGTAGCGGATTAGCAATTTCATCAAGGGGAGCCTCTGGGGGATTGGGCTCTCTCTGGAACCCTCTCAAGTACAGGTTGGTCATGGAGGTGCACAATACCCATTGGTTGTTCTTGAAGCTACATTCAGTTGAATCAAGGGAGACTCTCAGCCTGTTCAATGTCTACGTACCTACAAATATAGGGGAGAAAAAGGAGTGCTGGGACTCCATCAGACATCTGTCGGAGACTGAGAACCTGGGAAACATCATTATTGCAGGTGATCTAAATCTCACTCTGCGCATGGAGGAAAAGCGAGGAGGCACAATCGTAAGGGACCCAGCAAGGGAGTGGGTGGAAGATCTCATGCAGGACTGGGATCTGCTCGATATTCCCCCAGAAAATGGTAAGTACACCTGGACCAATAAAATAATAGGCCCTGGTCATATTGCTGCTAGACTTGATAGATGTTTGGTGCAGAGTTCTTTCCTTTTTCTCGGCTTAGAATCCAGATTGCATATCCTACCATGCAGTGTCTCAGATCATAAGCCCATTTCGCTAGAGATGTTGGGCCACAAGGATCTTGGTCCCATCCCATTCAGGTTCAACGCTCTTTGGGTCAAGGAGCTTGAGTTTTTGAATTTGGTTCAGGACAGTTGGAAAATGCCAGTGAAGGGCTCTCCTTTCTTTATCTGGGAAGAAAAACTAAGAAGACTAAAAGCTGCCCTCAAAACATGGGCCAAAGCCCTTCCCACCCCTGCAAAAGAGAGAAAGCAGGCCCAAGACAATCTTACCCAGCATCACGCCCAAAGTGAAGATGTAGAAATCACTAAAGAAGTATTAGACAAGGAATCTGAGCTTCAAAAAATCTTCCATAAAGTCTGCCTTTCAGAGGAAGAGCATTGGAGACAAAAATCTAGGAGTTTATGGCTTAAAGCGTGAGACAGAAATTCTGCCTTCTTCCATAAACAAGCTCAAGCCAGAAAGAGCTTTAATTCTATAGCAGAAATCAAAGACGGAAACTCGATCGACAAATACTTTGAGAGCATAAAGAAAGCAGCTTACAATCACTTTAAAAACCTGTATAGAGAAGAGGGAGAGACTGATCCAAACTCCAAATTTCTAGAGGCGATTCCTTCCAGGATCTCCCCCCTAATGAATCAGCAGCTCGAAGCGAAGATTTCCATAAAAGAAATAAAAGATGCTCTAGCCAGCATGGAGCCGGACAAAGCCCCAGGTCCGGATGGCTTCACTGCTAGATTCCTTCAAACCTGCTGGCAGATTGTGGAGAAAGATCTCTACAAAATGATCCTGAAATCCCAAAATTGTCATAAAATAGGGGGCAGCACCAACTCTGCCTTTCTCGCCCTTATTCCCAAGGAAAAGGGTGCTAAAGAATTTAACCGGTTTCGCCAAATCTCTCTCTGCAACATTGGATAAAAACTAATCACAAAGGTAATTGCAAACAGGCTAAAAGGCATTCTCCCAGCTATCATCCCTGAGAATTAAGGCGGATTTGTTCAGGGGAGACAGCTTGTCGACAATTTCATCCTGGTGCAAGAGGCGATTCACTCGAGACAACTTCGCAAAGAGAAAGGTATGGTGATCAAATTAGATCTGGAAAATGCCTTCGATCGCGTCAGACTTAGTTCCTATGGGAAGTTTTGAAAAAGCTTGGCTTTGGATGGGGTTTTTTAAACTGGATTCGTGCTTGTATTGTTGATCCTTGGATCGCCCCCTTGGTGAATGGGAGAGCAGCTGGCTTTTTCAAAGCTTCAAGAGGGCTCAGGCAAGGCTGCCCCCTCTCTCCGTTGTTCTTCGTTCTTCATGTTTCTGCTCTAAGCTTCTTCCTCGATCAGAAATTGGTTGACCAGGAGCTCTTGGGGCTCAATATCGCCAGAGGGGTTAAAAATGTAAATCACACTCTTTTTGCGGATGATACCCTTTTGTTGGGGGCTGCCTCAGCTAGCTCTACCTCAAGGTTTAAGGAGGTTTTAGATGATTTCAGTGATGCTACAGGAAGCAGTTTAAACAAAGGCAAGTGTAAAGCTTTCTGCTGGAATATCTCTGCTCTCACCCTTTCTGCCATTTCCAGAATCCTTGGATTTACTGCCACCCTATGTTGGTCCTCTTTTACCTATCTGGGCCTTCCCATATTCCGCAAACTGGCTTACAGCAGAGATTGGGTCCCTCTGTTGGAAAAATTTAAGGCCAAAATTCAGACTTGGGGATTCTCTTGGTTAAATCTTGCCGGAAAAACCGTCCTTATCAAATATATTCTTAGCAGTCTCCCCATCTTCCAATTTTCTGTGATCCTAGCACCTACTGGCATAATAAAAAAAATGGAAGCCTTCATTCGCAAGTTTTTTTGGAAAGGGGGCAATCTCAACGACAGAAAAATTCCGTTGGTCAGTTGGGAGAAAATTTGCAAACCTCTGATCGAAGGTTGCCTTAATTTCAAAGATCTTTGCTACCAAAATACAGCCATGGGGGCCAAGATCTTCTGGAGAATAATCGCCCCACATCCAAGCTGGGCGCAAAGAGCTCTTTGGAGGAAATATTTCACGGGGAAGAGGAAAATATCGTTGGACACCTCTCTGCCCACGACAGGCTCACAACTGATCAAATTCTGTCACAAGGTAGCCTCTCTTATCAGAGACAGAGCGTACTAGATTCCAGGCAATGGCAAAGAAATTAGGATTTGGGACGACAACATCATGATGTAGCCTCCCTTAGCGTCGCACAGCTCCCTGCATGCGTTGCGACTTTGGATGGATAGCGCAGGGTATGTATCTCTTTGGGATATCTCTCAGTGGACAAACAGTAATTGGCTATGCTGGAGTCTTCCCCCTGTGCCTCCAGAGCTATCACAAGATCGTGACCTCTTCCTCACTTTGCTAAATGGCAAGGCCCCTCTTCGCATAGGAAAGAAGGATGCTCGGGGTTGGGGAGCCGCCCCAGGTAAGTATTCTGTTGCGCAGGGGTATAAGAGTCTTCAAGAACGCCCCTACGTCGCTCCTGATCCTGCTGTATGGAAGGGGCTGTGGAATTACAAATCGTTGCCAAAGGTCGATTTTTTTTGCTGGCTGCTTTGCCACAGAGGAATCTTAACTAATGAAAAACTGAAGAAAAAAGGATTTCAAGGTCCCTCTAGATGTCATTTGTGTTGTGACAATGAAGAGAGTGCCCAGCACATCATCTTGGACTGTAAATTCTCAAAAGAAATCTGGCAGAATCTCTTGATCTACTGGAAAACAGAATTCATTCTCCCTATGTCTATTTCTGATTTATTTACTAACTAGCGGAATTTCTACCCAGGAATTCTCCCAAAAAATGAAAGTTTTAAAGCGGCATGGTTCTCCTTGCCGAAATTCATATGTTGGCAAATCTGGCTTGAGTGTAACAGAAGAGTATTTAGGGATGAAAAATTAAATCCCCAGTTCATCACCATCAAAGTTAAAAGTCTCTGGAAAGAAAATTTGGGTGAGCATTTGTCGGAGGTGAACCTAAGTCAGAATGACTTAGATTGGGGTGTCTCGTTGGGCCTCCAATTCTCTGGTGAAACAAGGCAGCACAAGGACATAAAAGAGTGGCAATTCAGAGGGAAGGAGCATGATCTTTCAGATTTGCTCACCAGGCAAGCCGGATTCTCTTTATTCTTCGATGGGGCAGCGAAAGCCAATCCCAGTTTGGCTGGGGCAGGAGGAATTATAAATAACAAGGAGGGCACTACTGTGACCAAGTTTGCTTGGGGTCTTGGGCACTCCACCAGCATCCAAGCTGAAGCCTTGGCACTTCTGCAAGGTCTTAAGCAAGCAAAGGCCAACGGTATTTCAAATGTTAGTATTATAGGATATTCTCAGTCTATCATCAAAGTCTTATTGGAGGATTCCTCTCCTGCAGATCTCAGATTGGCCAGAGTGATCTCAAGAATTAGAAATCTGGTGAAATCTTTCCGAACTGCAAGCTTTCTCCATGTATTGAGAGAAAATAATAAAAATGCAGATTTGGAAGCCAACAAGGCGGTGTCCCTTCCCGCAGGCTCCCTTCTGGTAGACGGAACTGAGGAGTGGGACTCCATTCCATAAATCTGCTATGTTTTTCTGCATTATTCTGCAACAGTTTGTTTGTTTATTTAAGCTAGTAAAATAACGAAGATCGACTCACTAGCCTCGTGTAAAAATTGCGAATTCCCAAATTTTGGGGCCTATGATCAGACCGTGGAAGAAAGACTAAGGGCTAGGCCTGAACTATTGTAATCGATGAAGGCATTTGGCCACTTTCTAATATAAACTCATACCCGTTCTTGTGAAAAATAATAATAATAATAATAATAATAAGCCTAATAATACCCCAACATTAATAATAATAATAATAAATCTTCAAAACCTTTTTTAAAACATATTATTTTTGTTCAAGCTCTATGAGTTTTATATGTGGCATTTGGAGCCTTGCTATCTTTTTGTATCTTCTCTTCATCAATATTGGATGAACCAATGCTTAAGTTTTTCCTATTGTTCTCATTAGGATAGATAGTGTTATTCTGACCTTGAATTTTTGCCTTCAATATCTTTCCTTCATTCTTCATATTATGTGAATTTCCATTAGATGACCCTATGCTAGATGTTTCCCTGTTTGTCATAATCATAGATCCATTGTTGATGCTCTTTGAAGAAGGCATCCTATAATTTGGCCGCTTCTCATCTTTCACTTCAACCCTCAGTGGATGAGTTCCAACACTTCTTCTCATACTAAACATTTTAAGCATATGTAACAACCCGAATTTTTTAGGCATTGCAGCGAATTCCAAAATTGTTGATTGATAGTGAACATTTCCAGATGGGATAGCGTTTTCATCTGTAGGATTCTTCAATTCCTTCCTAGAACCTATAGACATTGTAATAGAAGCTTGTGACATGGTCTCAGTATTGGATTTGTGCAAGGTCGCTTGTGTCTCATTGTCATCATCAAGCTTATGTAAGGAAGTAGTCAAACCCTCGTTAGAATTATTGTTTGAATTGAGTGATAATGGTTTTTCTCATGATTTCCTATAATGTGGATGAAATAAACATTGAATAAATTTCCTAATATAAACACAATTTCATAAAAATGACTTGAAAATCTATCTAATCAGGAGATATTACTACACTACACTTGGTATGACAGTTGCTTTATTTATTCAATTCAAAAAAGTTTATTGAAGTTGTGCCAATTTTCTCCTTGACCAGTCGTGGTTTTCATAGGGATGACCCCTTGATTTTGAGATTGAATTCATAAGGCTTGGAGAAATACGAAATGACTTTGGGACCCTGCCCTTCACTTTAACAAAAAGTGGAGAAGTCGATACCAGGTCACGGAAGGATTGCTGAAGAAACCTGAGAGAAATTTAAATCATCATAATTATGATAGTATTATGTCTCAAATCAACATTGAGTACAATTACACAGTACAATCCACATCCATTCTAATTTCCTCAAGATTTAAAATGTTTATATTGCAGAGGTTAAATGTTAAAGAGAGTAGGGTCTCACAAATACATTGAGTGGAACCAACTATCCTCCCTGAGCATTGAGTACCAAAATTTAAATGGTAGATGATAATTGTAATGAAATTGAAAATTACTTTTACTTTTCTTCTTTGTTGGATCTTCCGTCTAGAACTAAATGCACCCACTTGGGGGGCTCTATTTCCATCTGCAACAATTCACATTGTCCAATAAAAAAAATGTATAAATATTTTAAAACACAAGGTCTTGTTTGCCGATAAAACCCTACACATCTGTAAATTCTAGAATATGTAATAATGGTTGGTTAAGAATAATTTTATACATTACCATGACTGCCCAAGTATCAGGAAATCCATACTTTCCCTTACTAGTTGATTGACATGCTTTGGCAATCTTCGATGCCATATATTTTTGGATATTTCTGATGTTTGAATTTGTACTTGTTTGCACCTCATATAATAACTTAAACCTCCAATTCTTTTGTGGTTTCTTTCCAGTGTATAATGTTATTTGTAAAAAACATTACCTATTAAATTCATTAGCAGTTCCACCATGGATTTTCCATGACAATGTGGATATATGGATTTTGAATGTAATGTTTATCATAACAAAGCACATAACAGTAAGATTTTTTGGTTTGGAAAAGAATAAAAAATTGAATTGAGTTATAAAAACATAACTGATCATATTGACATGGGTCTAAAACCAGTCTACCAGCTTTAAAAATTGGAACTGGTTTAATAATTTTGGAGAGTGAAAATTGATCTCATGGCCAGTGAAAAATTATCTCATGGTGGGATATTTTGCTTCGATGAACTTTGGTATTTGATTTGTATTTTATCTATTCAGATTCTCTCATTCAAAATGAAAGACACGTTTTGAACATATTTATTTATTTAATGTAAATTATATAGTAAAAATAATAATATAGAGATATAAATTCATGTGGGAATTTAGATGAATTTTACTTTTATAAATGTTTAATGTTAATGTAAATTTAAGTAAAGGGATATATTTTGTTGTCACTCTATAATTTCTTAAGGTTGAAGACAGAACCACGAAGTGAAACATCAAACCAGCTTTGGAGTCCAGAATCTAGCCTTCCTGGGCTCAGAGAGGGCTCTCTCTGTTTTATGATTTAACTTGATAAATATAAGTGTTAATATTAGGCTATTTATAGAAATGACGGGTTTGTTTGAATATTTGGTTGATACAGCAGGGTCATTGGGCTATGGAATCAAACAGGTGTAAACAAACTCAAATAGATGAATAACTAAGGTCAGGTGCAACCAGACAAGCTATCCATGTCAATGGATCTTTACAGTTTGTGAAATGGAAAAGAGGAGGAGATTAAGGCTTAACAGGAATGCAGAGCAGACCGTCTCTGAATTCTACATTCCGGTCTCAACATGGATGCAGAGCAGACCATCTCTGAATTCTGCATCCAAGTCTTAGAGGAAAACATAATGTACTATTTCAAGACTGAGCAGGCTACCTTATGGTAAATCCTACACAAAAATTTCTATCCACAGTAAAGAAATAAAACAGTATGTAAAACAGAAGAATCACAAATTACATGGGAGAAGCACTTCACCACAAATCATAACAAAAAAATCTAGAAAACATGCATACTCATTCATTCATCCAAAAGAGAGTGCTTACAAGCAACAAAATCTATTACAATGGTTTTTTCCCCTTCCAGACCTCTCTCATACTGATAATGCACACAGTATTTATAAAAAACTTAAGTCGGTTTAATCTATCTACTGCAGTGATTACATTCAAGCAAACCTAGAAAAGTGGAAGTATGCAGGTGGTGATAAGACAAGCTTAGCCTCCAACAATGGATTTTAGTAGTATGTTCTTTATTACAGAGTGGTTAGAAACTGGCTCTGTCATGCCCAAGAGGCAGCAAATAAAATATTACTGACATCTGTCCCTGCTCCTCAACAAATCAGCGTTGGGTAATTAAGTCTGGTGCAGCACTTGCTACTTTCATTGATTAGTAACTGTGTTGATGTGTTTTTGCTTCCTTTTCGTTTCTTCTGGTATACCATAACAGTTCTACATGAATGTCTTTTGCCTGACTCAACCTCATTTATTTTCACTCCTTGTCGGGGCTTACTCTACCATAAGTTTTTATGCCATGTTTTAGCCCCTTTTCTTCATAAAACAGCGCGCAAACCGCATACACCTGGATCCGAAATCCTTTAGATTTCATCGATATAACCACATCGCATCCATGCCAACATCGCACTTCAAATGGCGCAAGACTTAACTTTACCTTTGACACTTATATTCTAAGATTTTTTATTTGCGATCGGGCCCCAACGCATCACAAAACGCAAGTCGGCACTCTTAACATTTACCTCCCGCGGTAGTCCTTTGAAACTTTTGATGTGTGATTGTGATCGGGTCGCATCAAGAAAAACTAAAAGTTGTAGGAGCTTAAAGGTAAGTTATAGAAGGTGCAAAGTGCGCCATGCGACGCACTAAATGCGGGAAAGTGCGAAAAGGTGAAAGGTAAGGAAAATATGAAATACAAAGGTTTGCATGTAGATTTTGGTAATATATGAAGGTTGGATGGGTCCCACCAAATCGCATAGGTGGAGTTTTATGTTTTGGAGATGAATTTAAGAAGAAAAGGTTGATATTGCGGGGTGCGAAGTGTGGGCAAGAGGTAATGCTTTAAATGATATGACCGCTAGTGGGTGGGTGGAGCTATAATAATAGAATTTCGGACTTTAATATAAATGGGTTTGTAGAGCAATAAGTCCCAAAGGTTATGTATGTGGGTTTTGGGGGTTTGAATGGGATTCAGAGCATTGGAGTTCAGAATTTGGGAAGATGAAAGGTAAGAAGAGGGAAGATGGAATGAATGAGGGCAGTATGGATTTTTCTCACCATCATACTTAATGAGCAACACTTTCCTCTTTCAACTGAACTAAAGGCAGATAGATTCATTTGATTCTCTCGATAGTCAGGATTTCCCTTTCTTTCTCTGAAAATAAATGATGGCCAGAGAATATTATTTTCAGTATGAAAAATCTAAACAGTAATCAGTCACCTTGTGATACTGTGAAATACAGGAGTCTAACAATGGCTCCAGCCAGGGATGGCAGCTCCTTCAGGAGGTGTCAAGAACACCGTAGACTAGTGGCCTGATCCATGATCCAAAATCTGCAACTTAATCTACTGCAAAACCTTTGTGGCTGACAATCTGAAATTGACACTCTCTGCAAACTAAAGTCCTGAATACAATTGTACTGAGAGTAATATCAAACTAAAACTGGAAAGATGCTCAGAGTACTGAGCTTATTTTCACACCTACCTACCCTACTCTCCTGAAATTTCTGCTATTCTAAATGATGCAATAATGCCAGTGCAACGAGTCAATTAGCAGTAGAAACATATGGAAAAATTGACTGCTTATCAGGAAACTAGGCAGTATAACTTGATTATGTGTCCTCATAACCAAAGTTAGAATATGTAATGGAAACTGCTGATGTATTTGATCCTTATAGAAATTACATGTTGAACATTTGAGCTAATAAGAACCTCCATATAATCTGCTATAGGATCAATAAAATCATGATGTGTAATATTTTCTTCTATGCCTTCAATGACTAGTTGATTAGTTGTATCCCTAATATTAACCCTTGAAACCTCATCTTCAGTTTGGTACTTGAAAGCACAATCATCCTCAATATGTAAGTCAAGAGGTAGTATAATTTCCTCTTACTTAGGGGAAGGATGATTTTCCAAGAATTCTTTAAGGTCTATGAATTTATATGACTGAATTTGAGAATTCAAAAGTTCAATACCAGTTTCATATCTTTCAACAACTATCTCCAGAAAACATGTTTTAGCTTCAAGCCTAAATTTTCTTGATTTCAAAATAAGAAAGAAAGCCCCTAAAAAATCTTCATCAAGCTGAAATTCTGATAACTGATTCCTGAATACATTTAAAACTTCACTAGATAGAAGGTCTGCCACAAACCTTGTCATCTTGTTTAGCAGGAACTCTAGTCAGCATGTTGTGGAGTCACCATGAATGCTCAAAAGTTGAGCTCTTTGAATCATGGATTCGCCAGGTGAATAATGTAGCCTTCTTGTGTCTGGTCACTGTCCACCACCAGTATTCAGATCTGAACTTTGATGTACTTTCTGAGGAAGATAAAATTCGTCCCCATTAGAATCACCATTATGTTGTCACTCTGTAATTTCTGAAGGCTGAAGACAAAACCATGGAGTGAAACATCAAACTAGCTTTGGAGTCCAGGACCTAGCCTTCCTAAGCTCAGAGAGGGCTCTCTCTGTTTGTAATATCCCTAAATGGGAAAATCAACAATTCATGCACAGAAAACGCATTTTTCAGAAATATGTGTAATAACAATCAATAGCATCCCATGGATCCTTTAGATCTGACATTAAAACAACCAAATCTGAAAGGAAATCAAAAATAAATCATCATAACCTAGTTAAACAGGCCTCCCATGCTCAAAACAGCCTAAAAACACTGAAACCCCAAGACCAGAATTACTGCATAAAGTGACAGCGCAGTTTATTGACGGTTACATTTAGAAATATGAGAGACAAAATATATATTCTTATATATTATTCAATGAGGCCCACAAACAGAGATCTAGCCTCTTTTACAGAAATAAAAGATGACCTGGTAAGGGTTTCTTAACAAATATGAAGTACAAGAAGAAGATGTTGCAGATATATGGTTGAATCTCTACATAATAAAGGCTTATCATGCAAAGAAATGGTTGTAGATCCTCCTACTATCTTTCCGGGAAAAAGGCTGACCCTCCTTCTGGGAAACTAGCTCATAAAACAAGGGATTAAACCCCTCCACTGTAATACCTTAAGAAATAACGCAGTTTCTGCAAGGGACTATGTTTTTGTTGAAGATGATTGCTTGGCCTAACATCAGATAGTGGAAAATGTAGCACAGGATGCTCCTCTCATACTTCTTAAGAAAGATCTCCAAGCAAGAGTGGGGAATTCCCGCATGAGAAAACCCTTGCACTAAACAGTGCAGAAAACTTAGCTAAACTGCCAAAGAATTCAAGAAGTCTAAACAGACCACATACAAAATATGATCTTCAATCATGCCCCATATGGTTGCCATTCCCTCCATTATATAGTTGATGAGCTTCCTCACCAAGGGTCCCACCAAATTATGAGGTTGCTTCCATGCAAAGGCTCCTCCACCAAAATTACGATGTCTCAATTAGTCCCACTCATCTATTTACAATGTTGTTTGATATATTCAACATTGACTTGATCTTCATGCATTGTCTCTTTTCACACCCAATGTGTCTTCATTTTGACTAGCTAGATTGATCTTCATTCACATTGAGTTGTCTTTATTTATGATCCACTCCTCATATAATAATGTTGTTGACTTGGTCAAACTTGAATTGGTCCACACATTTTAGACCCTATTCACACATGAGGATGTTTGATCTAGTTATTATCATGATCCATTTTCACATTATGAGGGATTTTATGCCTAGTTAAGAAACTTATGGGCCTCCTTACCCATTTATTCATCTAACTAGATATTAAGAGAAAAATTAATATTCCTATTAGTTGCATGCTAATTTAGGAATATTACAGTCTTCCTCTCCCAAATTTTTCTTGTCCTCGAGAAACTGCAAGGGTGCTGCAAAATCTCCCCTCCTCCTCTTGGGGCCTCCATATCCAATAGTCTCCACCATTGCTTTGGATATTCTGCAACAATTCTACCTCCCAATGCTTCCTCCCAAGTGTGTAAGTTGGCCTTTGGTGGATAAACCAAATGGCTCTCTTCATGAAATAATTAAAGGTCTATATGGAATCCTTCTTTCTAATCAATGGCCTCCTCAAGATAGAAGTGATGACAATCATGGGGAATTTCATCACAAATGAAGGACTCCCATCTCCATGCTATCATCCAAATGAAATGAATCACCTCCCAGCTTGGTAATTCATAGAAAATCTCCTCCCAATTTCTCATCAGAGGCATGTCCCAAGTGCTCCAAACAATCATATGGCCCACCTCATAAAGAAACAAGTTATCTACTATAGTGGCCATATAGTCTCCCATGCTCCCCTTGAAACATGTAGTGCAAAAAGTGTGGGAAATTTCTTCCCCCAAGGACACATCCAACCAATGTGTCTCTCCTCCAACCATGTTCCCGACAAAGATAAGAACATCCTCATCATATGGGGTCATAATTAAGGTCATGCTAGCTGCCATATGTAGCAAAGGAGAAGTAAATGGTCCCTCATGTGCAACCAGCGCAGTTTTACTCCTAACTGCCATAGAATATGATGTAACAAATGTTTTTCCCAACACTTGCTGGCTGTCCCATCCTTCTTGTATGCTTGGAGAAGGTGTATGATAGTTGGTGCTAATGAAGCACACCATGAATAATACAACATCTCCCCAAAATATCTTAGGGAATGTTCAACATATCTATTTCTCATGGCCCCAAATAGCCCATGAAGCCCATAAGAAAAAGTGGCCCCTCTTGGAGAAAAGCCATGTACATGAGTGTTAAGAAAATACAAGCATATAGTAGATACATCATGATGTTCAGAAATACAAGTCTTACCATACACTCGATTCAAATCAGTGAGGTAGCTCATGGATGAGCTACTTCTCACACTTAATGAATAAGGAGGTGGAAATGATAACTCTTCCCAAGAGCTATGTTCCTCCTCAACCAGAAAATGATCTATGCACTTTCTCATGTGATAGTGCATCTTTTTTATGAAAGATTCCCACATGAATCCCTCCAAGATAGTACGGTATGCTCTAATGAAATCAGTGGGCTTAGAAAGCAAGATCTCATAGGCTGCATTAAGTATTTTATCCTTGAGCTTGGAGTCTCTAGTCAAATAGATTTGATCATGAGAATAAATGACTCCCTGAACCAGTTTATATCTCCTATCCATCACTTTCCCATCAAGAACCTTACATGTGAAGAGGTTCTTGGAATATTCCACCAAGAGTTCGGACTCCCAGTATGGATCTAGGCTTCCCAACAATGAGAGCATTGTATAAATCTGAAATGCAGCCCCTGTCATAACATGGCTCTCCTTTTTTACATGCTTGATGCCAAAGTCACATATTGGAGTACTATCAACTTTCTTTTGCTGCCTTTCTTGTAGTTGATCTTGCTCAAGACAAGATTTAAGCAGATGGAAGTCAACCTCTCCTTGAAATTATTTTGCCTTCCAATACTTCCTTAATTTGGCCCATGCATGCAAGGGTGTTGATATCCTCTTGTCATGTTCAGAAATCTTATTTGTGTGTGAGAGTATCATTGGCTGCCCCAAAGATATGGAATGGATATTTGACATCATATCCATGTTACCATAGACTTCTGAATTCTCCTTTTTCAGTGCAAATAGCTGAGTGGGAGATAGCAATGTCCATTTCAGAAAAATGTTTACCTCTCCTTTGAACCCATAAAATATTCTCTGCATTGTGCTACTTCTCCCAAGGCTCCCTCCTTAGCCAAATATGTAAATGTTGCCCATAGTTGAGAGAACACTTTATTCTTCTTCCAATCAGGGGGTCTCCCTGGTGGAATTCCTCCATGCAAAGAGAAATCAACGTATAGAGCAGGATGTATATGTGTGTGGACTAATTTTTCCTTACCTTCACTACACAAATCCTCCTGCCTCCTTTGTGTATCAATCTTCTGAAATAAAGAAGGGTGTGTGTTCCTCATCATATGATGCTTATCCTCCTCTTTAACGCCTTCTTTTTTCAAGATATCACCATTTTCCAATGATGGCATATGCTGCACATGGATTGTGCCCTAATCTCCATATGTGAGATTCTTTGGAACCCCTTGCAAGAGTGCAAGGGTTTCTCTCCTTGCAGCAAGTGCTCCATCTTCCTCTTCATGAGGTACTGGATGTGCTCTTGATATGACTATGATGTTATCTCCAACCTTCTCTTCCTCCTCATCAATAGTTGAAAGTGCCTCGTCATGAATAAGAGACTTTAGATCTTGGTCTCCCCTTGAAAGAGGAATCTCTATGTCCTTCTCTTGAGAAGAAAGCTCATCATGCAATGGGGACTTTTCCCTTGGAAAAGTATACAAGTTTTCATCCCCTTCAACAGTTTTCTAAAATGGATTTGGATTTATAGGTCCTTCCAACTCATGCAAAGGTTTCGTTTGTTTTGGTTTGATAGGCTCCATAGAAGATGCTTCATAAAAAATTTCATCAAACCTTTCTACTACTTTTCTAAAGAACTTTGCATAAGTAGATGTATTTTCATTCTTTACGGAAAAAGATTCAAACAACAACCAAGCATAAACCTTACCCTCAAGATGCAGCACTTCTACTTTGATGGCTTCATTTTCTGAAACTTGATGTTGTTTCACATATGTGTCTAGCTCCTTCACCCAAAACCTAGCTGGACATTTAGGTGATCCATCAAAAGTAGATAGAAATAATCTACCCACATCATGTTGTTTGATCCTTGTGCTTATTTCCTCCTCGATCTTGAAAAACCCTTGGAAGTTCAAGTGATATTTGAACCCCTTAGACTGAGCTTCATACTGTTGCAAATAATCACCAATAGTATCCTTCTTTGGCACATATTCTTTCTCCATCTCATTTGACATGAACATATGACTGGTAGAGCATTTTAAATATGATGGTGTGGCTGAATACTCACACCCATGATATGAGGAATTAGAGCTTTCCTCATGCATAGATCTTGTTGATGGATCTCCATGTTTTTCCCTCCTCATTTTTTTGATGTCTTTTCTGATGCCATGCAAAGTGTGTAGAAGAAGTTTTGAGAACTTCTTCCCTCCAGAAAATAAGGATTTTCCTTGATCCCTTTTTCAGATCCTATCCTTCCCATGAGAAGACTCCATAATGGTTGAAGAACACAGACTGAGCCAAGATTAGAGCTCTGATACCACTGTAATATCCCCAAATGGGAAAATCAGCAATTCATGCACAGAAAATGCATTTTTCAAAAATTTGTGTAATAAAAATTAGTAACAGCCCATGGATCCTTTAGATATTACATTAAAACAACCAAATCTGAAATGAAATCAGAAACAAATCATCATATCCTAGATAAACAGGCATCCCATGCTCATAAAAACCCAAAAACATTGAAACCCTAAGACCAGAATTACTGCATAAAGTGAAATCGTAGTTTATTGAGGGTTACATTCAAAAATATGAGAGACAAAATAGATCTGCTTATATATTATTCAATGAGGCCCAAAAATAGAGATCTAGCCTCTTTTACAGAAATACAAGATGACCCGACAAAGGTTTCTTGACAAATATGAAGTACAAGAAGCAGATGTTGTAGATCTATGGCTAAATCACGTTGTATGGTTGAAGATCTACATAATAATGGCTGATCATGCAAAGAAATGGTTGTAGCTCCTCCTACTAGCTTTCCGGGAAAAAGGCTGACCCTCCTCTTGGGAAACTAGCTAATAAAACAAGGGATTAAACCCCTCCACTGCAATACCTTAAGAAATAACACAGTTTCTGCAAGGGACTGCACTTTTTCTGAAGGTGACTGTGTAATGTTCCAAAATTCTAGCCTCCAAGCTAAATGGAACATTAGAGTTAGCAGCATCTTTAGTAGGTAAATAAATGGGTAAAAAATCCCATAAGTCTCTTAAGGAGGATAAAAACACTCCAAGTGTGAAAATATGCATTCCTTCTAGCCTAATAAAACACCTCCATGTGTGAACAGGGTTAAATTCAAGCTCCTTTGACCAAGTCAACAATGCAGTTTTAGTGGAGGAGGAATCCTAAGATGTATAACGCAATTTTGGAGGGAAATGTAACTTGGGTTAGAAGTAAACTAAGTGAGTGGGGCCAAGGGCAAGAAAACTCACATCTTATATAAGGTAGAGGATGGCAGCATTATTCATCATGTTGTAGATTATTATTCTTGGCTGCCAAGAATTGTTGCTTTGCTGCTTAGCAAAGCTGCGGTGTTGTTTAGCACTGGTTGTTCCCGGGCGGGAAGCCCACCTCTTTCCTTTGAGGAGCTCATTAAGAGAGTTTGTATTCATCATTACACATCAAGTTTTCAGGCCAAGCTTCAGCCATCTTCATCAGCACAGCTTTGCCGGAGATTGTGCAGTGTTGCTGGGTGCAGCAGTGGAAGGGATTGGAATCCCAGCTTCTGAGCTAGTTTCTCATTAGAGGAAGGTTTCCTTCACTTGAGAGATATGTTTGGAGAGCTCCAGAGATTATTTTAGTTCTGTGGTATCAAACCACACATTTACCATACATTCCCAGCACTGTTTCTGCTAGGGAATGCATTATTTTGGAGGCAGTGTTCATTGCATGGTTTGGTGGCTCCATTTCTGAGTTTCCTTGTGATTGAGAGGTTCATCCTTTCATGGGAGGAATCCCTTGAGGGATATACATCAGATAATACATCCTTCAGCCTACTACACTCATATTCTTTAGTGTTGCAATGATTATTCAGTAGATTTCTGAATATCACATTTGTATATAGAGTGTTTGGACAAGAAACCCTTGTCGGTTTCTTTTGTATTTTGTATAAGGAGCTTAGATCTCTGTTATTTAGCATTATTTATCAATACATGAGTAGATATATTGTTCTCCTATAATTCTATGTGTAAGCCCTCTCTTAGACTACGCATTCTCTTGAGCAGCTACTCCGGCATTTTGCAGTCTTGGGGTTTTAGCACTTTTTGGCAATCCTAGGTGTGGGAGATCTGTTTAACCAACCTAGTTTGCTTTGTTTCAGCTCATTTCTTGGATTTTGGTTTCTTATTGATTAATATATGGGATCCAAGATTCCATTTCACTTTTTAATTGCATATGTTGCTGGAAATGCGTTTTTTGATGCATGATTCATGAGCAATCCTGAAAAAGGGATATTATAGTGGTATCAGAGCATGATCTCTAGCCCAGCCTATGAGATCTAGCTATCAGAAGAAGGAGAGATGGAAAAAAGCCAGAAAGCTTCAGTGTGTGCAGGAATAAAGGAATACAAGCTTGCAAAGCTTCTTTTGAAATCTATGAAGAGCTTTCAAGGAGAGCTGAAGAAAATAAGATTGGAGATGAAATCTCCAAAGGAGGTTGATTCTAGAGCTGAATCTAGATTTTCACATGGTGAGTGTGAGCATGCAGCTGCACTCCATGATGCACAGCGCAGTCAAATTCCCAGAGCTATCCTGAGATGGATGGGAGGAGAAAAAATGTCTAAGAGAATGAATCTTAGTGATTTGTTGCGGGAGTATGAATCTCAGACTGAGAGGTTTATAGATCATACTGATTTCCAAAAGTTTTGAAAGATCTAGATGGAGAAGAGCCAGCAGCAGGATGCAGATAGATTTCTTCTATCTACTTTTGTCGGATCACCTACATGTTCAGTTGGAGCTTGGGTGAAGGAGCTAAACTCCTATTTGCAGCTGCACCATATTTCCAGAGATGAAGCTATCAGAGTTGCAGCGATGCATTTTAGAGGTAAGGCTCATGCATGGTGGATTTTTGAATCTTGTTCCTTAAAAAATGGCAATACTTTCTTATATGCAAGATTCATAAAAACATTGATGGGGAGGTTTGGTGGAAAACTTCGTAAGACACATGAGCAAGGAAAATTGGAGAAAACAAAACCCTTGCATGTGATGGGCGAAAATCCATTTCAGAAAACCATGGGAGGAGTTGATGTCTTGCATTACACATTTCTGGAAGCAACACTTCCAGTTCATATTCTTGAACCAAAGGGCATGGGGATCACTTTTTAACAAAGGGATCCAATTATTGAGATGTTGCCTACACACATGGATGAAGAAGAAAGGGGCAACAGCGCTGTCATATCTAGATCACATCCAGTGCCTCATGCAGAGGGAGGAGGAGCACATGCTCCCACAGGAGGGATTCTTGTATCTTTGCAAGAAGTTCCCCAGGATCTCATACATAGAGGTCCAAGCACAATCAGTGAGTAGCATGATTGTGCAGCATTGTAGCTGGAAGGGGGAGGAAAGGAGGAAGATTAGCATCAGTTGATGAAGAGCACACACCCTTCTCTGTTTCAAGAAGCTAATGCAAGAAAGAGGCAGACTGATTTGCACAGTGAGGGCAAGCGCAAGGTTGCCCAATCATACATGCAGTCTACTCTTGACATTGATGTCTCACTACATGGAGGCATTCCACCTGGGAGGCCACCTAATCTTCAGTTGATGAGAGATATCTTTTCTTTGGGTTCACCACTCTTGGATTATGGAGAGGTGAAAAGTTTGGAGGAAAAATTTGGCATGGGGGATGTCAAAGTAGCAAGCAGCAGCATGAGGAGAGCTACACATGCCAAATCACCAACGCTGTCTCTGAGGAGGATTGATCCTCACTGGAGATCTCAGCTCTTAGTTGAGTACTCCAAGGATCTTGGTGCATGCATGATTCTTGATGATTCTGATGGAGATGATAGATATAGGGTGGATGATATGGTCATCTATTCTTATGGCAGAGTCTTCTTGACTAGAGATTCTAGTCTCAAGGAGAAGCTGCTGCATGCAGCACATGAGGACTTCTCTTCTATGCACTTTGATGCATATTTCCAGCTGATGGAGGAGTTCACTTGGGAGGGCATTGAGCATGACATATTTCAGCATATGGAGAGATGCATAGCCCGGATGGTGATAGAGAGGAGGTCACAGCCACCTTCCTGCTCATTGGGAGTGGGGAAGAATTTTCAGTTGAGCCATTTTAGCTCAAGACCTCAAGTACATGATGGAGGAGGTATAATTTCATATTTTTTATTGTACTTCTTTTCCTTATTTGAGCAACATGATGTATCAAGGAGAGTTGTTTCTTCTTGCATATTGTATGATGATGTACTTGCAGCTACTTGTAGCATTGACTTTGGCTGTCTTTTTGATGGTTTATGGGGGAAGCCACATGTATCTCGGTGTTCACCATTGGCACCAACTTGTAACTTCATGTTTTCATATTATGAGATGACTGTGGCAACAAACAAGTGGCTGGCAAGGCACTTGTTCTTTCTTATTTTGATGCAGGCCAAGGATGCACTACGTTAGTTCCATGAGGGGGACCATGATTCACTCTCTGGTTGTCATTTGGCAACTTTTTTTTATTGTATCTTGCTTCCATGTATTGTTGATGTGTTTTTATTCAAGGAAAGCTTTGTATGGAAAGAAAAATCAATTGGATGGCATGGCACCCATAAGATAGAGCAGCAGAAGACTTGTTGGTATGGGGCATCATACAATTTGACCTTCATGATCTTACTCTATGGCTTGTATGAGGGAGAGATGAGGCAGCAGCAAAATTTTTTGTTGCTATGGTTACACTTGGGAGAGTATGGGAAAAATTATTCCCATACTTTTCATGATATTTCTGAAGAGAAGAAAGGCACATTCATGGTGCAAGGAGGCTACCCTTCAGTATTGGAGGATCATGAGAGACTTCCATGTCAAAAGATGATCTTCTCACATAGCAGCATGATGGTGGATGGCTTTGGCATGTGGAATGTCAAAGGGAGAAGTCATGGAGCCTTATTCTTAAGGCCTACAACGCTGTCACATGGGAGTGTGTTCTTATTGATGGAGTGTTCCAAAAAGTATTTGTATCCCTTCTTCTTGCAGATTTTTGTGAGGGAATCCTCATGGGGAAGCTTATACATGGACCTCACTTTTAGCCTACTCACTATGTATGGTAGGGAATGCATTTCTATACCTGTTTATTACTCCATTGAGTATTTGTACTTTCCCACCATGTTTGAACAGTGCATTGCTCTTCAAAAGAGAAAGAGTATTTTTGGGTTTTATGGTCACTTTAGGGCCAATGTTTATGATGATACTAGTGCATCTATGCATGGCCTTGGGCAAGTGTATTGTTATTTTATCTATGTACAGCTGATATACATTGATGCTTACTTCCCCATGTTGGGAGACCAAACCTATATAGCTTGTAACTTGTTGCAGGATCACTTTCCATATGACATTCTAAAGCAGCAGTTGGGGGGACTGTGTAATATCCACTTGGAGAACCTTTGGTACCATCCAAAATTGCACCTAAATTTCAGAAATTTTCTGATTTGGAGGCCAACTGGTGATGATGTGCCATTCATCTTGGATGGGATGGTTTGGGTGGACATGTCTCATGATTTTGGAGGGAGAGTCCTTGGAGGCTCAATCTTCTTCTTGCCATTGGAGGGAAATCATGTTGCAGCCCAAGATCAGCATGCCTTCTACACTTATCATAAGTGGAGAAGAGGACAGTGTGGGATAGGCCCTCTTGCCTATCATGTACTTTCATTCATCCCACCTACATCTCAGGAGCACAAGGTGGAGGAGACTTTTCATGAGTTGCCATGTTGGAGGGTGACTCACTTCATTTGGATGATAGCATGGGTGACGAAGGCACTCATTCACCATGTTGATCATCACTCCTAATTTTTGGAGGCCATGAAATAGCTACCAGGTTTCCATACACACTTTCCACCTTTGATTGATGCAGACACTTTGGTTTTGCACGCTTGGGAGGAAGCATTGGATGACAGTATATTTGCAGATTCTCTTGATGCAGTGATGGAGGCTATTGATGGAGGCCACATGAGGAAGAGGGGAGAAAATTTTCTCTCCTTATACATTTTCTTGAGGACAAGAAAATATTTTGGAGGGGAGGACTGTAATGTTTCAAAATTTTAGCCTCCAAGCTAAATGGAACATTAGAGTTAGCAGCAGCTCTAGACGGTAAATAAATGGGTAGAAAATCCCATAAGTCTCCTAAGGAGGATAAAAACACTCCAAGTGTGAAAGGAGACATTCCTTCCAGCCTAATAAAACACCTCCATGTGTGAACAGGGTTAAATTCAAGCTGCTTTGACCAAGTCAACAGCGCAGTTTTAGTGGAGGAGGAATCCTAGGATGGATAACGCAATTTTGGAGGGAAATGTAACTTGGTTAGAAGTAACCTAAGTGAGTGGGGCCAAGGGAAAGAAAACTCACATCTTATATAAGGAAGAGGATGGCAGCATTATTCATCATGTTGTAGATTATTATTCTTGGCTACCAATAATTGTTTCTTTGCTGCTTAGCAAAGCTGCAGTGTTGTTTAGCATTGGGTGTTCCCGGGCGGGAATCCCACCTATTTCCTTTGAGGAGCTCATTGGGAGAGTTTGTATTCATCATTCCACATCAAGTTTTCAGGCCAAGCTTCAGCCATCTTCATCAGCACAACTTTGTCAGAGATTGTGCAGTGTTGTTGGGTGCAGCAGTGGAAGGGATTGGAATCCCGGCTTCTGAGCTAGTTTCTCATTGGAGGAAGGTTTCCTTCACTTGAGAGATCTGTTTGGAGAGATCCAGAGCTTATTTCAGATCTATGTTATTAGACCACACATTTCCCATACATTCCCAGCATTGTTTCTGCTAGGGAATGCATTATTTTGGAGGTAGTGCTCATTGCATGGTTTGGTGGCTCCGTTGCTAAGTTTCCTTGTGATTGAGAGGTTAATCATTTCATGGGAGGAAGCCCTTGAGGGATATACATCAGATCATACATCCTTCAGCATACTACACTCATATTCTTTAGTGTTGTAGTGATTATTCAGTAGATTTCTGAATATCACATTTGTATACAGAATGTTTGGACAAGAAACCCTTGCCGGTTTCTTTTGTATTTTTGTATAAGGAGCTTAGATCTCTGTTCTTCAGCATTATTTATCAATAAATTAGTAGATCTATTGTTCTCCTATAATTCTATGTGTAAACCCTCTCTTATACTGCGCAGTCCCTTGAGCAGTTGCTCCGGCATTTTCCAGTCTTGGGGTTTTGGCACTTTTTGGCAATCCTAGGTGTGGGAGATCTATTTAACCCACCTAGTTTGCTTTCTTTCAGCTCATTTCTTGTATTTAGGTTTCTTATTGATTAATCTATGGGATCCAAGAGTCCATTTCACTGTTTAATTTCATATGTTGCTGGAAATACGTTTTTTGATGCATGATTCATGAGCAATCCTGAAAAAGGGATATTACAGACTGCTTGGCCTAACACCAGATAGTTGAAAATGTAGCACGGGATGCTCCTCTCAAATTTCTTAAGCAAGAGTGGGAAATTCCCACATTAGAAAACCCTTACACTAAAAGTACAGCAAAATTAGCTAAACAGCCAAAGAATGAAAGAATTCTAAACAGACCACATACAAAATATAATCTTCAATCATGCCCCATATGGTTTCCATTCCCTCCATTATATAGTTGATGAGCTTCCTCACCAAGGGTCCCACCAAATTATGAGGTTGCTTCCATGCAAAGGCTCCTCCACCAAAATTACGTTGTCTCCATTAGTCCGACTCATCTATTTTATAGCGTTCTTTGATTTAGTCAACCTTGACTTGATCTCAATGCATTGTCTCTTTTCATACCCAAGGTGTCTTCATTTTGGCTAGCTAGATTGATCTTCATTCACATTGAGCTGTCTTTATTTATGATCCACTCCTCATATAATAATGTTGTTGACTTGGTCAAACTTGACTTGGTCCACACATTTTAGACCCCGTTCACACATGAAGATGTTTTCTCTAGTTATTAGCATGATCCCTTTTCACATTATGAGGGATTTTATGCCTACTTAAACAACTTATGGGCCTCCTTACCCATTTATTCATCTAACTAGATATTAAGAGAAAAATTAATATTCCTACTAGCTGCATGCTAATTTAGGAATATTACACTATTTTATGATTTAAATTGATAAATATAAGCACTGATAATAAGCTAGTTAGAGAAATGAGGGTTTGTTTGATGATTTGGTTGAGGCAGCAGAAGAGGGCCATTGAGCTATGGAGTCAGACAGGTGTAAACAAACTCAAATAGATGAATAATTGAGGTCAGGATACTAGTTGTTACACCATTTTTTGTTCAGCTAACCTATAACTATTAGATGGACTAGAGTACACCATGTAAGACCAATTTTACCCAAAGTAAAACTTCTTTCACTATGAAAAATAACTTAGTAATCCTTAATTTATTAAGGTTGTTATGGTATAAACAGGGAACCCCATGAGGAACTATTGAATAAATCCACATTTGTTTGATTTTCCTCAAGGAATAATTAGTTAAACAACAGTTTAATTAATATTCATGGTCATATTTAACCCAAAACAAGAAAATTAGTTAGATAAATCATTATTTATCTTATTATTTTCTAGGAATAATTATTTAAACCTTATTTAAATAATACTCCTTGTTAAATTTGACTAAATCATTTATAAATAATTGAATAAATCATTATTTATTTAATTATTACTCATCCTCATCATTAAAATCATAAATAAATCATTTTTTAAAGAGCTTCCTGGATTATCCACAGTACTAAGAACGAGTGTCGACGTTTCGAATCCCAACAGGGATCCATCATCAGGACTTTCTTGAATGAAGAAATTGAGAGAAAAGACTCAGACCATTAATAGAGGTAGATTTCTAGAAAAGAGCTGACCAAAGTTTATAATTTTATATTTTTAATATTTTTAATAATTATATTTATAACTCAATAAATTCAATTTATTAAGGTTAATAATCTAAGATTTAAGGTTCACTCTTATTATAATCACTAATAGATTATTAAGTTAAATTCACCATTTTTTATTTTAATTTTAATAATAAGTATAGTATAATTCTTAAGACTATTATATGCTATATTGAAAAGTATCAAAATGGTTATTTTCAATAGTAACAAAAATGGTTATTTTAGTTTATAAAAGAAATATTGATTTTAATATGGGACTTATACTAAGTTTTTTTTTCACAGTGAAAAAGTTCGTAACTATTCATATTAATGATCAGCTACCTGTTACATATGACTGTAGTATAAAACTACTGTTCTGTCCGAAAATATACAATTACAAAATCAATCAGATTTTCATAAAAGACTGTAGGCAGTCACAGTCCCAAAACATGACATATACAGTGTAAGACATAAAAGTCCACCTAGTAAGTTCGGTGCATAAGTTACTAAATCTACAGACCCAGAATATAAGTATGAAGTATTATACATGCCGAATAAATAAAAAGGGGAGGTAGAACAAAATCTCCCTGCAAGTAGCTGAAAAACTAAACATCAAAATCAGGAGGAGTCTCCTCGATAAAAGGCCGATGATAATATCTGTAGATCTGTCCCTCTGTGTGCTCTGTGATGTGCCAGGTACCCCAGGTCAGCTCCGAAGCTTCTTTAGACAGTTGATCAGCCACTTTGTTCCGAGACCTGTAGATATGAGTCACAGTGATGGAGTCAAAGAGTGTTCTGAGATGGTGAACCTCATGTAGCAGTGCAGACAGTGTGTGCGAGTGGCAAAGAGATATGTTGTTGAACCAATTGGTCACAAGTTGTGAATCGCCAAATATCTGGATGGAGTCACAGAAAATGTCTCGAGCAAAGGTAAGAAGAAGTCTGAGGCTCTGCAGTTCGGCGTAGTTGTTGGTACCAGGTCCTAGCCCCATTCTGATGTTGTAGAAGTGCTGATCAGTCAAATAAAGTATGGCTCCTCCCCCACACCCATGGGCGTTGAACGCACCATCAAAGTATGCCCACGCCCGGCTGTAATCGATAGTTTCAGGGATCTCATGTGAAGGCTTGCAGCTGCAACAGTCCTCGGGTATAAGCATATATGTGGCGAGAGAGGCTGCGGATATCCTATGACATTCAATAGGTATATCATTGAAAATCAGATTGTTTCGACCAATCCATAATTCCCAAGTAACAATAAGAGGGAGGTTGCGTAATTTTGTATTGTGAGCAGAAAGCTGCCACCAATGAGACCAGGCTTCTGATAATGAATCACCCTGCCAATAAAATCTGCATCCCAATTCAATAGTGATCCTGGACCAAATTTTTAGTATGATGCGGCAATGCAAGAATAAATGGAGGGCATCCTCCCTGTCATTTAGGCAGTAACAACATCTAGAGGCCCCGTGGAAGGCTCTTCTATGGAGGAAATCCGTGGTCGGAATGCAATCTTTAAGCAAGCACCAGAACAGAAGCCTGTGTTTATGCGGGGCTTTCAATTTCCAAATGTTTCTCCACCACCAGTCCTTGATGGGGGGTTCCCTGTGCTTAATTAGTTCAAGGTAGCCAAGCTTTGGAGTATAATGCCCATCCTTAGAAACAGCCCAAATCAAGTTGTCTTGTTGGTCGGTGATGCGAATGTTTGTAGCTTTTAGAGCCCAGATATATTTTCCCCAGATACGTGTGCCCTCCTGAGGGATCCCCAGGTCACCCGCCTGTAGCCAGGCTTGTTGTCGCCAAGAGGTATGTGCCCAGTCAACAATCTGTGCAAGGAAGATGACATTTCTGTGGGCAAGGTGCTGAATAATAAACTCCGGAATTTTGTGATAAACCCCACTCCCTGACCAAGAGTCAGTACCTATTCGCACTTGAGTTCCCGAACCAATCTGCCACGAAAGACCACTCTGGAGAATGAGAGTCGCCCTTGTGATAGCCTTCCATATGATCGATGCCCCCGAATTCAGAGTGATGCATCCGCGGATCCAATCCAGAGGACTTTGGGGCGAGATATATTTAGCGACCATGACCTCCTTCCATAGACTCTGACCTGTAATAATGTGCCAACCCATCTTAGCTGCAAGGGCGTGAGAGAAAAGGTGGAGATCCTTTAACCCCCAGCCACCCCATTGTTTGGGCAAGTTGATGCGGTCCCATGCTATCCAGGCGAAAGTGGATGTCTTACCTTGGTTGCGCCAAAGAAATTGCCTGCAAATGTTTTTTATCCGATTGGTGATGCCAATCGGAATCCAGGCCAGGGTCATCCAATAGACCGGGATGGCTTCCAAAACAGACTTGATGAGTATTAGTCTACCAGCCCGGGATAGCCATCGGTTATACCAGACGTTAATTCTGCGCTCAATTTTAGCTATGATCCAGTTCCAATCCTGAACGTGATAATCATTTGGTTTGATGTGATACCCCAAATACTTGAGGCCGCTGTTGATGTCAATACAGACAAAATCGAAAAGATTTCGAGAGATGTCTTGTTCCTGTCGCGAGCACCCAGTCATGATGATAGATGATTTAGTGCTATTCGGTGCCATACCGGTAGCCCTGCAAAACCATTTCAGGAGCAGGTCAAATTGAACAGAATCTTGCCTAGTGCCATTTAGGAAAATAAGAACATCATCTACAAATAAGAGGTGAGTGAGGTATAAATTATCAACAATCCGGAGCCCTTGAAGTAATCCTCTATCTTTAGCATTGCTGATAAGCATTGATAGACCCTCCATGACTAGGACAAATAGTAGAGGAGAAAGGGGGCAGCCCTGGCAGAGTCCCCTTCCCGCATGGAAGAAATTAGTAGCAGTACCATTGATCAATATGCTGAAGGTAGCGTGACAGACACATCCCATGATCCAGTTGATAAAAGTATGAGGAAAACCAGCATGGATCAGCATGAGGTGTAGGTAACTCCAGTCAACTTGGTCAAAAGCCTTAGTAAGATCAATCTTGAGGATGGTCGATTTCAGCCAGAGAGATTTAATAGAGTGTAGGGCCTCCTGGGCTGTACCAATAGCCTCATGAATTTGCCTGTGTTTCAGGAAAGCAAATTGTTCCTTTTCAATATGCTCTGACAGGAAAGGTTTGATGCGGTTAGCAATAATTTTGGAAGTGATCTTGTAAATACAATTGCACAGCGAAATGGGCCTGAAATCATTGAAACTGTTTGGTTTGTCCGACTTGGGAATAAGAGCAATAAAAGTGGTGTTAAATCCATCATAGATCCTGCCCCGCCGCCTGTTGTCTTCTATCACCGCCAGGAGGTCTGCTGATATGAGATCGAAGAAATGGATGAAAAACTCAACGGGCCAACCATCAGGACCCGGGCTCTTGTCTCGCTTGAACCATTTCAAAACACCCTCCAGTTCACCCATGGTGACCGGGGAGTTGAGATCTTCCTGCTACTCCTGTTCCATGATAAGTTTAAATTTTTGAGTAATGCGCAGGATATCAGGTAGATTTATATTTGGAGAGGCCCTGTAAAGATTAGAGAAATGTCTGGTACCCAGCTCCGATAACTGTGCATGTGTTTTAGCAGTGATGCCATTTCGGTCTGATAGTTCCCAAATGGTGTTAGCCGCCTTGCGGCCATTTGCATGCTGCTGAAAGAATTTTGTGTTCTCGTCACCAGCCTGAATCCATATAGCCCGACTTTTAAGCCTCCAATCTTCCTCAATCTGTTTCAGCAGTTTGGCTTTTTCAGCTTCGAGTGAAAAAAGTTGTGCCCTGGCCCCCTCGTTACGATAACCCAACAGTTCCTCATTGTTGAGTGTGCTAATTTTATCCTCAATACTATGTAGGGCCTCCCTTTCCAGTTTCTTTTTGTTCCGGACCCAAAGAATGGTGAGGTTCTTTATGCGCTTAAGGTTTTCATTGAAAGCCCTGCCAGGGTCAATATTCATCAAAGGTCTGAATTGCGTCCAGGATTGATTGACCAACTGGTTATAGTCTGGATCTCTCAACCATCTGGAATTGAACTTGAATGGGGGGCGTGCTCTATCAGGGCCACAAGCAAACTCCAGGAAAATGGGCGAGTGATCGGATTTTCCTCCAGATCCCACCCATTGACGAGCACGAGACAGAACCGGGAGAAGATCCTGTTTAATAAGAAATCTGTCAAGGCGCCGGGCCAAAGCAACATTACCAGTCCTTCTATTCCGCCAGGTAGGTAACAACTTGGTAGTCTGAATGTCAATCAGGTGAGAGGTATCGAGTTCTGAGTTGAAAAACTCTGCCAATGGGTCCGGGGTAGCCTGGGGACCCCAAGATTCAGCAATACCCAATGAGAAATTAAGGTCGCCACCTAATATGAGGTGAGGGGCAGACATAAGAGAGCAGGACAAAAGGGAGCGCCAGAAGTGTTCCCTGTCGGAACAAGGTCCATAGACATTGACCAAGGTAAAATCCATCTCAGAGCTACCAAACAGTACATTCATCACCAGAACACCCGACCGGCCCCAGCAGTTAGTCATCCGGGTAGTTTTGTTGTTAATGCCAAGAGCACAACCTCCTGATCTACCGCGGGCATCAAGAGTTATGAAAGACCAATCAGGGAGAAAGGAAGATAAGGTAGCCGACACCTCTAACCCTACCCCGAGCGTTTCTTACAGGAAGAGTATGTCGAAGGGCTTATGGGTGAGCAGATCTCTGAGGGCCAATCTCTTATCGGGGTTGGCCAGTCCCCTGCAGTTGTAGGATAGACAGATCATGATGTAACAGTCGGCAAGGGTCGTCGTGCTCTAAGGACCCGCATAAGTGAAGATTGTGTGCCAGCTTCCACCTCAAAGCTAGCCCTTTTGATGGCCTTCGCAAGGGCAGATGGTCGGCCACGAGATTTAGTGGGTAAGTATCCCGGATTCGGCCCAATACCGAATACCTCACCAGATTGAGGATTGGTTGAGGATCTAAGGAAGTAGTTGTGCTTCGAAGAGTGAGTCTCCGAAGAGGAAACTGAATGGCCCGGGGAGGGTTCAGCAGATGTATGATGGATAATAGGTGAGAAGGAAGGAGAGGCCGAAGCGATTGTGCAGCATACCGAGGGGAGATTTAATGGTTTATGGGGCACACCAGATGCTAAACGAGATGAGGAAATAGCAGATGACAGATTAACAAGTTCATTAACAGATACAGTAAAAGGCAATGAAGGGAGAGACGATAAATCTGCAAATATAGAGGAAAAAGAGCCAGAAATAGTAGTACCCGGGATGGAAAACTCCTGCTGTGGAGGCACCGATGAGGTCTGTGGCCGAGATCTGGGCTGCGTGGGGGTCCAGGTGGGCATAGTCACTGTCCTCGAACCGCCAACACCAGAGAGCTCAGGTACCTTCGACTGCAAACCCTCACTGTCCGGCAATATACTGGAGTCCTCCACAGTTTGTGTACCTCTGGTGCAGGATTTCTTAGCATTCAACCGGCCAGCCCCCTTCCTCGGACAGTCTTTATATAGATGACCAACCTCGTGACATTTTCTACAGCGAAAGGGCACGCCTTCATAGTCCAGTGGTTGTTGCCACTGCATCCCATCAAACCTCATGATAAAATTCTCGTATAGGCCTTCCCGAGTGTCGAGAAAAATCAGGATCCGGGCCACTGCTCTGCTACCAGTGGATAGGTAGGATCGATCATGGTCTAGGTAGCGTCTGAAATGGCCTCCAATATTTCGAAGTGCAGTGTCATTCCAGAAATGTAGAGGCAAACCAGTTGACCTCATCCAAATGGGGCCAGCACCAGCATTTTCTTTTTTATGATCAAATAAGGGCACCCATCGCTTGAGGTGGACGGGGTGTAACTCCAGGTTCCAGAACTGCTTGAGGACCCAATCGGAGTGTTCAGGGCGTGCGAAGGTAAGGGAGAACCAGCCCTTGGTCATGGCCCCAACCACCGGGAGGCAATCAAGGGTCTCACCCCAGATTTCTCTTGTCCACTTCTAGAGTCTAGCTGAGGAGTATTTTCTGCCACGGATCTTCCCAACCAGGGTCTTTGCTGCAACTGTACTCCAATCCTCCATGCCACTCTCACTCCCAAAATTAGAGAGGTAGTTTAGCTTGTTTCTCGTGACCTTGTGCGGCTTATTGACCTTACAAACCCCCAAAACCGGCTCAGCTGTGTCTTCAGATGCAGGTAGGTTGCAATCCTGCTCACGGTTGTTTAGGTCCTCTGGTATGTTGTTGAAAGCCCCCGAGGCCGCCAAAGGTGCAGAGGGCTCCTCACAGTCTTGTGCCGCGACATCTATTCCAGAAGGGTCAAGTGTGTTAAACCCACAAGGTGGAAGGCCGTCATTAAGCTGATGCGCCAAGTAGCAAGATGGGTCTCCCTTCTCAAGAAAGGCCGCCTCCGAGAATAGTGCGGAACTTTCGATGGCGACACTAACCTGAATGTCCTGTTCAGCCTGCGGAAACGTCCAAAGCCCGATATCCTCATTCGAGGGCGAGCCAAAAGTCAATTCCGCGAGGTCCCCCAAGGGCGAGATGCAACCTGCCACGGTGGATGCGGGCTGAGCAGGCAAATCCACCCCGGATAATGGGTCCAAATCCGACATAGTGTCCACCTCCTCTTCGGATTCCAAACCCCAAATGTCGACCCCCTCCAGAGGGTCCTCCGAGTAGTCGACCTCTTCTTCGTAAGTACCCATATCATGAGCTGCCCTTCAATAACCTCTAGAATACTGTTGGAGAAGACCGATGCCCACAGATAGCAACAAGGGTGAATTAATAATTGCCGATTAACTAACAAACTGGACCTCGAAGCCAGAGGTCAGTGCTGGTGCCAATAATGTTGGCCCGGAGATGGGTCCAGAAGTAACCCGCCAAGGAGAGCTGTTGCATACGACCCCACCAAGTAGGGGTGCCAGACCAAACAAGACCCACAGAATCGAAAACCCCCGGTTCAGCAACCAAGAAAGGGCGAAACCCCAGACAGCCTCGGCTGCAAGCCCCGAGCAGTAAACCAAGTGGAAGCTCACAAGAGGTATAATAACCACCAGAATGGACCGTAGGGGCCCAGGAAACCCAGGACGAGCAAATAATCAAACAGGGTTTGAACTGAAGTGAAATAATTACCCGGTGAGTAGCAAAAACAGCGGAGTGTCAAAGTTCCTTCATCGCCAAGCGCAGTAATCTTCCATGATGAACGGGAGGCATAGCCGAAAGCCACAGAAACCGTAGTTCGACTAGGGTTCGGCCGCTGCCATCGATCCAAAATATCACAATATAATTCGGGACTTATACTAGGTTAAAAATCCATATAAAATATTTTAAGTTCTATTTTAATTTTTAATTTTAATTAATTATGTCATTTATAAAATACTAACTAATTTTTAATGTCCAGGAAAAATTTTATTATGGTAAAAGTATACTAATAATTATTGATGGTGATTAACTATTAGTTAATTTAATTTAAAGATATATTTAATATATTATAATTTAATTAAGGTCTTAATAAAAATATAAATATATAATTGAATTTTAAAAATATATATTTAGTTTATTAAATATATCTTTTTAATTTATTATATATCTAATTTTATTATATATTTAATTTTAAGGAATATATTTAAGTAAAGGAAGAGAATTTTTAAGATTTATTTTTATTTTAATAAGACTATTAATTACTTAAGCTCATTTTAATTAACTAATTAACCTATTCTGCTAGGAAAAAAGGATTTTTAGGTCAGGGAAAATTATTTAAGGGAATATAGTATGAAATCCTAATAATTATTGATTAATTAATTAACTTTTATTTTAATCAAATAAAAATTAAATAATAGGGATAATTATTAGAATTTTAGTTTATTAAAACTAAAACTAAATTAGAATTCATAGGAGGAGGAACATACCTGGGGTTATATACCTGAGAACTATACCTTAGTGGAGGGTGTTTTTGGAAGAACAGATTTGTCGAAGAAGAGGTCTCCAAGTGTCACTAATTTCAACTCCCCCATCCCTATTAAGAATATCTGGATGCTTTATAATCTCAAGGGCCTCTCTTATTTTTCTTCTTTGATAGTGTTCTTATCTCACAATGATCGTTGCATGTTCCAGACGTATTTGATGTTTGGTTATCGAGGAGTGTTCTGCAAGGGCTGAGGTGCGTGATCGTTCATACCTGATATCCGCTCCATGCTCATTAAGTCTTTTTTGAAGTGAACGCCCAGTCTCACCGATATAACTCTTCCTGCATGAATAGTCAATCTTGTACACTCCTTTAAGTTATTTAGGGTTTATGCCATCCTTAACTGATCGCATATTTTTCCTAATAGTCCCTAATGCTGAAAATTGAGCGAAAATATTGTTCTTCCTTAGGAGCTTGGCTATTTTATCAGTAACCCCCTTAATGTATGGTAGAAAAAATCTACCCATATTTTCTTGAGGTTCATGGTGATTCCAAGGTAAGATCGAACCCTTAGCTCTTTCCAGGGCCTTTTTGATATCTCTATCTTTACAACCTAAATCTCTGAAGACAGCTGAAAGGTGACTGATTTCCTCGTTCAGGTGTTTGGTATCAAAAATCCTCATGGCTCTGACGGCAAGGGTAAAAAATGGTGAATTTAACTTAATAATCTATTAGTGATTATAATAAGAGTGAACCTTAAATCTTAGATTATTAACCTTAATAAATTGAATTTATTGAATTATAAATATAATTATTAAAAATATTAAAAATATAAAATTATAAACTTTGGTCGGCTCTTTTCTAGAAATCTACCTCTATTAATGGTCTGAGTCTTTTCTCTCAATTTCTTCATTCAAGAAAGTCCTGATGATGGATCCCCGTTGGGATTCGAAACGTCAACACTCGTTCTTTACTACTGTGGATAATCCAGGAAGCTCTTTAAAAAATGATCACCACATGAGTTTAAAAACCAAAATAAATCATTTATTTATTTATTATTTACAAATAAAGGGATTTCACCAAATTCAAATTCTTTTTCCCTCCAACAAATATAATAAAATATTCCATAAAAGTTGGATCTAGATTTGATTAATAATATTTTAATTATGCACCAATATGTAGACTAACTCAATATTATATTATAAATAGGAGAGTTTTTCCTTTCACTCACTACCTTTTGTTGCCTAAAGATCACTCTAGATCTATACTTTTGGTCTGACTTTGATCCTCCATCATTGTCATATTTTGCTACCATTTTTCTTGTGAGCTCCCTTTGAGTTCCATTTTTTTGTCTGGGTTTTCTACACCATCAAGAGAGAGAGATCTTAGATCTGAAGTGCTGAGGACATACAAGAACCCATCCCATTGAGGGGGACTAGTAACATCTTTCTATGTTCCCTTCCCAAGTGTCAAAAATACAAAAATTCTTTAAAAATATTCTTGTCTTGTCTATTGGATGCATGGAGAAACTCATGCTTTTATTTACTGCTTAATGTCTTTTACTGCATAGATCTAGATTTTGTAGCATTTATCTTGGTCATTGATAGTCATGTTTGATGTTAGGGTTGTTCGTTATGCACAGCTAAAGTGAGATTTTTTCGTACACTTGCGATTAGAATTCATCCTAACAACTGGCGACTCCACAATGGTTTACGATTACAACCTCTATCATTTTTCAGATCCCTGCATGACGAGCTGCTTCAAACCCTAGGGTTTCTCTTCAGCTTCTTGTTTTGATTTTATTGATGTTTTTTTTAACCTATAAAACCCTAAAATAGTAAAAATTCTAACTTCTGTGTGTTTTCGGACCTATTGCGCAGGTGACAGGAATCAGTTGCAATTGAGACGACAATGTTTTCTGAAACATGCTCCCAAGAGCGCCGGAAGTGCAGGTCTCACTTTTTGGGCCAAAACCTGTGACCTAGACCTTCAAGACGTAGAAAACAGCCGCAAACCTGCAACCTCTGCAGGAATCAGGTCTGAAACTGCGACTTGAAATTTTTGCGGGAATTTTTCTGATATTTTTCTGGGTTTGTCTAGGTTGTTGTTCAGGGTTGTCTAACCTACGTCTCCACCCCTTTTGGACCTGTACTTGCTCTGTTTTACTCGTCGAAGTAGGAACCTAGCCCCCTAGGGCTTCAGTACACTTCCACCTTTCTAGGAGGAGTTTAGCTGAAGCAAGTCGTCTGAAATTTCAGTGTGTTCAGGCATTTTTCAGATCTGATCCTGTACTTTCAGATCCATTTCAGATTGGCTATTCATCCATCGAAAACACCTCTTTTCATTTTTTTTGGTCCTCCTTTAGGGTCCCCTCTGTTTCCCTTCAGGTTGTAGCCTTTCGCCAGCTCATTTGCAGCACTTTTCCCTCTGGTTTTTTGTTGTTTTATGCACCCATTTCTAGCAAATATGACCTTTATATCATTGTCCCTCCCAAATTTAGATCCATTGGCTATTTTGGTGTGTTTTGACTAGATTTTTTCCCACCCACAGACTAGTTGTTGAGAAGCCCGCCTCCTTGGGTTTAGATTGATACATATTTAACACACCCTAAGTGAAGAAGCGTATGGTTAACACCATCAGGCAAAGACTATAACATTGTAATCAATTGATCTTGCACCTCTCTGCCATTGTTTCGACATTGTAATCATTTTACCCTACACCTCCTTTCCGTTGTTGGTCTATCTTCCTTTAGTGATCCGTGTTTGTTATTTCATCATTGCGCCCCCAAGGTGTTTGTCCCAGAGACTTCTTGGCCTTCATCCTCGGTTTCCGTTACAAAGACTTACTCCTCCGCGTATGATTCGAGTTAGTCCTCCACTGAGTCCTCATTCCGACTCCTCTTCTATTTCATTGGGTTCCCCTTCTAGTTCCACCCTCGGTTCTCCCCCTGTCACCTTCACCATGTATGGTTCAGGACCTAACGCTTGTGGTAGCCCCGGCCCTAATGCTGGGAATGCTACTAGCGGGACCGCAACAGGAACTATCCCAGTTGCTCCCTTGTTCCCTTATATGGGAGGCTTTAGGCTTCCTGATTTTAACTAGTTGATCAATAACCCCATACACCATGACGTTGGTTGGCCTGCTATGTCAACCAAGCTCCCTTCCAACATCCCCAAGTTTGAAGGTCTTGCCGAAGAAGATCCTACAAACCATGTTCGATCTTTCCACATGTTGTGTTCGTCTAACTCCATCACCGATGACTCTGTCTGTCTTCGGTTGTTCCAATGTACGCTTACTGGAGAAGCTTCTAATTGGTATGTTGACTAGGCCTCCTCCTCTCATACCACTTTTGTGACTCTTTCTCGGGCTTTTCTGTCTTATTTCCAATTTCCCCTTCGTTATGACACTGGTACCGAAATTTTGACCTCTTTCCATCAATCGTCTGTGACCCGCCTATCCGTTCATGTCCAGGAATGGTGGAGAAGAAAGAGCCTATGTCGAGCCCCTACCTTCGAATATCATGTTTACATGGACTGGTTCCTTAGATCCCTTTTTCCTGCAATTGGAAAAGATGTCGCATCTCATTTCCCTCATCCGAGGAAGATGCTCTCCAGATTGCATTAAAATATGACCTGATCTATGCATAGTCTAGTTATGTTTATACCATCTTACTAGATCTCCCTATACCCGGTGGTGCCAACGCATAGGGGGCATCCCATGCCGCCAACGGTATCGTTGGAGCCCTTTCTCATCCATACACTCATCCTCCCATGGGTTATGGTTTCCCTCAGGGAGGGGCCAGCTCCTCCAGCAATTTTCCCCCTCCCAGTAGCATGTATCTAGGATACAACATGCCTCCTCCTTTTGCCTAGCCTATTTACCACAATGTTACCCAACCTCCTTATTATCTGTATCCGCAGCCTGGTGCTCCAGCTCCTCCAGCATTAGCACCCCTGCCTCCCTTGCCTTCTCAACCCCTGCAACAGCAGCCACCACCCCCCAGGGGCAGGTATATGCACAGGAGGGCGCGACTAATCCTCCTACTTCCAAAAAGAAGACTCCAAAAAGTGTGACCTAGCATGTTCATGAGTTCTGAGTGCCTAAACTAAAATTTTGATCCCCTGAAATGAAAGAGTAGGGTTAGACCTCTTACATGCAACTAACGGATCTCGATTCCAACGGTTGGTTTGTCCGCTACAATCGCCGCAAGATTTAGGGTCTTCTCTCCTCTCTACTTTCACCACAGCTACACTTGCAAATGAGTGAATTTGGAGGGAAAATTCCTTATTAAAAGAGAAACCCCAAATTTTTCTTTCGCCCGATGTGGCCAAACCGTAGCCCAGTTTGACAAACCATCCATACTGTTGGAAAGCTCTCACCGAGCTCTAAAATGGGCATCCTTTAGTTTTTTGTGATTTGATACTTCATCTTGACACATTTTTTTCCAAGAAGGGTCACTTCACCACTCCTCAAAATTGAATTTCTTCACTTGCAACACTCGTACTTGGGGCACCACTTTCCCTCCATATTTGTCCATGCTCGTGTCGAATTTCGTCATGAGTAACCATCTTGTACTCATGTTTTATCGTCCCCACCAGACCTTTTCTGTGTGGCAGCATCATCGAGTTGCCCTTGTTTAGAGCAGCCGAGTTGAGTCATCATCGCATCCATGGAGTCTATCCTGAGTCCCTTTGTATCCCGCTATAGTCCTCCATCCTTCATTGCTTCGTTCCTCTCTCGTATCGCACATTATGGCCTTCAGTCCTATTGTCCCCTGTTCCCTTTGATATTGTGCTAGTTGCTGCCAGGCCATCCATGCCCTTCATGCTCTAACAAGGGAGGTCGTCAGCCCACTGCTCAGTACCCCAATTCCACCATCATCCCTGGTGTCGGTCTGTCCGTCACTCTACTATTATCTCTCGTGCCTTAGTTGAAGATCCCTTATTGCCTCATCTATGGCGGATCTCCTTCTGTCGACATCAGCTCTTTCATTCCAAAAGACAAGTCTAGAGGGCAGTGTATCTTGGTTCTACCTTCCACTCTTATTTGGTGCCTCGGATCACGCAAAGGGACTCCTTATTGCCCTTTGACTTGATTTTTTCTTAGCTCCAGCTCCTTATGGCATGATCGAGATCCGTATACTTGATGGTTTAGTGATACAGCAAATTGTACCGATGATTCCCAGGTGTGTGTGAGATGTTTCAAACCTCATGAGGGGGTGGCCCTTCAGGTAGCCCCCCACATGCCCAGATTTTTGAGATTCAACAAGATGATGAGCTTAGTGAAAATTAAGCACCTTCACTAAGTGGTGCCCATAGACTATTTTTAGGTGTATGTCTATTTTTAGACATGGTGAGCATATTCTATAAGTTGCAGGATGTTATTTTTAGATGGTTGGTCAAATGTGAAAAATAGATGAAATTCCATTTTTAGAATATTGGGTGAAGTCTATTCATAGATCGTCAATCTATAAATAAGTGCATGTCGATTATTATTAGCCCTTAATAATAATCTGACAATAAATATCAACTTATTCTCTTGCAACACTTTATTTCAGTGAACAGATTTGGAAAATCAGTGGGTTGAAGGAATTACACAATTCCTAGGGTTATTGGTGGCTCATGCATGAAGGACTCAGTTAGAACTGAAGTGGAAAAGTTATGACAGAGTTGGAAGAGTAGTTATGGGACTTGTTATTTAGTTTAGCTCAGTTAAGTGAGTTAAACTCAGTTGAGCTAGTTGTATCTAGTCTAGCTGAAATATACAATAGTGAGATTTAAGTGAATTAATTCACAACTAATAAATCACTAACAACTGAAAAAATACAACAATTAACTACTTGCATGTCAGATCCAGTGGAGACCCAGTGGAGAGATAGGTGAAAGGGTGAGATGGGCTATCCATTGTGACTGTAGTGATGCATTCAATGCATCTGACACACATCGGAGTTTCCAATGAGGATTGCATAGTCAAGGCAAGGCCAATTCAAATTCATTAAGTGGTCTTCTTCAACAGGGATTGCGCAGTGGAGGCCGGTTGTCAGGAGACAAGTAATTGGTGCATAGGGATGCAAATTTATGCATGACAGTGTGTAATGATTCTTGATTGTACTGAGAGCTTGATGTACTAAGCTTTGTATGAGATTATTACATGATTCCATTGATATACATAATATATTATAGTTGGGGTTTTTAGCTTTAAGCTTTCCCATTAAACAACTGTGTTATGTGTGATTGAATTTATTCACATGTGTTTGCAATTGAGTTTTAAATTTCCGCAAGTTTAACAGTGGAAGGCTTTTGTATTTAGCAAGAAGATAAATATTGTTAGATCAGGAGGATCCAGTAATACATCAGTATTAATAAATTTCTACATGGTATCGGAGCAGTATTGATTACTGGAGATTGCAATTGTGATTAAATTGTTGAGTTTGTGCTGGTGGAAAATTCGAATTTGCTACAGAAATTTCTTGGTGCGATAGTTGAGTATTCATTGAAATGTATTTCAATGGGTTGCAATTGGAGTATTCCATTGAGGGTAGCTTGAATTACATAGCCTGGAAGGATAGGATGGAGGCGGTGCTTGAAGATCATGGACTGAAGCAGTTCATCGATAGCGATGTTCCTAAGCCTAGTTCTAGCGATGTTGCAGGACTTGACGCATGGCAAAAGAAGGTGGCAAAGACAAGAAGAATTCTCTTGGAAGGTGTAATTGACCATATTGTGTCAGGCCTTCATGGGAAATCCACTCCATTTGCAATGTGGAAGGCTTTGACAGTTATTTTCCCAAGAAACAGTGACCAGAGGAAGTTGGCGCTAAAAGATAAGCTCAAAAAAATAAAAATGGAGAAGGGTGACAATATTCCAAAATATCTCACGAAGTTTGTCCATTATAGGGATGAACTAGGAAGTGTGGGGATTACTATTTATGATGATGACTTGGTGAGATTGGGTCTCCTTGGGCTTCTGAAGAGTTGGGATAGCTACGAAGACTATGTCAATGGACGGGAGAAACTGCTGGGTTGGGAGCGACTTTGGTCGGATCTTGTGCAGGAGGAGATAAGAGGAAGTACCAGGGATGGCTCTTCATCGAAGAATAATGATGAAGAGAATTTCGCTTTTTCTGCCAATGCAAGGAAAGGAAAGGGGAATAAATCCCATCCAAAATCCGAGGCCAAATGTAAGAAGCTAGATTTTTCCAAAGTGAAGTGTTTTCACTGTCACGAACATGGGCATCTTGCCACTAACTGCCCACAGAAAAAGAAGAACAAGAAGGTCGTTGGAGTTATAGCTAGAGAGACCTTAGACTCGCAATTTGAACTTGATTTCTCTTTCACCGCATGCTTGGTTTCAAGCTCAATGGGATCGGTGTGGTACCTTGATAGTGGTGCATATTTCCATATGGCAGGAGACAAGGAGTCGTTTAGTGACTTGGAGGAGAAGGATCTCCAAATGAATATAGAGATAGGTGGCGATGGTAGATATAGTGTGACTGGCATTGGGATTGGGAACATTACCTTTGAGAGGGAGTCAGGTAAACCATTTCTATTGAAAGATGCTATGCATGTTCTAGGTCTGAAGAAGAACTTAGTCTCGGTCGCAATGTTGGAAGATAGAGGTTATGACGTTGTTTTTAGTGAGGGAAAAGCTTTCCTACGACATAAAACAATGGGTGAAACCAAGAGGATAGGGATTCGAGTTAAGAATCTCTACAAGCTGGAGGTAGATGGCTACGCTGCAATGATGGGAAAAGTAGAAGAAGTGGTGAGATGAGATGAGGGCAATTATGGCACAGGAGATTGGGCCATCTTCACCATGGCGCCTTGAAGATTCTGCAGCAGATTTCTACTGGACTTCCCAAGGGTACTCTTGAGCAGTCAAATCAGTGCAAGGGATGTACTATGGGTAATTTTGTGAAGACCACCTTTCATGAGAAGGGAGAACCATGCTTCGGTGATCCTGGAGAGAATTCACACAGACGTGTGTGGACCTTTATCAGTTGCTTCAACAAAAAAACATAGGTATTATGTTATTTTTGTTGATTACTATTCTCGTAGATGCTGGATCTTCTTCATGCAGAAGAAGAGCGAAACATTCTCAAATTTATGTGAGTTTAAAGCATTGGTGGAGAAGGAGTTGGGGAAGCAAGTGAAGGCACTACGGAGCGATAATGGTGGTGAATATATCTTGAACAAATTCAAGTACTTTTGTAGCAAAGAAGGAATTCGAAGAGAACTCATAGTGCCTCATAACCCACAGCAGAATGGGGTCACGGAGAGGAAGAATAGAACGATCGTGAGTGTTGCACGAGCCATGCTTGAGAGGGAGCTAGACTTGCATGCAGAGGAGGAACTGCCTGTTCTGAAAGATGAGCCTCCATATGTGGATCATCCACAAGAGGAAGTTCATGGAGTGGAGGAGTCCACTCATTTAGAACCAAACATAAAAACTAGCAGAAAGCGTACCACAAAATTTGAGAGACTGAAGCTTGATGCAGCACAGAATGTAAGAGTCCCTACATCACAGCGCAGATAGAGACAGTCACCTGACCGATTTACTAGATACATGGCTCTTATGGGCAATTGTGTCATGATAGAGAAATATTCTTTTGAAAAAGTAGTGCAGGAGCCCACATGGGTAGATTCCATGGTGGAGGAGTATGACTCCATTGTCAGAAACAGTGCTTGGAAGATTGTTCCAAAGCCGGTGGGAAAATCAGTGGTAGATTCGAAATGGATCCACAAGGTAAAGCAAGCTGCTGATCGGAACTTTGAGAAGTATAAGGCAAGATTTGTTACCCGGGGCTTCTCACAGATTGAGGAGATTGATTATGAAGAAACCTTTTCACCTATTGCACGGTATTCTTCCATAAGGACCATCCTTGCTCTCTCAGTGTTGATGGGTTGGAACATTCATCAGATGGATGTGAAGACTACGTTCCTTAATGGGATCATTGAGGAAGAGGTGTACATTGAGCAGCCTAGAGGATTTGAGATCTTCAGCAGCGAGTCACATGTATGCAGACTCAAAAGAGCGTTGTATGGGCTGAAGCAAGCACCACATGCTTGGTACACACAGATCGACAGCTATTTCACTGGAATTGGCTTCACCAAGAGTGAGGTGGATGCAAACCTATACGAAATTGTGGTGGAGGGTAAGCTTTTAATCATTTTTCTTTATGTTGATGATTTAATACTAACGGGTGATGAGCAGTTGATACACTCATGCAAGGCAGATCTTGCAAAGGAGTTTGAGATGAAGGATTAGCTTCATTATTTCCTTGGATTGGAAATATGGCAGCGAGAAGGTGAACTGTTTGTGTCTCAAGGCAAGTATGCTCAGGAGATACTTGGTAAGTTTCACATGGAAGACTGCAAGCCCATGGATACTCCTCTTCCAGGAAATTAGAGGAAAGAGGATGCTACATCGGAAGAGCTAGTGGATGCCATTGTTTATCGACAGTTGGTGGGTTCACTCATGTATTTAGTTAATACAAGACCAGATATATGCTATGCAGTGAACTAGCTTTCTCAAGTGATGGTTAAGCCTACCAAGATCTTTTGGAAGGTGGGAAAGCATGTCCTAAGGTATCTCAGGGGCACATCTGAGTATGGATTATGGTATAGACAGACGGATGAGGTGAAGTTGCATGGCTTCACATATGCAGATTGGGCAGGCAACCCAACGGGCAGAAAGAGCACATCAGGAGGGGTTTTTAGTATCGGATCTATAGCAGTTTCTTGGTACAGCAGGAAACAAAGATCTGTGGCACTCAGTTTAGCAGAAGCAGAATACATGCCAACAAGTCAAGATGCATGTGAGGCTATCTGGATGAGGAAGATCCTGGTCAGTTTATTCAGTTCTCATTTAGATCCTATAGTGATACATTGGGATAATCAGAGTTGCATTAAACTCTTGATTAATCTTGTGTTTCATGATAGATCTAAACATATTGATATCCGATATCATCATATCAAAGATTGTGTGCAACAGAAGATCATTTTGCTTCAGTACATTCCTACGAAATATTAGGATGCAGATATTCTGACGAAGGTGCTCAACAGGAGAAAATCCGAATACAATAGAGGCAGGATTGGGGTGAAGGATAATCCCTATCTTGTTGAGAGGGAGTGTTGAGATTCAACAAGATGATGAGATTAGTGAAAATTAAGCACCTTGACTAAGTGGGGCCCGCAGGCTATTTTTAGGTGTATGTCTATTTTTAGACATGGTGAGCATATTCTATAAGTTGCAAGATGCTATTTGTAGATGGTTGGTCAAATGTGAAAAATAGATGAAACTCTATTTTTAGAATATTGGGCGAAGTCTATTTATAGATTGTCAATCTAAAAATAGGTGCATGTCGATTATTATTAGCCCTTAATAATAATCTGACAATAAATATCAACTTATTCTCTTGGAGCACCTTATTTCAGTGTACAGATTTGGAAAATCAGTGGGCTGAAGGAATTATGCAATTCCTAGGGTTATTGGCGGTTCATGCATGGAGGACTGAGTTAGAATTGAAGTGGCAAAGTTATGACAGAGTTGGAAGAGTAGTTATGGGACTTGTTATTTATTTTAACACATTTAAGTGAGTTAAACTCAGTTGAGCTAGTTGTATCTAGTCTAACTGAAAGATACACTAGTGAGAGTTAAGTTAATTAATTCACAACTAACAACTCACTAACAACTGAAAAAATACAGTAGTTAACTACTTGCATGTTAGATCAAGTGGAGACCCAGTGGAGAGATAGGTGAATGGGTGAGATGGACTATCCGTTGTGACTATAGTGATGCATTCAATGCATCTGACACACATTGGAGTTGCCAATGAGGATTGCGCAGTCAAGGCAAGGCCAATTCGAATTCATTCAGTGGTCTTCTTCAATAGGGATTGCGTAGTGGAAGCAGGCTGGCAGGAGGCAAGAAATTGGTGCATAGAGATGCAAATTTATGAGAGACAGTGTGTAATGATTCTTGATTGTACTGAGAGCTTGATGTACTAAGCTTTGTATGAGATTATTACATGATTCCATTAATATACATAATATATGATAGTTGGGGTTTTTAGCTTTAAGCTTTCCCATTAAACAACTGTGTTATGTGTGATTGAATTTATTCACATGTGTTTGCAATTGAGTTTTAAATTTCCACAAGTTTAACAGTGGAAGGATTCTATATTTAGCAAGAAGATAAATATTGTTAGATCAGGAGGATCTGGTAATACATCAGTATTAATAAATTTCTACATGGATGACCTCTTCATTACAGCCTTCGATGCAACTCCCTAGATTTGATGGTTTTGGCCTCAATCGCGTGCAACATATTTTAGTTTGCATGGATCATTCAAATTTTCAGAGGCCTTTCCTGTTTACAGGGTGTCTTTGGTTGTATTTATATCTCATGTACTCAGATATTATTGTATAATTCCTGGCTGTTATCCCAGGCATAGTATGTATGTGGGATCCATTATCATTTTTTTATCTGGCTCATGTTTATGCCAGCATGTACTATATATTTCAGTCCCCTGTTTACTGGATGCATTATTCTTTGTACTTTGTCTCGACGAGGATAGGTATGCCTCCCCCGCCTCTTGTAGCATAGGTAATCACTCATAAAAGAGACTCGTCGCACCTGTAAGTCTCACCTCCTCAGGGTATTTTCCTCTAGTGCTTTGGTCTACCTTATATTTCTTTCTCTCTGACTTCCCCTTCAGTGTCTAGTGATTGAGTTCTTACAACGTACTTCGGTCATACGATTAGCTCCTAACACTTGCACGCTGGGGGGAAATCTGTTACACCATTTTTTGGCCATCTAACATGTTACTATTAGATGGACCAAAGTACACCATGTAAGACCAATTTTATCCTAAGTAAAATTTCTTTCACTATGAAAAATAACTTAGTAATCCTTAATTTATGAAGTTGTTTATGGTCTAAACAGGAAACCCCATGAGGAATAATTGAATAAATCCTTATTTGTTTGATTTTCCTCAAGGGATAATTAATTAAACCAATGTTTAATTAATATTCCTAGTCATATTTAACCCAAAACAGGAAAATTAATTAGATAAATCATTATTTATCTTATTATTTTCTAGGAATAATTATTTAAAGCATTATTTAAATAATATTCCTTGTTAAATTTGACTAAATCATTTATAAATAATTGAATAAATCATTATTTATTTAATTATTACTCAACCACATCCTTAAAAAAAAAAAATCATTTATTTATTTATTATTTACAAATAAAGGGATTTCACCAAATTCAAATTCTTTTTCCTTCCAACAAATATAATAAAATATTCCATAAATGTTGGATCTAGATTTGGATAATAATATTTTAATTATGCACCAATATCTAGACTCACTCAATATTTTGTTATAAATAGAAGGGTTTTTGCATTCACTCACTACCTTTTGTTGCCTAAAGATCACTCTAGATTTATACTTTTGGTCTGACTTTGATCCTCCATCATTGTCATATTTTGCTACCATTTTTCTTGTGAGCTCCCTTTGAGTTCCATTTTTTTGTCTGGGTTTTCTACACCATCAAGAGACAGAGATATTAGATTTGAAGTGCCGAGGACATATAAGAACCCATCCCATTGAGGGGGACTGGTAACATCTTTCTATGTTCCCTTCCCAGGTGTCAAAAATACAAAAATTCTTTAAAAATATTCTTATCTTGTCTATTGGATGGATGTAGCAACTCTTGCTTTTATTTACTGCTTAATGTCTTTTACTGCATAGATCTAGATTTTGTAGTATTTATCTCAGTCAACTAACTGTAGATCTAAAGAAATTGGCAACCATATTTGATGTTAGGGTTGTTTGATATGCACAACTAAAGTGATTTTTTTCGTACACTTGCAATTAGAATGCATCCTAACACTAGCCATGTCAATGGATCTTTATAGCTTTTGAAACGGAAAAGAGGAGGAGATTAAGGTTTAACAGGAATGCAAAGCAGACCGTCTCTTAATTCTACATTTTGGTCTCAAGATGGATGCAGAGTAGACCGTCTCTGAATTCTGCATCCAAGTCTTAGAGGAAAACATAATGCACTATTTCAAGACTGAGCAGAGTACCCTATGGTAAATCCTACACAAAAATTTCTATCCGCAGTAAAGAAATAAAATAGTATGTAAACAGAACAATCACAAATTACATGGGAGAATCACTTCACCACAGATCATAACACAAGAATCTGGAAAACAACATACTCATTCATTCATCCAAAAGAAAGTGCTTACAACCAGCAGAATCTATTACAATGATTTTTTCCCCTTATGGGGCTCCTTCATACTTCTAATGCATACATTATTTATAAAAAACTTAAGTCGGTTTAATCTGTCTACTGCAGTGATTACATTCAAGCAAAACTGGACAAGTGGAAACATGCAGGCGGTGATAAGACAAGCTTAGCCTCCAACAATGGCTTTTATCAGTCCGTTCTTTATTACAGATTCATTAGAAACTGGCTCTGTAATGTCAAAGAGGCAACAAATAAAACATTACTGACCTCTGGCCCTGCTCCTCAGCAAGCCGGCATTGGGTAATTAAGTCTGGTGCAGCACTGGCTACTTTCATTGATTAGTAATTATGCTGATGTGTTTTCACTGCCTTTTCATTTCTGCTAGCATACCATAATAGTTCTGCACGAATTCTCTTTTCCCAAATCGACCTCCTTTGTTTTCACTCCTTGTCAGGGCTTACTCTGCCATAAGTCTTTTTGCCATGTTTTAGCCCTTTTTCTTCATAACACGCGCGCAAACCACATACACCCAGATCCAAAATCCTTTAGATTTCAGCGACATAACCACATCACATCCATGCCAACATTGCACTTCGCATGGCGTAATACTTAACTTTACCTTTGACACTTATATTCTAATATTTACAATTTGCAAGCGGGCCCCACTGCATCGCACATCGCATTTTGACACTCTTAACATTTACCCCCCATGGTATTCCTTTGAAACGTGAGATGTGTGATTTTGATCGGGTCGCATCATGAAAAACTCAAAGTTGTAGGCACTTAAAGGTAAGTTATAAAAGGTGTAAAGTGTGCCATGTGGCACACTAAATGCGGGAAAGTGTGAAAAGGTAGAAGATAAGAAAAATTTGAAATACAAAGGTTTGCATGCGGATTTCGGTAATATATGAAGGTTGGATGGGTACCACCAAATCATATCAACGGAGTTTTATGTTTTGGAGATGAATTTAAGAAGAAAAGGTTGAACTTGGGGGGGGCGAAGTGTGGGCAAGAGGTAAGCCTTTAAATTATATGGCTGCTAGTGGGTGGGCAGAGCTATAACAATAGAATTGTAGACTTTAATATAAATGGGTTTGTAGAGTAATAAGTCCCAAGGGTTATGTATGTGGGTTTTGGGGGTTTTAATGGGATTCAGAGCATTGGAGTTCAGAATTTGGGAAGATGAAAGTTAAGAAGAGGGAAGATGGAATGAATGAGGGCAGTATGGATTTTGCTCACCATCACACTTAATCAGAAACAATTTCCTCTTTAAACTGAACTAAAGGAAGATACATTCATTTGATGCTCTTGATAGTCAGGATTTCCCTTTATTTCTCTGAAAATAAATGATGGCCATATAATATTATTTTCAGTATGAAAATTCTAAACAATAATCAGTCACCTTGTGATACTGTGAAATACAGGAGTCTAACATATTTAAAAGTAAAAGCGAGAAGTTTATTATTATATAATGTTGGCTCAAGGGGTCCTGACCCAGGTTCGGAGTTCAAGGTTTGCCCACAAACCCCTATACTACTGGCCCTTTCGGCAATGACCCACTTGCGCAGGTCAAAGTCTCACCCGAAGTAGTATGGGTGGGTGCTGGAACCAGGTTTCCACACCCTGAGAAAGGATAGGTAAGGCAAGCAGAGCTGCTTTCTTCCTTGAGATGTCCAAATATCCCCGAGCAGGACTTATGGGCCTCTTTCCGCATCCATGTGCGCAAGGTTAATTGTACTATGGGGCTCAATAATCATATACTTCAAGACAGTAGCTCAACATTGCATAAATAGAACAGAGCAGATCTAGATGCAGTAAAATACTTACACAGAACTTTCATAGCAGAATACAAAATACGCATAAGATAGTAATTACCAATGATTTGCATAAACAATACACATAGATTCAGTTCCCAAACAGTCTTTCTCATTCATTAATTCATTAACTTCCTCTTACAATACCCATCCCAGCCTGCGCACACAGCAACAGGGTTTGCACACAGCAGGACTCTGGATCTCCACGCACACAACCATTAGGAATCCTTCCCCAAAAACCCAAATAGACTTACTAAACCACAATTCGCATCAATAGCTCTTCATTACCTTCTTACAGTTCAAAATGTTCCTCTATTTATAACAATCTAGCCTAATTTTTCCTGTGATCTGCAAACCGTGGTTTCCAAACCCTAGGTTTACCCCTTTGACCCATTACAATGCTTTTGGGGCTTTGGCAGCTCGTAGGACCAGTTTCGCAGCTCGGTAGGAGACCCTGTTCCAACAGTCCCCCAACACAATCTTGTGACTCATCCTGAATCACTGTGGTGGTGCGGTCTCTATCTGTGCACGAAAGGTATTGAAGGCAACGATGAGCGGAGGTAACACCTCCTGACTTTGGGTAGCAGCTCTTTGTGCGATATCGACAAGCTTCAGGGAGGCAGGGCCCTCAGGAGCCGTGGTAACCTGCTCCAATATCTGGTTGAGGTGCGTGATGGCGTCATGAGCACCCTGAGATATCTGGAAGGCGATATCGCCCCATGGCTTCAAGCGCTTTCTGATGACATGCTTGGTGCGTCAGAGATCCGCAATCATGTCTGTGAGGGCGTTTCTGGTTTTCAAGAGGGCTAGATGCTGCGCAGGGATGAGGGAAGGCAAGGTAGCTTCGATCTGATCGAAAGCAGCTTCCTTCTGTCGTAAGTCTTCCTTGACACGCTGAAGCATCGGGTTGAACTGGATCATTGTCCAGAGCTTCATGGCCGCCTCGAGCAACTGAGTGCCCAAAGTAAGTTGTCCCTTAATAATATTTGTTGCTTCTGTGATCAACGCAACCCATTGTGCGCGTACTTCTGGGGGTATGGTAGGTTGTGCTTGGGCCTGACACTCGGAGAATTGGCGGGCCATGCGGGTCTTGAGGGTTTGGACTTCGGTTTGGGACACCTTGAGTGCTGCAACCAAGCCTTCAGCGGTAGCCTAGGACGGAGCTGATGTAGGGATTTCATCAGGGAGCACTGTGTCGAGCTCGCGACCTGCTGTTTCAAGCTACTGCTGCGCAATTTGGTCACGATGATGGATCTCTCGCAACACAGTAGTGTGTAAATCCTGTAACACTTCACGGGGTAGCTGTGCCAAGTCTACTTGTAGGTCCATAGCTGTCGGGGCATGGTCACCAACCATGATAGTGCGAGGTAGCGAACAAATATGTCTTTCGCTGGCAGGTAGTCTAGAACTGCGGAGAAGTCGCAGCGTATCCCTATATCGTGTCGTCCCCTAGGGAGAAGGAGTACCCCTGTTAGTCGTCCCTTTCGTGCGTAGGACTAGCGGTGACTCCACCGTGCCAGTTCTGATAGCGTACTGTGGCAATTGCATATCATCCTTAGTGGCATCTCTCGAGGCCGTCCGATTGGGCCCTGCGATCATTTCAGGGTTGTAAAGGTCGGGAAGTCCCGTCGTGTAGCTTTGGTGCCCTTCTGCACAGTAAATTTTCCCGATGGGGAACCAGAGGGCAATCATCGTATCAATCTCAGCATCCCCAAACCCTCTCAACACAATGTCTGCAGTCACTTAACTGGTAGGTACCGAAGCATTCGGTAGGTTAGAGGTTGCCATAGCAACAAAAGGACAAGCCTCCCAAAGTTGAAACTCGTAGGAAATGCTAAAAATCCAGACAAGCAAGCAGAAGAATAACAAAGGTAGTGTACAGAGACAATATGGAGCCCTGAGAGGAGTTATCCTGCTATCCTTATACCGTTCGGGCTTATCCAACGGGAGAGTAAATCTAACTTGAAACGTACCCTCAATCAACCAGTAACAACTCACCATAAATTACCGCATTGATTTCCAGCCGCCTATTTTGTGAAATGGTAAGGTTCCCTTTTCACCAATGTGCAGTCATCTAACAGTCAATATTTTCACCTGAGGGCTTTCCCATGGATTTACAGACTTCGGATGACGCCTGCGTCCTACTCTCGTACCCCAAATTAAAGCCGATGCTAGGTGTTTTGTAATGCGGTCCAGGTACCACTCTAGCAACTTGGCCACCGAACGCATCCCGCCTAGTGCTGTGGTTGGGATAATACAGGGATTAGTCTTCCATTCTATCAGGCTACGGCTCCAACATTCACTCGTGTGTGGTACCGGTGTACCCCTTAATCCAGGTGTGATGACCAGGTGGGACCTTCCCTTAGTCGAGGCGGTCGTGTGCTGCAGAGCTGTAATGTTCCCAATTTTTGCAGCTAATGGGAATATTGCATTTTATTTTTAGTTTGCTTAACTCGTGAATAAAAGTGTAAAGGAGGAACTATAAAACTCCTAATCAGAAAAATAAACCAATTCCCAATGTGAACATGGAAAAATCTGGGCCATTTCAATAAAATGCATTTAGGTGTGAAGAGGAATGAAGAAGGTTGACTAGGTCAACAAGACCAAATCATAGCAGTGTCTAGATGCATTGAACCTCCTTATTGATTAGTGCAGTTTTAGATGTAGACCCTTCATGTGAAAACAGTTAACTCATTGGAGGTGGTTTAGGGTTTTCTAAGCCCTAATTTTATAAAATGAGGAGGAAGGCCACAAGGAAAGGGTTGTTGAAGATAATTCATTTTTTAGATTGCTTAGGCAACTCAAAATCTCTGGTTGTTTAGCTAGAGAGAGGAATTTCCTGTTTAGGAATTCCTCCTCCTTCATTAAAAAGCTCTTGGAGGAGTATGTTCTAAAATGCCTCACATCTAGGCTTGAGGCCAAGCATCCTCCATCAAGACAGCGTTGTTTCTGCAGCAGAATAATACTGTGTTGCTGAGTGTTGCAATGAGGGGATTTCAACACCACTTCCAGATCTAGTTTTGCAGAAAAGGGACCATTCCTTTCTCTAGAAGATTAGTGAGGAAGCCTTGAGCTTCATATTCAGATCTTGGCATCAGGCCAAAGGAGCTTCCAACATCATCTACGCAGTATACTTCAAAAATTGCGTCATTTTTCCAGTGCATTGCTGCAGCAGGGTTTCCACCCTAGTTTGGTGCTTATTTCCTTAAGGAAGGGCCATCCCTTCTTCCGGAAAGTTTGTATTGCAACCCTATTCTGTAATTTTGCACATTTCAGCTCATATATTCATAGTTTTAGTGTTTCTGCATTTTTTAAATCCATATTCTGCAGATCTGATACTTGTATTGGTTCTTTCATGAAATCCCCTTGCCGGGTGATCTATTTGATGTATAAAAAGAGTTTAATCTCTATTTTTATTCATTCTCTATTATAATAAAATTCAGATCGATGTTTCAGACATAATTTTTCTAATTTCTTCAGAAATTATGCTCTGCATGCTTCAGCCATTTTCTGCATACTCAAAGTCATGGGAAATCAGCATTTTTAAGCATATCCGAGGATGGAGGAATTGTTTAACATAGATAGAATGCTTTGTTTGAGCTAAAATTTTGAGCTTAGGTCCCTCATGACCTAATCAAAAATAACCTCCCGCCATGTCCCTTAATTTTACACAGATTTCAGAATACATCCATTTTGGGCCATAAATCCTCACTTTTCCCCGCTATTGGATGAAGGGATTGAACATATTTCTTGCTGATGTGTTTCTAATTTATTTTTGAGTGTCTATCAACATATTTTATGTATTGAAAACTCTCTACACTTTCATCAGGCCGTTTTCCCTTGCTGCAGCCCTCATTGGGCAATTTCTTGAAGATAACTAGGTCAGGGAGATTTGTTTAACCCACCTAATCTTATTTGTTTAAGCTTAGATCTTGGATTTAGATTGTATGTTGTCTTATATAATGAATACAAGAGTTATTTTCCTGATCCAAAGCATATTTTTCTGAAAATGCATATTTTAGTGTATGATTCATGAGTTGTTCCCAATCTGGAACATTACAATGGTATCAAAGCATGATCTCTAGCCCAGCCTTTGAGATCAAGCTATAAGAGAAGTGAAGAGAAGAAATAGAGATCAGAATTATGGAGAGGATGAGTTTACTCTCATCAGTGTTCAGATCTAAGAAGAGCCTCTCCAAAGGGGTAAATCAGAAGAGAGAAAGAAGATGCACCGAGACTCCTAGAGGGTTCCAAGAAGAAGCAAGTTGCAGTAAAACCTGCATGAGGTTTCAAGAAGAAGAAGGAAGCCCCAGCACTTCCTATCAGCAAAATAGAAGACCGGAGAATCCTAGATCTCCTCATAGATCCACTATGCCCACTTTTTTTGAAGAAGGTGAGAGGTATAGCAATGAAGAAAAGAGATGCATAGAAACTCCTCAAGGGTTTCAAGATGAAGAGGAAGAACTATACATTTCCTGTGTTAGGTCCCTATATTACTAGTATAGTCCCTTACTGTTGTTAGTGTAACCCCCTTATTGTTATTATTGTACCCTTGTAACCCCCATATTGTTATTATTGTGTCCTTAAATTATTATTGTTAGGTCGGCTAGGATTACATTGTGGCCCACTAGGATTACATTATGGCCTCATGGACTCCTATATATAGAAAGGAGGTTTTGTAAATTGTATCATCCAAGAATTGTTCATTCATGTAATGTATTGGAGGTTTCCCCCTCGAAGTGGCTTATTTCTAAGGCGTTGATATCTCTTTTCTTCTCTTTTTGGAGTTGGTTTCACAACATTTGGTATCAAAGCTTTGAGATTCTAGGGTTTCGCTGCTCCAAACAAAGTCGTTGTAGCCTGCCATAATTTTTCACGTTCCAATCTGATATTTTTAGAGTCCGAAGAAAAAATCCTGAGGAACATCGTCAAAACATTTCAGAGCTTGGTTCACAATATTTTTGGAGATATGATCTGTGCAAGTTAGGTCATTTTGCAGGCTCCTGAATTTAACCTAAATAGGTCATCATGGTATTTTCATAATAATTTTTTTTCTACGAAGGTTCAGAAGCTGAAATTTTTTGAGTTGGAAGCCACAATCTTGAGGAATATCGTCAAAAAATTTCAAATATTGGTTCGAAATATTTTCAGAGATATGATCTGTGGAAATGAGGGCTTTTTGAGGCTTACGAATTTCATCTCAAAGAGGGGATCGTGGGAAAATCTTCATAGCTCTCTCTCTAAGCATTGGATTGAAATGCTATAAAAAGTGGCTGCAAGTGCATGGACTGTAGTTTTTTTTCTATCAATTTCAGAGCCAAAGGAGGAAACAGTGACACGTGGAAAGTCGTACAAGTTCGCTCTACTGAACCAGTCCAAAATTGGGTCATTGTGGGAGGTTGGACATAACTTGGCCTTGAAGAATCCAAATCAGATCAGACCTATGGCATTTGAAAGAAGCTTCAGAGGGCTACTACAAGCATGAATTTCAGATATTGAGGATCCGCAATTATAGATATAATTCAATTTCCATATCGAGCTCCTCAAAAGCAAGTAAAAGGTGTGTATTTTTTTTTTTCCGAATTGCATAAGTCTTGTTTGAAGAATCAAGTTGAATTAATTACAAAGGCATATTGTAGAATAGATATCAGTATTGGATTCTAAAATGGCCCCTAAAAAGAATTCAACACCAATTAAGCCTTTAGAAAGCTCTACTATGACTCATGAAGACGAAGAATGGCAACATGACATATCAAAATTACAAGAGCAAGTGCAACAAATTTCTCTCTCGCAAAGAGCAACAAAAAATGACATGGAAGTTTTGAAGAAAGGCGTGGAAACTAAGATGGATGGTCTGAAGAAAGGCGTGGAATCTAAGATGGATGGTTTGAAGAATGGCATGGAATCTAAGATAGATGGCATGGAAGCTGGCATGGAATCTAAAATGGAAAACATGAAGAATGATCTAAAAGCAGACATGGAAGGTTTGACAAAGTTGATACAAGAAATGTTTCCTAATGGTGAAAATATAGTAGATGAAACTCATGATGAGAAAAAAATAAATGTTAATCGTGATTTCATAAAATCTAATGTTGGCAGGAAGAACCACCATATTCCAAAAATGGATATGAGGAAGTTTGATGGAAAGGATCCTGTAACATGTATACTACAGATGGAGCAATATTTTGATCTCCATAATGTGCAAAACACACAAAAGGTATGCATTGAAACTTTACATTTAGAACAAAATACATTTGTATGGTATCGATGGCTTTGCTCCCGTAAAAAAATTGTCACTTGGTCAATTTTTACAGAGGAAATGATAGCACATTATGAGGATACAAAGAGAAACACCTTATTTAGCTAATTGATAAATCTCAAACAAAAGGGTTTAGTGGGGGAGCACATTGAGGACTTCCAAAAATTGAATATAAGGGTAACTGATATTCCAGAGGAACATAAGATTGATCTCTTCATAGGCACTTTAAAGGATAACATCCAACATGAAGTTCACATTTTGGAACTTGATTCATTGGAGAAGGCATTCAGGTTGGCAAGAAAAGTTGAATGTAAAATTATGGCGACAAGGAAGCCTACCACTCAATTCTATAAAGAAGGAAGTGTTGCTACATCTAGATTTCCACAACCTATAAGGTTGACACCACAAAAATTGGAAGAAAAAAGAGCAAAAGGGCTTTGCTACAGTTGTGATAGAAAATACACTAAAGGTCATAAGTGTGCTGAGAAGAAATTATTTTACATAGATTGTGAAGAGGAAGAAGAAAATGAACAAGAAGAGGATATACACCAAGAACCAACCCAAGAAGAGGAAGAAATGAGTTCGACCATATCGTCTAATGCATTGGCAGGAATTACCACTCCTCAAACTCTCAAGATAGAAGGACATATCAAGAAGAAAAAGGTAATAGTGTTGATTGATTCAGGTAGTACCCATAATTTTATTCATTGTAAGGTAGCCAAGGAATTGAATTGTTTCCTATACCCAGCACCAGAATGTCAAGTGATGGTTGCAAATGGAGGAACGATAAATTTCTCTGGAAAATGCCATAATATCAAGCTAACCATTGGCGAATATGTATTGAATAGTCCAATGCTTTCCATTCCTATGGGAGGTGTTAGGTCTCTGTAATTTATTAGCAAGATTGGCAGAGTCCAATTACAAAGTTAACATCATTTCAACCAACTTTGGGATTCTAGGATCTAGTCCTCCTGAATCCGGAGAGGGATCTCTCCAATATGCTCAAACATGGATTTGTCTTTGAAGTTTGGGATAATGATATTATGCTAGTTATGAAAGGCCAAGGGTTTTTTTTGTTTTGGATGGTTGAACGTAGTTGCTGTCTGAGGTAGAAAGATCTATATGCAAATAGGCTCAAAGGTGAGAAGTTGCAAGCAATTAGAGTAAGCTTCAGCTAGGATGAAAGATGATGGAAGGTTTTCAGTCCATTGGGCTATGGAGACATAATAGGGTTTAATTGGAACAGCAAGAGGCAAGAGTGGTCCATGGGGCAAGTCATCTATGTCTAAGGATCTCTCCAAGGTTTTGATTTATGGAATGGAATGATACAATAAGAAAGGGAATAACAGATGCAAAACAAAGAGTAGCCCAGGATCTGGTAAGTACTTTGAAACTAGCCAGCCTTTTACCAGGCACTTAAGAAAAACATAGAAGCAAACTAGGATCTGGTAAGTACTTTGACACTAGCCAGCCTTTGATACACTTCCAACAGAAAACATATAAAAACTAAGGGAAACATGAAGGCAACCTTTGGAGTAGAAACTAGCAGGTCGGGCGCACCACAAATCCTCTCCTAGCTCTTTTTTACTTAGTTACTTTCAAGACAATCACAGAGATAACACAGAATGGCCTAAGATCTGATAAGTACTTTGAAACTAGTCAGCTTTTAACACATTCTAAGGGAAACAATCAGACATTTGTGCAGACAAGTCTGGGACCAGGGCTAACCATATCTTCCTTTCAGTTCATCTTCACACAACATATGCAGAAAGTAACATTCAAGAACAATATTCAGCTAAGACTATAAGATGAGGGAACGCCAGCATACCTATGCCTAAACTGAATTAAATCATTCCTGAATAAATAGATGGAAAGAAAACATCTAAATAAAGGTTTCATCTAGAGAAGGTTACTGATATACAGCAGGTCCTAACCCTGTTTAAACTGTTATTTATAGTGGAAAATGAAACAAAATGAAAACGGAAATAAAACACAAGTTACAATGAGAATAACATCACCATCAACATAGACCAGGATCCCATAAATCAGCTTGTATTGATGCTCCAAACCAGTGACAATCTTCAAAATCCAGTGTTTTATTTCATCTCTCTTCACAACCTAACCTATCTATTACAAGCAGAGCTCCAAGAGCCAGTGAAACACTATTTACAGACAGAAGTCTTCAGCTCAATTACATTTACAATGCTTCAGTAATTACATTAGCAACCAACCCCTCACTCATCTTCTAATGAAGTATTTATAGAAGGATGAGGAGGTGAGATCTGAAAAAATATCTCAAAACCAATTAATACAGATATTAATGTCTTCATGGCCTTTGAGAGGCCCAATGAAGAAAATATACAGGTGTTCTACTGTATTAACTGATTTACACTCAAGAATTTAGCTCGGTGGGAGCTTTGTTTGACATTTGAGGCTCTGTGTACTATTAGGGTTACTCTGCGGACATCTTGTCATTAAATCTCAAGTAGAAGTAACTTCTTCAGCTGCTTTGAGGCAAAAGATCTGAGCTTGTTCAATAAATTCGACCTCTGATTGAGCGTTTTGAGACAACAGGTGGCACTGCGGTGGTTGAGGAATCAATTTGCCTCAAATATGGCAGTGGAGACAAAATGTCTGATGGACACTTTTAGGTTTTCTCTTTTTTACTGTGTTTTGAGCTGGGGATTAGGCTTTTGATAACTGTCTTAGCTTTAATCCCCGCAAATCCATCTTCAACCCTCTGTGCTGACTCATTTTTGGTCCTTCTGCAACTGATACTCTCTTCCTGCGATTTCTTTGCTGTTTTTCAGGTTCAACAGGGGCGTATAGCAACGTGGGTTCATGAGACCTTGTTGGAAACGTAATATCACTCCCTGTGATCGATTTCTTCAAGGTATTCGAAAGGCAGAGGATCGTCATCCTCACCCGCGAAAATTTTCCATTTGACCAAGAAAAACCTTAAACCTGCAAAAAATTAACAAAATGAGGAAATCCTGCGTGTATATGGGCAAATCTGCATTGGAGGGCGTGTGGAGGAGCGGGGCAATCTGAGCCGTCGATCGCGCTATGATCGACGGTCGGGGGCGACTGGAAAAGTCAGCGGGGGAGATATGTTGACTGGGACGTGGAACCAAGGAATTGAATGTGGGTCGTCGATCTACAGAGATCGACGGTGGAGATTGATTCTCTGGCGCGCGGGGGCCTAGCTAAACAGCGAGTAGATTGGTTAACGGTCGAGCAGATCGGAGGATTGACAACCGTCGGATGAAGGGAGCCAGATCGGACGGCGGAGGTGGATTCCGCTGAGCGGCTATGGTCCGAGAGATAACGCGCGGGGGATGGAGGTTATGCGACGGTTTTCAAATAGTGCACAGGACACATGGCAGCCGACCAATGGAAACGCTGGTTACGGGTTTGAAACAGCTTCTGGCCGAAGGGTGGTGCGGAATAAACCATGGTTTTGGAAAACATTGTGGGGGTCGGCGGGGTCCATAGGGTAGATCGTGCGCCGCACCGTCCGATTTGTGGAGCAGATCGACTGCCAAGATTGTTTTGAAAATCACGTGGGCAGAAATATTAAAAATGAATTAAAACCCGATTTTGATGATTTACAAAGGTTTTTCGGTGTTTTCGGGCGGAAGAATTTCATTGGAGGGATAAGCGCCCGACGAGGTTAGCAGTAGGTTTTGGCGCTGGGTTCTGTGGAAGGAAAGGAGCGGTAAGGGCTTAGCCTGAGGGGCTTAAAACCAGCTCATAGAAAAGATGCATTTTCCATGGTTCTTAAAGAGAAATGAGGGTTCCGGTAAGGTTAAGAAGAGGTCTTAAACCTTAAGAAATGGATTTAAAGGAGAGGAAAAGGGAGAATTATGAAAATGAGAGGTTTTCATGGGAAATGGAGAATAGAAAATGGGGTTAGTGGCGGGAAGGGGAAAAGGAAAAAGGCTCCTTTGCAGAAGTATTCAATCTGTGGATTTTGATAAGATTTTAGAGGCTTTTGAAGTGTGAAACAGCAGTAAAGGATTTTGGACAAAGGGAAAAGGCAGGAGGCCTTATAGAGACTTCAAGAGCCAACAATTTTTAGTGATTAAATTTGTTCCTTGGAGGCTCCCGAAGTTTTTAGCCACCTTTTTGGTCTAACAAAGTATTATAGGTGGCTAACAGTGGCTCCACTTGGGGATGGTGCCTTTTTTAAGGCATCAAGAATTCAGACTTGATTTCTCTGGGACGCTAATCAGGTGCCTCATCCATTGGATTGCTCTTGCTCTGCTTCTGAAAAATAAGATCAGCCATGAAAGATAAATGGAATTCATCAATACAGCTTTCTACCTACCCAATCCTACTGATCTAACATTTTTTCTTCATCAGAGTGCACTTGGATTGGCAAACTCTTTTATCACAACATTTTATTCTTTTGAAAGCCTAAAAACTAATCTAATTCTACTCCTTATTTCTCCCTGAACTCAGATTAAGCAGTTGAGTTCAGATATTTCTCTACCTAATCTACTGCCTATTGGGATTAAACTGTCTGACAGACTTTCATTCTCTACTTTCTACAACATAAATTTAAAAACAGACAAGTCAAGATTAAGCTGTTTGACTTGCTGTGATCCATGGCATAAAAACAAGTTGCACATGGTCATTTTATTTTTGCATAAATTTAAACAAAAATGGAAGGCATAAGATCTGAAAGTTTAGAGAACTGCCTTCTCTTTCTTTACAGCTCTATTTTTGCTTTTGTGTGAGTTGTCTTTGCTTTTTTTTTTCTTTTTTATTTTTTGGGCTCAGATTTTGAGCTGATTAGAACCAGATTTTACATCTTTTGACTCATAAAAACAGATTTTGAGTCATCTTCATTTTGAAACCTAGGTTCAGATTTTGAGTTTGTTTGAACCTTCAATTTGTATCCTAATCTATCTACTGATAAGCCAAGATTAAGCAGTTTGGCAAATTGAATTCACTATCCTATCAGTAGAAAATTTAAAGTTAATTAGTCAAGATTAAATAGTTTGACTAACTAGAAGTGTGTCTTTGAGGAGTGGCATTTGAGCTTGCACACTTTCAGATTTGTTTCTCTTTTTGGCATGGGGCTTTGCCTTTCTTGTTTTGATTTCTGCCCTCTTTTTATTTTTCTTTGTTTTTGTATTTCTTATCTTTCATAACTTTGAAAGCAATGGTGGATGGACTATTCACAATGGAAAAGGTAAAAGGACTTAAAACATAAAATGAATCAAGAGAAGTAATGCTTAAGCATCCTGCCATTGACAGGACCCCTAAACAATTATGTTCCATCCAATTTCTGTAAGAAAAATGCATTGTTACCAGCAAATGAATGAATAGAGTAAGGGCCAAGCCATAGGTGATCAAATTTTCCATGCTTTTCCTTCTCTTCCCTCCTTGAGTCCCACTTCAAAACTTTGTCCCCAATTTTGAAATTGCTATCCTTTGTTCTTCTATCAAAAATTTTCTTGATACTGTCTTGTTTCTGTAATGCTTTGTTATACACTTCCTCTCTGGTTTGTTGAAGATGAATGGTCTGATTTATTCTTCTGATCATGTCATTATCTTCAGCCTGCAATTCTTGGATTAACTTCATAACTGGTACGCCAAGGCTGTTAGGAAAAATTGCATCTGTACCATACACAAGCTGGAAGGGTGACATACCAATAGATTTCTTTAAAGTTAATCTGTCGGCCCAAAGTGCATGAATCAGCTTTGTGTGCCAAGAATTTTTATTGTTCTCCAACAATTTCTTGATTATGTTCACTAAGCTCTTGTTGGAAGATTCTGCAAGTCCATTACCTTGGGGGTAATAGGTTGTGGAATGCCCCAATGTTATCTGATATTTGTGACAGAGCTCAATCATCCTTTTTGATCCAAATGTTGTTGCATTATCAGTGATGATCTTGGTAGGACAGCCAAATCTGGAAAGAATATTAGTCTCTATGAACTTTATGATAACTGAATCATTGGCCTGCCTACAAGGAATGGCCTCTATCCACTTAGTGAAATAGTCTGTAGCAGTGAGAATCCATCTATGCTGAGCAGAAGATGAGGGATGAATTTCACCTATGAAGTCGAGTCCCCACTGTTGGAAAGGGGCTTCTACAGTGATTGGATGCAGGGGCAGGGGTAATAATTTTCTCTTGCCTTCAAACAGTTGGCATTTATGGCAAGTAGTAGTCATCTTGTGAACATCATGAAAAAGAGTAGGCCAATAGAAACCAGCCCTTAGAATTTTGTTGGCTGTTGCCTTCCAGTACAAATGACCTCCACACTCTCCTTCATGGAACTCCTATTTAACCTTCTCTGCATCAAACTCAGGCAAACATTTAAGCAATATACCACTAGCATTTTTCCAATAAAGACATTTATCAATAATGCAATAGTTTACAACTTTTAATTTCAGGAACCTTTCCTTTGTTTTACTCAAGCCAGGAGGTGTATTCAATTTAAGAAAAACATAAACAATATCAGCATACCAAGGAGAATTCATAAAATAGTCTTCAACTATGGAAGTTGAGGATTCTTCTTGGTCATCTAAAGAATTAACCATATTAATATCAAGAACTTCACAATTGCTTTCAGCCATTAATTTAGCCAGACCTTGTCCTTTGATGAGCTTAGTGGGTTTGATCTCTAAATCATATTCAAGAATGACTGCAATCCACTTACCTCTCTTACCATCTGGATCCTGTGTTAGAATGTCTTTAACAATTGAATTTGGAACAAAGGTAATGATGTGTGAGTGAAGGATGTAAACCCTGAAGTCTTTTAAAGCTTTAACCAAAGCAAAAGCTTGCTTCTCCATAATGTTATACTTCAAAGGGGCGTCCCTCAATGCCTTGCTAAAGAATGCAATAGGCTGCTCTTGTCCTTGTGGGTTTTTCTGTAAAATAACAGCAGCTATGGTATGTTCTGATGCAAATGAGAAGATATAAAAATCTTTTGAAAAATCAGGACTTATTAGAACCGGTGTTTTGGTTAAAGCTTGTTTCACCAGCTCAAAGGATTTCTTTGCTTCCAAGGTCCATTTTACCCCTTGCTCCTTTTTCAACATGTTTGTGATATTCCTAAGAAGCTCAGCCAAGTTGGGGATGAACCTTCTCAAAAAGTTAATCTTCCCAATGAAAGATTGCAACTCTTTGATGTTTCGAGGATGAGAGATTTGCAAGATGGCCTCGATCCTCTTTGGATCTATCTTTATACCCTCTTCTGAAATAATGTGCCCAAGAAGTTTACCTTATTGGAGACCAAATAGTGTCTTCTTATGGTTTAAAGATATTCCAAACTTTCTGCATTTCTCGAAAACTTTTCTTAAATGTTCTAAGTGTTCTTCATCATTTTTTGAAAACACAGTGACATCATCAAGATAGATAATGATGAAGAAGCCCAATTCTTCCGAGAATGCTATGTCCATGGCCCTTTGAAAGGTTGCTCCAGCATTCATTAGACCGAAGGACATTTTCACATACATGAAGGTGCCCCAAGGTGTAGTAAAGGCTATCTTTAATTGATCAGCAAGGTGAACTAAGACCTGATTGTACCCTGAATAGCCATCCAGCAAAGAAATTCTTCTAGACCCTACCACCCTTTGTAAAATATGATCCATCTTGGGTAAAGGGTAGTTGTCCTTCAATGAAGCTTTGTTTAAGTCTCTAAAGTCTATACAAAGCCTGATTTCTCCAGTCTTCTTCCTAACAGACACCAGATTAGATACCCACTCTGAATATCTAATAGGGACAATAATACCAGCATCATACATTTTCCGGATCTCCTTCTCAACCAAAGGCAGCTGGACAGGGTTTATTCTGAGCAGTTTTTGTTTGAATGGTTTTTGGTTTTCTTTGAGAGGGATTTTGTGTTGTATTATTTCAGTGTCATAGGATTTAAGATCTTCGTAACTCCATGCAAAAACATCAGAAAACTCTTTACACAGCTCAATGTATTTGGGTTTAATGTGAGATGGAAAAGTTTTGGATAGTTTGATCGTTTTCGGTTTTTCCTCACTACCTATGTTGCATTCCTCTACTTCAGTCTCTATAGGCTCCAGTTTAGATTTCTTGGCCACATCATTAAAATCGAACAACTCTTCTAAAGGTGTTAGACCAGTTCGCAAACTTTCATCTTTAGAATGCAATGTTTCTAATTCCTTTGTTTCTGATTCTGCACTCAATTCTGTTTTATTTGTAAGTTTGCTAGTTTGAAAGTTAATTTCGACAAGCTCAGGAGAAGGTTCTTCTTCACCAAGAAAATTTTCTTCACTGCAGTCTGTATCATAGTCTGAATCTAAACTATGCAGTTCGAATTCATTTCCGAATTGCATGAAGACTTCTATTTGTTTATCTCCCTCGAACACCTGCCAATACTTCTTATTATCAGGCACAGCTGGTCTAAATTTTATTTGTGTTGTACAGTTTGTGGATTCTAATGGTGTTAAGCATGTTCTAGCTGCAAAGGCTAAATTGTGGGTAGCAATATTTCTTTTTCTTGGGACAAAGATTAATTTGGACTCCTCAAAAGTTTAAAAAAGGTCCATGACATCATTTCGGTAGGCTCTAAGTCTGGGATGGTTTGCATTATATTCCCCGTTGACTTGCCTGATGACTAACTCAGAATCCCCATACACTTTGACTCTTCTAGCTCCTAACTTTTTCAGCAAATGTAAGCCTAGGAGGAGGGATTCATATTCTGCTATATTGTTGGAACACTGAAAGTTTAATTTGCATGAAATACATTTTGTGTGGTTGTTTTCAGTGTTAGTGATCCAAACACCTGCACCAGCATTAGTTCTAGTACATGACCCATCAAAATACATACTCCATAGAGGATCATCCTTGTTTTCATCTATTTGGTGAATGTCCTCTTCAACTACTGTGCTTTCTGATTGTTGTGAAGTCTCAGTACTTAATTGAATTTGTTTTGATTCCTCAAATTTCCCATTAGATTGAGGGATGTTGCCAGGAATGTTGGATATGTTCTCTAGGTTGTTAAGCTTTAAAAACAATGGACTCATGACCTGTAAATCAAGACCTATGCTTTGTTTACTAATGTTTTCGAATGAGGAAAATTGTTTAGACACTTCTGCGTTATTATCCTCTCCTTCCCTATCAGCCTTTAATTCTGTTAAAGTGACTTGCTCACTAAGAGTTTCATTGTTAAACATGATAAAAGAATCAAGGCCTGTATTGACAGAATATATAGGAGAGTTTTGAGGTCTGTCTTGACTTGTAACTGTATATTGCATATGGGATTCCCTGTAAAGTCTTCTATTCTGATTGAAAACAGGGATGGTCGCAAAGGTCATGTCCATTTGCATAGTGCCTTGTAGCTTAGCCCCCCAAGATCTTGATAATAACATTCCATACTTTGGAGGAACATCAGCCACAACTATATCCATTACTAAGCATTTGGCTGGAATCTGGGCTAAGTTAACACAGAGGTCTTTAATCAATCCTAAACATTTCACTCTGTTTGAATCAAAGGAGTATAGGTCTTTGTAAGGTCTGGTGATTTCTAGACCCAGGCTCTCCATTACCGCTTTCGGCATTAAGTTATGAGAAGCCCCTGAGTCATGCATAGCGTTGTGTAGAATTTTGTCATGAACGTTTAGACTCACATAAAAGGGAGGGACAAGTCCCTCTTGAAACTTACCTTCGATCTTTGGACCAAAGATAAGCTCTGGTTGGTCATCATTTAGATTGAGTGTGTCCTCATTCTCTTCTATGTTCAACGCCTTCAAAATCTGAGTTTTATATACATGGTGGGTAGCGAACTCAGTCAATAGAACAGAGATCTTGATTTTGGAAATTTCCTGTTCCAGGCTGAAAGGAATTTGGTTCTTCGAAGCACTGGTTTCAGCCTTATTAGCTGCCACTTTATCAGAAATTGCAGTTTGCTGATTTGTTTTATTTGACATAACTGTTGTAATAGGAGTACTGGCTGAAATGTTAGTACTGCTGATATTTGCACTCTGTTTTTCACTGTTTTGAGTGCTTTTCTCTTTATCGTTATCAGAATCAACAGCCACTCTTTTATCCTTTGTTTTAACCATTTTAGGCTTAGTTGTAGTGATGTTTTGAGAGGATTTGTCAGAGATTTTATTGTTGGGGGTTTGTTGACTAGACTTACTCCTGAGGTCTTATTGTCTTGAAGATTCTGTGATAGCATTTTCCATGTTTTGATAATAATTTTCATCATCGTCTCTTTTGTCATCATATGGTGTATAAAGACCTTGTTTTCTATCATAGTGAACCTCAAAGTCATCATTATCTACCCCAAATAAGTTGATATCGTGTTCCTCTGATATTTCATCTGTTTCCTCAACCTCACTAATATAGTTTTGATGAAAAGGAGGAGTGATCTGTTGATCATCTTCCCTAGGTCTGTTAGGAGGTTGATTTCTTCTCAGATTCTGATTCTGATTTTGGTTTCTATTTTGAGGAGAAGTTTGGTTTTGACTTGCTTGTGCCCTCTCAAGAATGCTCATTTTCTTCATCATTTCTTCCATCATTCTTTCCATCTTTGAGCTTGAAGTGGAAGGTGCGGATTCCTCTCTAAAAGATACTCTCTTTTCGCTCTTCATTCTTGCTCTCTTCTCCATTAGGTTGACTTCTACAGAAAGAGCGCCTCTTTGCATATCTTCAAGGGTTGAAAAATCTCTTTCTCTTAAAGAATAGGTCATATCAGCATCAAAGCCTTCAGGAAACTTATTTAAAGCTGAACCTTGTGGAGGTTTTAATTCTAGGGAGAGTGCATTGTATACACTATTAAATCTAGTGCAGTAAGCTTGCACACTTACCCCAGGGTTTCTATGAAGGTTGTTGTAATCAGCAAGAACTTGGAGAGGATTTTTTCTCACTTCCCACTTGTTTAAGAATGTTTGATGGAAACCATGGAGATCATTAATACTATGGGGGGCTAAGCCTTTAAACCATTTTCTTACTTCTCCCCCCAGACTTTGAGCAAACAGTCTAATCTTGACAGAATCATCATCAATTTCATTCCTGTCAAAGTAGTCATTCATCTTATCCACATGTTGTGATGCAGTTATGGCATTGCTAGCATCATACAATGGGATTTTGGATTGATAGTCCTGTGGAAGGTTGGCTAATGGTACAGGAAGGACTAAGGGAGCATACCATGCTGCCATGATATGTGGTAGAGGTGGATTGACAAGAGGGTGGGGGGTTTGGAACGAGGTGGTTTGAATAGTGGATTAAGGGTGAACAGAAGTGGATGGAACAGAAATAGATTGCTGAGCAGATCTCGGATGAGGGACGCCTAAGTTAAGGAGAAAATGTAAATCAGGAGGTGTTGTTTCCCTTCTACCAAGATGTTCACTCGTTTCGGGAGATGAAAGTGAAGACTCACAATCTAGCTGATCTAAATAACCAAACGACCTAGTTCTAAATGGATTCAATAAGTCATTTTGTGATTGTTGTAGAGCTGAAAGATTTTCAGGGACTGATTTAGCTCTCAGGGGTGATCTGAAAACAGTTGAAAATTGTATCTTAGGAGACTTCCTAAGGATACTTTCTGGGTTGTCAACTATCTCAGGTGGATCAGGGTCAGGGCGGGCTCTAGTGTGAATCTTTCTAGGAGCCACTATGATGTGTTTTTAGACCCGATTAACAAGAAAAGTTTCAACCATATATGACAATCTTTAAATGGTTAACTAATCTGTTTACACAAAAAGAATCCTGCAGTCCTCTAACTGAGTTTGAAAGATATTATAAGATAAGGGTTCTTCCCAGTGGAGTCTTAAGGTCTGTTCAGGATTGTGGAGTCGCCAGGTGGAGAGTTCAGAACGTTTTCAAAGGGGTACATTGTCCACCACAGTGCTTGTGAAACACCCTTTTTCAAGGATATCTCAAAACACAACAAACTCTAACCAGAGATTGACTGGGAGGGCATTTACCAGATATGTCACCTCTAAAAGAGGATGAGATCAGGAGGCTACCTGGCCCTTTCCAGACTCTGTCTAAGAGTATAAGGTAAAACACAACAAAGGATAGTGAAATGTAGAAGTAAGTGTTTTACTACCAATCTGAAAAAAAAATTTGGTTTTTCTGAATTCTTTTTCTGTTGGTTTCTAAGAATGTTCTAACTTTGTTTCAAAACTTAGCTACGGTTATGAGACAAAGTCAGTCTACTCTTATGGCTAAGCCAGCTGATTTTTCAAGGTTAGACAAAGTCTGATGAGAATCCTAGGATTGACCTAGTTTGTCATTGATTCAAACAAATTTCATCATGATTACCATTTCTTGGTAGTGCTTGGAAAGGCTGCTTTTTACTCTGAAAGTTTTCTTTGAATGAAGGGTTTTCTGAGGTCTCTAAAAAGGTATCAAAAACACTCAGTGTCCCCAGTAGAGTCGCCAGAAATATTAGGTCTCTGTAATTTATTAGCAAGATTTGCAGAGTCCAATTACAGAGTTAACATCATTTCAACCAACTTTGGGATTCTAGGATCTAGCCCTCCTGAATCCGGAGAGGGATCTCTCCAATATGCTCAAACATGGATTTGTCTTTGAAGTTTGGGATAATGATATTAGGCTAGTTATGAAAGGCCAAGGGTTTTGTTTGTTTTGGATGGTTGAACGTAGTTGCTGTCTGAGGTAGAAAGATCTATATGCAAATAGGCTCAAAGGTGAGAAGTTGCAAGCAATTAGAGTAAGCTTCAGCTAGGATGAAATATGATGGAAGGTTTTCAGTCCATTGGGCTATGGAGTCATAATAGGGTTTAATTGGAACAGCAAGAGGCAAGAGTGGTCCATGGGGCAAGTCATCTATGTCTAAGGATCTCTCCAAGGTTTTGATTTATGGAATGGAATGATACAATAAGAAAGGGAATAACAGATGCAGAACAAAGAGCAGCCCAGGATCTGGTAAGTACTTTGAAACTAGCCAGCCTTTGATACACTTCCAACAGAAAACATATAAAAACTAAGGGAAACTTGAAGGCAACCTTTGGAGTAGAAACTAGCGGGCCGGGCACACCACAAATCCTCTCCTAACTCTTCTTTACTTAGTTACTTTCAAGACAATCACAGAGATAACACAGAATGGCCTAAGATCTGATAAGTACTTTGAAACTAGTCATCTTTTAACACATTCTAAGGGAAACAATCAGACAGTTGTGCAGACAAGTCTGGGACCAGGGCTAACCATATCCTCCTTTCAGTTCATCTTCACACAACATATGCAAAAAGTAACATTCAAGAACAATATTCAGCTAAGACTATAAGATGAGGGAACGCCAGCATACCTATGCCTAAACTGAATTAAATCATTCCTGAATAAACAGATGGAAATAAAACATCTAAATAAAGGTTTCTCAGCCAGAGAAGGTTACTGATATACAGCAGGTCCTAACCCTGTTTAAACTATTCTTTATAGTGGAAAATGAAACAAAATGAAAACGGAAATAAAACACAAGTTACAATGAGAATAACATCACCGTCAACATAGACCAGGATCCCATAAATCAGCTTGTATTGATGCTCCAAACCAGTTACAATCTTAAAAATCCAGTGTTTTAGTTCATCTCTCTTCACAACCTAACCTATCTGTTACAAGCAGAGCTCCAAGAGCCAGTGAAACACTATTTACAGACAGAATTCTTCAGCTCAATTACATTTACAATGCTTCAGTAATTACATTAGCAACCAACCCCTCACTCATCTTCTAATGAAGTATTTATAGAAGGATGAGGAGGTGAGATCTGAAAAAATATCTCAAAACTAATTAATATAGATATTAATGTCTTCATGGCCTTTGAGAGGCCCAATGAAGAAAATATACAGGTGTTCTACTGTATTAACTTATTTACACTCAAGAATTTAGCTTGGTGGGAGCTTTGTTTGACATTTGAGGCTCTGTGTACTATTAGGGTTACTCTGCGGACATCCTGTCATTAAATCTCAGGCAGAAGTAACTTCTTCGGCTGCTTTGAGGCAAAAGATCTAAGCTTGTTCAATAAATTCGGCCTCTGATTGAGCGTTTTGAGACAACAGGTGGCACTGCGGTGGTTGAGGAATCAATTTGCCTCAAATATGGCGGTGGAGACAAAATGTCTAATGGACACTTATAGGTTTTCTCTTTTTTACTGTGTTTTGAGCTGGGGATTAGGCTTTTGATAACTGTCTTAGCTTTAATCCCCACAAATCCATCTTCAACCCTCTGTGCTGACTCATTTTTTGTCCTTCTGCAACTGATACTCTCTTCCTGCGATTTCTTTGTTGTTTTTCAGGTTCAACAGGGGCGTATAGCAACGTGGGTTCATGAGACCTTGTTGGAAATGTAATATCACTCCCTGTGATCAATTTCTTCAAGGTATTCGAAAGGCAGAGGATCGTCATCCTCGCCCGCGAAAATTTTCCATGACCAAGAAAAACCTTAAACCTGCAAAAAATTAACAAAATGAGGAAATCCTGCGTGTATATGGGCAAATCTGCATTGGAGGGCGTGTGGAGGAGCGGGGCAATCTGAGCCGTCGATCGTGCTATGATCGACGGTCGAGGGCGACTGGAAAAGTCAGCTGTGGAGATATGTTGACTGGGACATGGAACCAAGGAATTGAATGTGGGCCGTCGATCTGCAGAGATCGACGGTGGAGATTGATTCTCTGGCGCGTGGGGGCCTGGCTAAATGGCGAGTAGATTGGTTAACGGTCGAGCAGATCGGAGGATTGACAACCGTCGGATGAAGGGAGCCAGATCGGACGGCGGAGGTGGATTCCGCTGAGAGGCTATGGTCCGGGAGATAACGCGCGGGGGACGGAGGCTATGCGACAGGTTTTCAAATAGTGCACAGGACACGTGGCAGCCGACCAATGGAAATGCTGGTTACAGGTTTGAAACAGCTTCTGGCCGAAGGGTGGTGCGGAATAAACCATGGTTTTGGAAAACATTGTGGGGGTCAGCGGGGTCCACAGGGCAGATCGCGCACCGCACTGTCCGATCTGTGGAGCAGATCGACGGCCAAGATTGTTTTGAAAATCACATGGGCGGAAATATTAAAAATGAATTAAAACCCAATTTTGATGATTTACAAAGGTTTTTCGGTGTTTTCGGGCGGAAGAATTTCATTGGAGGGATAAGCGCCCGACGAGGTTAGCAGTAGGTTCTGGCGCTGGGTTCTGTGGAAGGAAAGGAGCGGTAAGGGCTTAGCCTGAGGGGCTTAAAACCAGCTCATAGAAAATATGCATTTTCCATGGTTCTTAAAGAGAAATGAGGGTTCCGGTAAGGTTAAGAAGAGGTCTTAAACCTTAAGAAATGGATTTAAAGGAGAGGAAAAGGGAGAATTATGAAAATGAGAGGTTTTCATGGGAAATGGAGAATAGAAAATGGGGTTAGTGGTGGGAAGGGGAAAAGGGAAATGGAGAATAGAAAATGGGGTTAGTGGTGGGAAGGGGAAAAGGAAAAAGGGTCCTTTACAGAAGTATTCAATCTGTGGATTTTGATAAGATTTCAGAGGCTTTTGAAGTGTGAAACAGTAGTAAAGGATTTTGGACAAAGGGAAAAGGCAGGAGGCCTTATAGAGACTTCAAGAGCCAACAAGTTTTAGTGATAAAATTTGTTCCTTGGAGGCTCCCGAAGTTTTTAGCCACCTTTTTGGTCTAACAAAGTATTATAGGTGGCTAACAGGAGGTGTTGATGTTGTACTAGGAGTATAATGGTTACAATATTTGGGGATGGTAGCTTTTAATTTTCAAGAACTTTTCTTGAAATTTTTTTCAGAAGGAAAGGAAGTCGAATTATGGGGTATTGCGGGGAAACCAGGAAAGATAATAAGCTCTAATGCCATGACAAAGCTTCTAAAGAAAGAACAACGAGGCATAATTACACAATTATGCTCACTAGAAGTTCCAACATCAAAATCATCTATTTCTGTAGATCTCCAACAAGTCTTGGACAATCATTCCAAGGTGTTTGAAACTCCCAAAGGACTCCCACCTATTCGTGATCATGATCATGCTATTCATTTGATTCCAGGAAGTGTTCCTCCAAACATCAGACCTTATAGATATCCTTACGTCCAAAAGAGTGAAATTGAACGTATGATTGCAGAAATGTTAGAGGCGGGTATAATTCAACCTAGTCAAAGTTCTTTCTCTGCTCCTGTAGTATTGGTACACAAGAAGGATGGATCATGGCGCATGTGTCCGGATTATAGGGAGCTCAATAAGCTCACCATTAAAGATAAATTTCCCATTCTGTGATTGATGAATTATTGGATGAATTACATGGAGCAATTTATTTTACCAAGTTGGATCTTCGTTCAGGATATCATCAAATTAGAATGAAGACTGAAGATATTCCAAAAACAGCATTTCGAACTCATGAGGGTCATTATGAATTTTTGGTCATGCCTTATGGCCTTACCAATGCACCTTCTACATTTCAAGGGTTGATGAATTCCATTTTCAAACCCTTCCTTAGAAAATTTGTGCTAGTATTTTTGATGATATACTAATCTACAGTAGGTCTTGGAAGGATCATGTTGAACATGTTGACAGGGTGCTCAAACTATTGCAGGAGAAACAATTATATGCAAAAACATCCAAATGTTTCTTTGGAGTACAAGAAGTGGAATATTTGGGTCATATTGTATCTCATGAGGGTGTTAAGGTAGACCCTAACAAAATTAAAGCCATTAAGGAATGGAAAGTCCCCACAACCATAAAGCAGTTGCGAGGATTTCTCGGGTTAACAGGGTATTATCGCAAGTTTGTTAAGAATTATGGGAGAATAGCAGCACCTCTAACAACAATATTGAAGAAAGATGCATTTTCATGGACTCCTGAAGCAACTAAGGCCTTTGAACATCTTAAAGAGGAAATGTGCCTAGCACCGGTCTTAGCTACGCCAGACTTCACAAAAACCTTTATTGTGGAACGTGATGCCTCAGGAAATGGAATTGGTGTTGTTTTAATGCAAGAAGGAAGACCCATTGCTTTTGAAAGTAGTCCAATCAAAGGAAAGTATTTACAGAAACCTATTTATGAGAAGGAAATGTTAGCAATACTGCATGCACTAAAGAAATGGAGAACTTACTTAATGGGAAGACACTTCAAGGTAAAAACTGATCATGATAGTCTTAAACACTTTTTGGAACAAAGATTGTCTTTAGAAGAGCAGCAAAAGTGGGTCACAAAGATGTTGGGTTATGACTTTGGAATAATATACAAAAAAGGGAAGCTAAATGTTGTTGCAGATGCACTCTCAAGAAAGAATGAAGAGGTGGAAGCATTGCTTTGTGCCATTTCTATTATCCAACCAGATTGGATAATTGAAGCAAGAGATGAATGGAAGAAGGACGAAGAAGTGTGGACACTCATTCAAAAGTTGCAGCAAGATCCTAGTACATCTGATACATTTAGTTGGAAAATGATTCCTTATGGTACAAAGATCGCTTATATCTTTGTAAGAATTCCCAACTAAAACAAAATATTCTTCTGGAATTGCACACTTCTCCTTTAGTAGGACACTCGGGATTTTTAAAAACTTACCACAGGGTGAAGAAAGAATTTTTTTGGGATGGCCTTAAATCTGATATTCGAAAGTTTGTGGCGGAATGTTTGGTTTCCCAGCAGAATAAAGTGGAAACAATTAAGACCCCAGGACTTCTACAACCTTTATCCATTCCAAGTCAACGTTGGGAGGAGATTTCAATGGATTTTATCACAGGTTTACCTAAGTACGAAGGAAAGAGTGTCATCATGGTGGTAGTTGATAGACTTACCAAGTATGCACACTTTTGTGCATTATCTCATCCATTTAAAGCAAGTATAGTTGCTACTACATTTATGGACACAATTCAAAAGCTACATGGAAACGCAAGGGTTATTGTGGGCGACAGAGATCCCATTTTTACTGGAAATTTTTGGACGGAGTTATTTTCTTGTTTGGGTACTCAATTAGCTCATAGCTCATCTTATCACCCTCAATCTGATGGTCAAACTGAGATAGTAAATAAATGTTTGGAAGGATATCTTCGTTGTTTTGTATCTGATAAACAAACACAATGGGTCAAGTGCTTACCTCTTGCTGAATGGTGGTATAACACTTCCTTCCATACTGCAGCAAAAATGACCCCATTTATGGCACTTTATGGATATCATCCACCATCCATCACCTCATCTTTAAGGGAAAATTCGAAGGTTCAAGCAGTGGAAGATCACATCGAGCATCAGCAAGAAGTTCTCCAACTCTTAAAGGATAACCTGAATTTGGTACAAAATCGAATGAAACAACAGGCAGATCAACATCGTAGCGAGAGAAGTTTTGATGTAGGAGATTGGGTATTTTTACGGCTACAACCATACAAACAAATGTCCCTCAAGCAAGCAAAGAAGGATAATAAATTATCGCCAAAGTACTATGGTCCTTACAAGGTGTTTCAAAATATTGGTACTATGGCATACAAATTGGAGCTTCCTGCTTCTTCGCGAGTACATCCAGTTTTCCATGTTTCATGCTTAAAGAAGGTTATAGGTGAAAATCTTCCAGTTCAAACAATATTGCCAGAACTTGATGAGGAAGGAAAAATCATATTGGAACCAAAAGCGGTCATGGAAACAAGAACTCGACAACTACGGAATCGATCAATTTCAGAGTATCTCATCAAGTGGAAGAACTTACCCATTGAAGATTCTACATGGGAGGATGAGAATTTTATACAGAAGCACCCAGAGCTACTCAAGCATTGGGGACAACACTTTTTTGAAGGAGAGGGGCATGTTAGGTCCCTATATTACTAGTATAGTCCCTTATTGTTGTTAGTGTAACCCCCTTATTGTTATTATTGTACCCTTGTAACCCCCATATTGTTATTATTGTGCCCTTAAATTATTATTGTTAGGTTGGCTAGGATTACATTGTGGCCCTACTAGGATTACATTATGGCCCCATGGACTCCTATATATAGAAAGGAGGTTTTGTAATTTGAATCATCCAAGAATTGTTCATTCATGTAATGTATTGGAGGTTTCCCCCTCGAAGTGGCTGATTTCTAAGGCGTTGATATCTCTTTTCTTCTCTTTTTGGAGCTGGTTTCACAACATCCTGTCATCACAAAGTAGGGAGAATGACTAAGGAAGAGATCTCATTGATTATTTTTCAAACATTGAAGAGTATTAAAGAAAATCTCAAGGATTTTTAGGAGGAGAGGAAAAATATGAGCTACAAAGAGACATCTCCCAAGGAAACAAAGGAGAATTTCAATCTTGTCACTTTGGGCAAGAGATCTCCATTTTCACCATCTGCTGCTAAGGTGCTTGCATCTAGAGAAGAGGCACCTACATCTTTGCAAGGTAGTCTTGAGCTCTTAACATTTGGAGTCCCATACATGAATCAAGAGATGCATGAGGAGGAGAAGGAAGATCCCAGCGTTGGTATGCTTGAAGAAAGGAGACCATCATTCTTGCCAGTAGTTGGAGGAAACATTGATTCGGGTGGAGGAACTCTTATGTTCTGTCCAGAGATTCCCACATATCAGTTGATCCAAGGTATGCATGAAATTTCAGCACATATTGTTTCAAGATTAATGCATAGCCAAGGATTAAATCAAAATGCTAATTTGAAGCAAAGACATGTCACAGCGCAGAGGACCCTTGATCTAATCAAGGATGAGACTGGAAACTATCCCTATGCATCATTGTTGAGTTGCATTCAATATCTTGGGTTGAGATGTAGGGTCTCAATAAAAGGGATTAGTACTATCCTATGTTCAATGGCTAATTGTGAGATCAGTAATGAAACTTGCTTTGAGACAGTACATGCATCTCTTTGCATATCTACAACGTTGTCACTTAGTGACTTTGAAAAAAAGGCTTCAGCTCTCTTGGAGCATTCTAGAGGCAGCTTCAACCTTGAAGCAGTGGAGAAGAAGAAGATGAAGAGTAGACATCTTGAGATGAGAAGCATTTTCTCCCCTCTAGATGACACTCTCTCAATGAGCATGTTACAACTCAAAGAGAGACTTCTACTTACTGAAAATTCAAAGCCTCACTGGTTTTGGAAGGCCATAGATGGAAGAAAGGTCTCACTAAGAGATCTCAACAAAGATGCATTTCAATATTTCATGAGATGCAAGGTTCTTCATTGGTTCAAAGGAGATGGTATTCTACAAAGGTAGGATGCCATGATTATGCAGCACATCACTCATCTTCCATATTGGAGTGAGTGGATGAGGATGATGAGTAAGAGATCACATGATCACTTGCAGACATATATGGGCCAGCAAGCTTGGTTACGCTGGTTTCCCTTGGGAGATTCCTATCACTCTCCAAAGGCACCTATTTTTCTGATCTATGCCTTGAAGAATGGTCATGAAATGAATAAGGAGGCATGGCAACGTTGGTTGCTTTGGGGTAAGCATGATCACTACCCAAAGATTCTCATTCTCTCATCTCATGCTTTATGCATCATTAATAGAGTATATGAAAAGGAAGCATGGTTGATGTGGTTGTTAAAAGGAGAGTTTGGACATCACATGTTAAATCTCATGTCCATGTATTCACCCATGTTTGAAATATTTCTCATTTATCCACATGTATTTATGTTGGAGGGATGTTTCATGCATGAACTTTGGCTTGGGAGGAAGAATGACTCCCACATGATGTGGTATGAGGGAGCTTGCTTGTACTATGTTGATGAGACATTTCACATGTCCATCATTGTGATATTGCTCCATGCTCCACATGTTTATAACGCAAGAAGGCTGCAAAAGTCCTTGTTGCTATGGCTGCTCTTGGGTGAGTATGGTTACTACCCAACAGCTCATCATTATCTGAATCATGCCTTGGATTTCAATGATATGTTGCAGCAAGAGAAGGCATGTATAATTTTGTTTCACTTGATAGAGTATGGCCACCACATGACATCTCCTATGTCTATGTGTTTTGCATTGTGTAAAATTTGGCATATTGATCTCATGATGTGCATTGATGATGGTACTTTGTATTGGGCTGATGTGACATATCATATGTCCATTAGTATGGTTTGGTTTCATGATGCACATGAGGAGGAAAGAAGGCAGAAAGACCTCTTGTTTCTTTGGTTGCTTTTAAATGAGTATGGTGACCACCCCATAGCTCAAAATTTTCTGATTCATGCCTTATGTATCAAAGATAAATTGCAGCAAAGGAAGGCATGTACATCATCTTTTGGGAAGCTTGGCTTGCTCATCTTACATGGAGGAGATGGAGGAAGGCAGCAAAGGGCCTTGCTCCGGTGGTTATTATTAGGAGAATATGGTTTGACATCTTTGTTTACCCATATTACTCCTTCCCATATTCTTTTGCATAACGCTAGAATGATGGAGTTTGGATCCAACAAGACCAACAGGGCTAAAAATGAAAGCAAAACAATGCTTAATCAAGTTCATAAAACATGGATGGAGGAATGTTCTTGCATGATGAAGCTTTTCCTTTATGGAAGGAGCTACTTTATTTTATGTCTCTCATGTGTTTATGATGGTGTTGGACATCATGTAATTCTCATTTTGTACTTCATGATAAGAAGAGGACATCTAACCTTACAATTGGAAGTCATCTCATGCATTTGTGGAAGACAGCTTTGGAACCAAACATACATAACCTATTGCAAAAAATGGAGGAAGCCTTCCTTATGTGGATGCCATTTGGAGGGAAATAGATGGTTTGCATCTACAACAAGAGTTTCTTGAGGGCTAGCAACATTTTGTTTGGGGAGACTGTAATGTTCCCAATTTTTGTAGCTAATGGGAATATTGCATTTTTTTTTCAGTTTTCTTAACTCATGAATAAAAGTGTAAAGGAGGAACTCTAAAACTCCTAATCAGAAAATAAATCAATGCCCAATGTGAACATGGAAAAATCTGGGCCATTTCAATAAAATAAACTTAGGTGTGAAGAGGAATGAAGAAGGTTGACTAGGTCAACAAGACCAAATCACAACAGTGTCTAGATGCATTGAACCTCCTCATTGATCAGCGCAGTTTTAGATGGAGACCCTTCATGTGAAAAGGGTTAACTCATTGGAGGTGGTTTAGGGTTTTCTAAGCCCTAATGTTATAAAATGAAGAGGAAGGCCACAAGGAAAGGGTTGTTGAAGATAATTCGATTTTGAGATTGCTTAGGCAACTCAAAATCTCTGGCTGTTTAGCTAGAGAGAGGAATTTCCCGTTTAGGAATTCCTCCTCCTTCATTGAGGAGCTCTTGGAGGAGTATGTTCTAAAATGCCTCACATCTAGGCTTGAGGCCAAGCATCCTCCATCAAGACAGTGTTATTTCTGCAGCAGAATAATACTGTGTTGCTGGGTGTTGCAGTGAGGGGATTTCAACACCACTTCCAGATCTAGTTTTGCAGAAAAGGGAGCATTCCTTTCTCTGGAAGATTAGTGAGGAAGCCTTGAGCTTCATATTCATATCTTGGCATCAGGCCAAAGTACCTTCCAACATCATCTGCATAGTATACTTCAGAAACTGCGTCATTTTTCCAGTGCATTGCTGCAGCAGGGTTTCCACCCTAGTTTGGTGCTTATTTCCTTGAGGAAGGGCCATCCCTTCTTCCGGAAAGTTTGTATTGCAGCCCTCTTCTGTAATTTTGCACATTTCTGCTCATATATTTAGAGCTTCAATGTTTCTGCATTTTTGAGATCCATATTCTGCAGATCTGATACTTGTATTGGTTCTTTCATGAAATCCCCTTGTCGGGTGATCTATTTGATGTATAAAAAGAGTTGAATCTCTATTTTTCTTCATTCTCTGTTATAATAAACTTCAGATCTGATGTTTCAGACATATTTTGTCTAATTTCTTCAGAAATTACGCTCTGCATGCTTCAGCCATTTTCTGCATACTCAAAGTCATGGGAAATCAGCATTTTTAAGCATATCCGAGGATGGAGGAACTGTTTAACATAGCTATAATACTTTGTTTGAGCTGAAATTCAGATAATAGGTCCCTCATGACCTAATCTAAAATAAACTCCCACAATTTCTCTTAATTTTACATATATTTCTGAATACATCCATTTTGGGCCATAAATCCTCACTTTTCCCCGCTATTGGATGAAGGGATTGAACATCTTTCTTGTTTTTGAGTTTCTAATTGATGTATGAGTTTCTATCGGCATATTTTATGTATTTAAAACTCTCTACACTTTCAACGGGCCATTTTCCCTTACTGCAGCCCTCATTGGGCAATTTCTTGAAGATAACTAGGTGTGGGAGATCTGTTTAACCCACCTAGTCTTATTTGTTTCAGCTCATATATTGGATTTATATTGTATGTTGTCTTATATAAAGGATCCAAGAGTTATTTTCCTATTCCAAAGCATATTTATCTGAAAATTCATATTTTAGTGTATGATTCATGAGTTGTTCCCAATCTGGAACATTACAAGAGCTGTGTCGAGTGCCCCTGTGCCATATTCCACCCCAAATGTCTACAGGAAATCTTCCCACAATTTCTCCCAATGGTGTGTGCGCTTATTATGCTCCGCATCTAGATACCATGCAACGGGTTGCAGGACTAGGTCATGAATAAACAGGCGGACCCATTCGTTTGGGGTCTTGTCACCCCATTGCGTTTCCCATGTAAGTAAATATCTGTGTGGGTCTTCTAACCCAAGGAACTTCTAGATCCATCTTCCAGCAGGGACTCCAAATCGCAGGGTCATCTTATCCCAAAATTCCTCCCAATTGCGGAATACTGTCCCATGCGTATCCCACCAACGCACAGGTGCTCCACGCAGGGCTAGCGGAAGGACCCCTAGCATGCATTCCTTGGGAACTTCTGCCTCGAATGCACATAAAAATTCCTTAATGTCACCCGTGTCCCAAAGGTAGGGCAGGTCTCTTACCTCGGCGGAGATGTAGCGGAAGCTCCTTGTGACCCGAAGACATCGTAGCACCGAAACCTCATGCAACCGGCCTTGCCAATTCTCCAGTTCCCCATCAGAGTCAAAAAAGCATTCCCTTTCTTTTCCCAGCAAAGCACTCCTTCCGCCGTGGGGTTAACCCAGTATTCGTCCTACGTAGTCAACTTATAAATGTGATGTACTTCCTGCTCATCGCGCGCTGGCTCTGTATACCGCGCACCTTCTGCAGGATCCAGTGGTACTATTACGCGCGTACCATTATTTTCAAACACCATGCTACGCTTTTTGAGATTGATAACACCTCCCATATCTATAGCCCAGTCCAGTCCTAGGAGGGCAGCGTAGGGATCTGCATCTTCCACAATTTCGATTACCTCGAAGTCAGCTTGGACCTTTACTCCTACGATATCCACCATGACTTTTGGCAGCCTTCCCAGAGGGATGATATTTTGGTGATTTTCCATGTGCAACTAGATGGTGGACCATTCCAATTTAGGTTCTCCCATTCCCTACCACATTTTCTTAGGTAATACGTTCGCATCTGATCCGATGTCCAAAATAACTTGATCCATCTCGTAGTCACCAATCTATGCAGTCAGCGGCATTTCCCTACCGGTGCATTTTCTATACCTATATAGTTTGTGTACATCTTTGGTCCCAGCGGTTGGATCGGGCCATGCTGCGCAGCTATTCATTAATGCCTGAACGTTTTCTACAGCCTTTGGGTTAGGCAGCAGCTTTAGACATGCCTGCAAAAAGGGCTCAACCCCCTCATCTATCTAGGGGTGTGTTGGTACCTGTGCAGCAGCTGCTATTCCCTGAGCGAGGTCCTGGTCAGCTAGGGCCATGGTCTCTTGTCCCCTCTTTATGTTCAACCCTTCTTCCCCCTTCGATCCCTGGGTGACCATCCCACTACATGTTATGAATTTCACACTTGGGTTGTAAAACCTCCATGAAACCTACAACAAAACACAAATTATTATAAAACCCTGCATTATGTGGATAAGACTGCTTTGAAGGCTGGCGGAGGCCGAAAGGAGCAGTGAGGAGGAGGAAATGCATGCAGGAGGAGGTTCTGCGGACGAAACCTGTGAAAACAGGGTTTCAAAATGAATTTGGGCGTGAAATATGGATTGGCAGTTTTCTAAAAACCATTGGCAGTTTTCACGTGGCACCCATGCGGTAAGCGGTTTACGCTCGACCAAACGCGATATCGTCCGTCGGGCGACACGCGTCCTCCCCAATACCACCTATTTCGTGTTCATCTGGGTCATTAAACCCTGACATGGAAATCTGTGCGAAACGCGATGTGGATCGTTGGATGATGAGGTGTAGATCCAACGGTGAGGGGAGGAGCGCGATGGGGAAAGGTGCATAGGCGAGGATGAAGTGGGAACCAGGTGTCAAAAGGGGATTGGGGAATAGTTTTATGGGTGGAAAGTAGGGCCCGGAGTATGATGTCAGCTCCTTTGTTTGGTAGTGGGATGGTTGATCGCAGGGGTTAGATGTCGGATCAAACAGGAACCGTTAGATCCATAAGATCTACGGTGTAGATCGATTACGAGGGTGGATGAATAGATATCAGTCAAGAGAATGGATGGTGAGAGGGGAAGCATGGTGGCCGTCAGATCAAGGCTTGAGGCCTTTGATCTACGGCTAATATTTCTCCGGAATTTGACAACTGTGGAAGGGGGAAAAACAAAGGGAAAAGCATTTTACCATGGACGCAGGGGTAAATACAAAGGGAAAGGAGCTTAATGGAGCGGAGAAGGTGCGGTCCCGTAAAGGGGTAAGGGACCGGAGGTAGGAAGTAAAGAGGGCTAAAGAATAAGGATCCAGCGCCGGGTTATGGACAATGGGTCATATGACAGAGGAAAATTTGGGGCTAAGCCAAAGGGGATCGCATCGGTAGGAAAAAGGTGAAGGGGAAAAGGAAAATGCGAATGCCGATGAGCGATGCGTGATGAGGGCTAGCGCCTGGTCATGGGCACAGGTCATATGCAGAGAAAGGGCGGAAGGTTAAGCCCTCGGGGGATCGCATCGACGGGGGACAAAAGGAATGGGAGAGGAAATGAAGAAGTGTCGATGCGATGGGGGTATAGGAGCTTAAGTCCCTAGCGCAAGGTTTCGAGCCTCGGTTTTATGGTGGAGAAAAGGAAGGGGGCTTAAAACCCAAAAAGGAGCAGAACAGCTTTTTAAAGGCTTTTAATGGGTTTTTATGGTTTTTTAGTGTTCTGGGTAAGGAAAAAAGGTTTTTAAAACCAAATAAAAACATTCAAATGGTTTTAAAGGCAATTTTTTAAGGAAAAAAGGGTAAATGAAGGAGGAAAGAGGGTTTTTTAGAAGAAAATAAGTGATATGGAGGCAGTTTGTGAAGATGAAATGGGGGGAAATGAAATGATGGGAATGGGACCTTTAGGAAACAGTTTTCTTTTCACATCAGCAGGGTTACTTGGTGGGTTTTTGAATGAAACAGCAGTGAAGATTATTCTTTGAGTTAGAAAGCATCAGAAGGCTTCAAGAATGAGAAATTTTCTATGAAAATAATCTCTTGAAGGCTTAAGACTTGTTTTAGCCATCATTTGCTTATGACAAAAATTTATTGATGGCTAACAATGGCTCCACTTGGGGATGGCAGCTCCTTGGAGGTGTCAAGAACTTCAGAAATTGATCTTTGGAATGTAGACCTATGCCTTATCCATTAACAAACTTTTCTTCCTTGATCATGCTGCTTAAAAAAGATGATCAGTACTTTGTATCAGCAAACAAATTTCTCCCAAACATTCTACCTACACAGCCTACTTTTCCTCACATTTTTTCTTCATAAGGTGCACTTGGACTTGCAAACCTTTAACATCAAAATTTTATTATTTTATTTACAAGCAGGAAACTAATCTATTTCTACCCTTATTTCTTCCATGAGTTTAGATTAAACAGTTGAACTCATAAATTCTCTACCTAAGCTACTATCTGCCAGGATTAAACTGTCTGGCATATTTTATTCTCTAGATTATAAAACAGAAAATTAAAACACATCCAAATCAGGATTAGACTGTCTGACTTGCTATGGTGTCTATGGCTGTATATACAAGCTGCCCAAAGACTTTATTTGCAGAAAATTTAAAACAAAACTTTGTGAAGGCTTAAGATCTGAAATTTAAGCACATCCTTTTTTCTTTCTTTGGCTCAAGTTTTTATCATGTTAGAGCCATCTTTTCTTGTAATTCTTGGTTCAGATTTTGAGCATGTTTGAACCATTCTTTCTTCTATCCTTGGCTCAGGTTTTGATTTGATTAGAGCCATTTCTTTCTATCCTAATCTATTCTACTGATAAGCCAAGATTAAACCGTTTGGAAAATCTTCTTTACTAACCTATCAACAGTCAATTGAAATTTATCTAGTCATGCTTAGGCTATATGACTAAATAATAGTGTTCATTTTAAAGTAGTGGCATTTAAGCTTGCACACTTTCAGAATTACTCTTTTTTGGGGTATGGGGCCGTACCTTTCTTGTTTTATTTCTGCCCTCTTTTTCCCTTTTTCTATTGTTTTTCTATTTATTCAATTTTTCTTTCAAATCAAAAAACTAACTAAATGCTCACAGGCTGAGCTTTATTTCTTTTCTATCTAGCCTAGTCTAACTCTGAAATATTGACAGGTTTTATATGATACAATAGTGCCAGCGCAGCCAGTTGAGTAGTGACATAAAGGAATAGAAAATCTGGCTACTTGTCAGGGGTAATCATAGTACATATTGAATATCAATCTTTAAAATCAAGGCTATCACAGAGGGTGACAGCGTTTTATGTATTTGGCTTTTGCAAAAGATCCATGCTTGAGAATTTGAGCCAATTAGGACCTCCACACATTCTTCCATAGGATCAACAAAGAAAAGATGAGAACTCTCTTCTTTTTGGCCCTCCATGATACGTAGATTGTCTGCTTCTAAGACATCAGCTTTAAGGACTGCCTCTTCAGTATGTTCTTTGGAACCATCATCATCCTTCACTTGCAAATCACAAAGCAGCGAAATTTCTTCTTTCTCTAAATCTATGCTTGCTTCTTATGTAAATTCAGGTTCTTTGGATGACAGATTTATATCAGAAATGAGAGAAGGTTTCTCTTGAAAATATGATATATCCTTAGTAGGAGAGTCTTCTATTTGTTTTTCTCCCCCAAAGACTTGCCAGTACTTTTCATTGTTTGGGACAGCTGGTCTGAATTTTTCTTGAATTATGTATTGTTTGTATTCACAAGGTCTCAGACATGTACTAGCAACCAGGGCTAACCCATTGGCAAGAATGTTTTGGTTTTTAGGGACAAGGGTAAGTTGGAATTCTTGAAATGATTTTAACAAGTCCATGGCATCATCCTTATAGGCTCTAAGTCTGGGATTTTTAACCATGTATTCCTCATTCACTTGCCTAATTACCAATTCTGCATTCCCATGAATTGTTATCCTCTGGGCTACTAATTTCTACAATAAGTGCAGCCCTAAAAGGAGTGCCTCATACTCTACTATGTTACTTATGCATTGAAAATTCAATTTATATGAATGGCCTTCAGCGTGATTGTTTTCTGTATTGTAAATCCATATTCCTGCACCTGCACTAGTTTTACTACATGGCCCATCAAAACACATACTCCAAAGAGGACTGTTTTCAGATTTGTTATTAATTCCCCTACCATCCTCTTGGTCTCAATTGCCATTGTGTTGTTCTGTGGGATAGGCACTATTTTGATGATTATCTTGTTCAAATGAAGGTTTGGGGGCTAGCTACTTGTTTAGTATTTGATCAATTTCTCCTTCTGTCAAAGGAGGGATTTCTCTTTCAGCATAGACATAAGTAGAACATTCCTCTTTCTCTTGTGTTAACTAGTTCTGAGGCTGGATGTCTTCTTGAGCCTCTTCTAGTGAATCAGTACTTGTGCTTGCAGGGAAACCTCGAGGGTTTTCTACTGTTTCCTTATCTACTTCTGTTTCAAACAATTCCTCATGATTCTTATGATACTCAGTTTGAATACAAGGTTCATGAGTTGTTTCTTCTACATTATCAGGATGCCACTCTTCTTGTGTAATTTGAAAGGAGTTGTAACATACGGGGAGAGTCCCTATATGTGTTGGTTCTCCTCCCATATCAGATTCTGCGTTTTTTAGGAGGCTACTTGTTTCCTCAAAGCACTGCTCACTATCAGTATTTGCATTTTGTTTGTAAAGATCTCTTAACAATAAAACACAAGTTATTGGTAGGCAATTAGGAATTTCTTGAAAACCTTCCTCATCATCTTCTATAAAGTTTTTATCATCATATATGTTTTTCTCATTGTCTAAGTCTTGTAGTGGTTGAGTTTGTTCTAGATCTGAAAAAAGCATGGGCTGCTCTAAATCATCGATGTTTAAATTAGCCTCACCTAGAAGGGATGATGAATCATTATTTATGCTGGTAGGGATATCTTGAGGAATGTCCTTTATTCCTTGATTGATTTCTTCCTCAATTGATTAAAATAGGTTCTTGCAACAGCTATCTTGGGTATGAAATTCATGGATGGATGCTATGAGATCTTCAGGCTACCAATTTCTCAAATCTTCATGAATGCCTGAAAGGTATTCGATGATGTCTTCAAATTGGTTACAACAACTTCCCTTCAATTATAGATATGGGTTTTTTTCCTTATAATGATCATAAAATAATATGTGGAGGTCTCTTAGAGAAAACAAACTACCAGTCCTCAACCATTCATACCAGTCCCTTGCTGCTCCTTCTAATGTTAACATGAACATTTTCATAAGGTAGTCTTCATGCCATTCCACTTTTAACCTCCATACATGGATATGAAATTTGATGAGATGTAAAAGAGGGTCATCAAATTCTTCACCTTGAAAAACAGGCAGGTTTTTATCCCAATTCACCTGGGGCATTTTATGTGGGAACCCGAGAATATGATCCCTACTCATTGCAGCATATCTTCGTTGTATCCTTGGAATCATGTTTGTAAACCAGAAAAGGGGTCACTGTGTCTATTCAACCAGTTTAGAGTTTTCTACCAGTGGAGTCATTTGGTCTTTTGGGAGTTGTGGAGTCGCCAGGTGGAGGATTTCAAATGTTTTAAGATGAGTTTTTGTCCACCATAAGCAATTGAATACATATCTAAGGATGTTATGGGTCTTCTGAGCTCTTAAGGATGTCTAAGATGCAATTTACTCAGAAGTTCCCAGTCGATTTGCCATTATGTTAGGTCTCCGTAGTTTTTCAATACTGGCAAGAACAACGTTGCAATGCCAACATCAAACCACTTTGGAATCCTAGAATCTAGCCGTCCTAGATTCAAAGATGGATCTCTCTATATAACTGTTTTCAAAAGATATATCTTTAAGTTTTAAGTAAGATATTAGGCTAGCTATGAAGTACAAGGGGTTTTGTTTGTTTCGGTTGGGTATAATATCATCAAAATGAAGGAATACCTTGAAGCGTGAGGGTGTGAGTGAGTTGGAATAATGGCTCAGCTGATAGGATAAGTCAGAGACAGTATCAATCCATTGGGCTATGCAGTCACAAAATGATTTAATTGCACAACAAGTTTCTAAGTTGGTCCATGGGGAAAGTCATCTATGTCAAAGGGTCTCTTTAAGTTGATTTTGTGATATGGGACATTAAGAAATGTGGTGAAAGAAGCAAACATATAAGAAAACAAAAGGTAGCTTAAGATCAAGTAAGAACTTTGAATCTACCCTGCTTTCAGCATACCCTCAAAGGAAAACAGTTAAGATCAACAAAGAATAGCCTAAGATCAAGTAAGAATTTTTAATCTAGCCTGCTTTCAGCATATTCTTAAGGAAAACATTCAAGATGAACATAAAAAGTAGCCTAAGATCAGGTAAGGACTTTGAACCTATCCTTCTTTTGACATAATATTAAGGGATCTTTTCAAAACAGTTGTTGAAGATTAAACAACGGACAGGGCTAACCATAAACTTCCTTGTTTAGGACTCTACTTAGCATGCAGTGAAACAACCATTCAAAAATAAGATTTCAAGCTTTACACAGCAAGACATGGGCTTACCAACATTCCTTGACTGCTTATACTCTATTGAACTTATTCCCAAACACACAATTAGAAGAAAACGCATAGATAAAACTTATCAGTGAGAGACAGGGTACTTTGATAATAAATCCTACTCTATTTTTCCTGTATTTTATCAGAGAAAGTGGACAGTATTGAAAACATAAGGAAAACAACAATAACAGAAAGAAAACATCACCAGTGACATAGACCAGGATCCCATAAATCAGCTTGTATATTTGATGTTCAAACCAGTTAAAATCTTCAAGTCCAGTGGGTCTTTACAGCTACAAACTTCTCTTCTCAGCCTATCTTTATTCAATTACTAACAAAGCTTCAGCAGCCTCAACAACTATTTACATCAAGTAAGTATTCAAAACCCAACAATAACAATGAACTCCTCATATGATATATATAGGTAATTTGAGCAGGTGGAGTGAAATGAAGGTCTAATTGTTCAATTAATACAGAGTAATTGCTTCTCGGCCTTTGGGAAGACTTATGGAGAATATTTTAGATGTTTAACTTTGTTTTAATTAATTTTACATTAAATTTTATCTACTTTAGTCACTTTTGTTGACTTTGGAGGCTTTTGGTAGGCTGGCAATTAATTCTGAGCTATATTTGGCAAATATCTCTGACTGTGCTTTCAATTTTTATTCTTTTGAGGAAAATGAACTTGCAGGTAGCATTTTGAGGATTAATGGCCTCACTGATGTGGCATTTGGAGACTCTCTTTGTTGATCTGTTTGCTTTAGTGACTTTAAACACTGATTAGGCCTTGATCTTACTTTAAGGCCTTCTTTTCATCTTCGGGGCTTTATTCACTATGTTTATCCTTTTAAACTGTTGATTAACCCTTTTAATCTTCAAATTTTGCGCTTTAATCCATTTATCCTTGATTTCTGATTTTCTTTATTGATTCTTCATTAATTTTATTTGTCCACAGATGGCCTGTGCTGGAGGGTTTTAGCTGCGTGACCAATGCTTCATGAAACGCTGATTAAAACATGAAATTCGACCCATTTTTGTCCCTTTTGCTTTTGATTGGGCTCTGAGGATCATCACCCTCAACCTCGGTCTCTTTATTAGACTGTGCGGTCATTGTGAA
>JAXQQM020070989.1:0-84549 GCA_034641835.2 Pinus albicaulis
ACAGGCCTAGCCTAGGAAATTGCCAAGTTTTGGCTAGAAACTAGGGTTTGTGCAAAAATGAGGAATTTCGGGGATCTCAGTGATGGGAAGTGTTTGATAAGGTGATTTAAGTATAGGGGAAGATGTCTGAACATCAGGATACAATTCTTTCCGATGATTTAACCGTCCAAGAGAAATTACCTCCAAAACCCTAGGAGAGGGAAACGGACCTTACCTAGGCACAACTTAAGCATGAACGAGATGTAAAATGACTCTTTGGAACCTGACATGACAATGAAAACCCTCTGAATGATGGTACACTCAGCTGAATGGTGACATGGACTGTCATTTGGACAAAATTTGAAAAGAGTGAAGACCAACCCTAGACCTAATGCCTAGTGATCAAATTTTTCTTGAAGACTCATTGAAATGACAAAATTTGACCTTGACACTTTGAAATCACTTTGAAAGAGCATGTTTGATCACTGGAGGAAGGCTGCAAAGGCTGACTCTAACATTGGCTCCAATGGGGATGGTAGCTCCAGCTCCGTGGAGGTGCCAAGAACGACAGATCTTTGGGAGAGCAGACCAGTGCATTCATCCATTGGGCGATGGAATCATTATTTGAATGGATAACACAAAACCTTTGACACATTTATTGAATGAAAACTTGACTGAAAACTTGACTCAAACCGACTCGATGGCAAACTGAAATAACTTGAAAAAAACTGACTCAACAGACCAAACACAAATGACTCATGACTGACTTAAAACAAGAATTTACAAAGCTTTTGAAAAAAGGCAGCAGTCCATCAAGATTTGGAATCATGATGACAACCACCTGCATACCAATGAAATATGTACAATCATGTATAATTAGCTTTCCAATGTAACCAGTCAAGCAGATGGCTACACCTCAAATTTCTGCTCTTACTCTCTTCAAGTAGGCAGAATGCTAAACCTGTAGGCAACTCAACACAATCACTGAAACCAAAGCTCATGAAAATAAACCAGGCAACATTTATCCTTTCTAATGCTTGCAAAAGAATGCTGAAGGGATCTTGAAAATCCTGAAGCACTGGCTTATCTAGAGATCCAGCTGCAAAAATACTAGTATTCACCTCACTCTGATCTGAAAGGACAATTGATTTCTGAGGGATAGAAATGCACAAATCTGCCATCTGAGTGTTAGCTGTAGTTTCCTTGACCATGAGAAATTCTGGCATATACTCTTCAATTTCATGATCTAGGTCATTCTTAAACAAAAAACAATCTTCAAGGTTATCAAACATGACAGCCTTATCATCTTTGTGAAGGAAAAAATTATCTGTTTGCTGATCTACACAACTGATTACAAGACAGTCATCTTTTTCAACAGGGGAAGAGATTTCACTAACACTTTCCTGACTATGTGTGCACTGCAAATCTGTTGTAGCTTTGGCTGAAACATGACCTTTCAAAAGTAGATCTATCTCATCTTCAGACAAAGGTGACAATGCTTTTTGTTTTCTTCTGCTTAAACAGTAATTATCTTCATATGACAGGGCATTCAAACTATCATTCATTACCGAGTTATTGAAAGGAGATTTATCACTTACTTGCACAAAGATCTCATTCTGATTTTCATGAACTGACTGAATCACCTCTTCATGAAGGCTGTGTTCTAATGATGAGCTGATAGTATGACTGAGAACATTTGGATCCATTACTGTGTCTTCTGCATCCCAGATGATTTCAACAGCAGAGTTCTCCTTGATGGGCTTCAACACAAGATATGCTTGGTCATCATGATCTGAATCTGAATCTGAAGTAGTTGTCCTGACATTATCACAATCTGCAATCTGCACTGGACTTACTTGCATGCTGCTGTCTTCTGTGGGCAGATCTAAAATGACATTCTCCCTTTCATCATTTTCAGCCATATGGCCATCAACCTGCTGCAAAGTCTCCTGAGCATCTTGATGGGTATCCTCTCGGTTCTCTTCATGTTGCTGAAATGGATTCTCATACAATGCTTCCATTATCTCATCATCCATGAAATTATCATCTTCATAATATTTCTCAAGGCTTTCAATAAAAGTAGAAGCATGCTTGCAACAGTCATGAACTAAATTTAATGATGGATAAGATACTTGATATCTTTCAATGAACATGGCATGAAAATCCTTTAAACAATAAATACAAGCTAGCGGAAAATTTTCATACCAAGATTGGGCTTCACCTTCCAGAGTGGCTAGGAATATCTTCATCAAACAATCTTCAGGAAAAGCTACCTTCAACTTGCGAATATGCATGTGAAATCTAATCAGATGTAAAGCATCATCCTTCTTACAATCATCATTAAACATAGGCAGATTCCTTGACCAATCTACCTTGGGCATCTTATTCGGAAAACCTGGAATGTGATCTCGGCTCATGGGAGCGTATCTTCTTGTGATTCGGTCCATCTTGAAAATCTCACAGCTACTGATATCCCTGCAGTGAAGTCACCATGAAGCATCGATTTCTGGATTTTTTCAGTGAATGAAGTCACCAGGTGAATGATTTCAGCCTTGCGATGTCTGATTGCTGTCCACCATCAACAATCAGATTTGAACTTGATACACGTACTGGGGCAAGACAATCTACAAGTCGAGTGTCACATTCACAAGCTAAACCGGAGATCGACTGAAGCAGCTTTTATCTACTATGCACTCGCAGAGCAAGAGCAGTTCGAAGGCTACCTGGCGTGACTTCAGACTCCGTCTATAGCTAATGAAACAAATGACATCAACAAGCAAACCAATTCTTCCCCAGTATGGTCGCCACTATGTTAGCACTCAAATCTACCTCAGGCTGAAATGAAGTAAAACTCAAGGCTACATCAAACCACGCTCAGCCTCGTAGCTAGCCCTACGAGGACAGGAGAAGGCTCTCTCCGTCAATCTCGAGAAAATAAGCAATAGGATGCGAGATGACTTACAATAAGAACTGATTTTAGGCTAGTAAAGAGATAAGAATGTTTGTTTTTTGGTTTTTTGGGTTTTCGCTGGAGAAATGGGAAAACAAATTTTGGGTCCGGGGATAAGGTCAGACCTTTGCAGAGTTCAAGCTGGGGCGAGGTAGGTGATGATCTCGATGCTTTAAATTGGATATATGGATAGATTAGACCGACGAGGAGCTGAAGAGGGCAAAGAAGAACTTGGATCCTCTCCAAACAGCTGAAAACATATAGAACTAACTGAATTCAAAGGCCAAGCACCGTAAACAATGGATTCAACCTTATTCACTCATTCAATTTAGTTCAGAAGCATAATGAAAGGATGGCATACATTAAACATGAAGAAACTTACAGTAAACAAAGAAGAAACATCATCAAGAACAGAACACCACAAGGATCCCAACAAGTGCCGCAAAACCCCTGATCTTTCCTTAGCCAAAATATGAAAAGTATGTACAATAGTATCAAAAGTATCCCAAGAGTCCAACCTCTCCAACCCCTGAAAATGATTGAGGAATTACAATATATAGATCACTCTAACACCTTTACCCACCTCTAGGGGTCGAATTCCCTCTTCAGGGATCAGTTTCAACCAATTCTAATCATGGAACTACAATCTAGGCAGCTAACAACTTGCCTCTAAAAGAGTGGAAACTGATCCATTACATGATTTTTTACTCATTTGAGAGTGAATCTTCTAGAAGAGATAAAAACAAGCCAAAGTTACATGCCAAACATGAATTTAAATCATAAAAACCCAAGAATTCTATCCATAAGCAAAACTGGTCCATAATAGGCGAAATACTGAGCTGGCAGCTGAAAATTCAGAAAAATTTCCAGGTGGGTCGCTCCTGAACTGCGTGGGTCGCTCATGTTCCAGGCTGATTTTGAGGTATCTCCCGGCATCCAAAGTGAGCTCATGATAGCTCGTTGGAAATCCCTGGATGTCTAATTTCCAACCCAATTGGAATTTCTGAATTTGGAGTTGATTGGACCCTCCAAAACCTCATTCTCCCAGAGGTACTTCCTGCTGGTGCAAAAGGTGGCAGCAAGGTGATTTTCATGGTGTTTTTGAGCTGTTTGACCATCCAGATTTTGTTGAAATGCTAAGTTGACTTCAGAGGATGCATAATTAACCATGAAAATCCAAAATGTAAAAATCTCCTCCAAACAAGTGTCCTAAAAAAGCGGAAGCGCATGAGCGCGCGACCCACGAGTCATAGAAAAACCCGTTTTTAGACCAAAAATTTGAAAATGAAAATTTTCTCCGAATTCTGCCCAAATTCGAGCGCAGGTCCTCCGTCATGTGTCCCCGCCCGCCAATGAAGCCTTCGCCAAAATCCGAAGTGCGGAGTGGATCGTGCCTTTTCCGCCGTTCCATTTTAGTGCTCTCCCCGTGCATGCACCCGTGGGTGAAAACACCGTTCCCGTTGTATGTGTTGGTCTTTATCATGATCCCGTGAATGTACCTACGCTGATGAAGAAGGTGAGACCCCTTCCACGCCATGTGGAGATAGTACTCGCGCTGCTGATGAAGTCAACGAGACCCCTTCCACGCCATGTGGAGATAGTACTCGTCGTGATGCTGCAAACAAAGCTTTGTGGCCTCTCTGATATGCTACCACTACTGGCGCACTGCTATGCTCCATCTCAGTACATCAACCTCAACGATTGAGTCATTGTCCGACTCCTGCTCATACTCTGACTCTATCTCTGACATGGCTGCGAACTAGATATGTGCAATATGTATACTGATATAGATGCAGTGAAGGCAAAGTTATAATGTATGTTTCAAACGCCCAACAAATATCCCCCACTGTCAAAGCACCATAAGGAAACAAACAATGATAATATCTCTGTTTTAGGTGGATTGGAAAAGGCACAATCTCTGTGTTTAAATGTAAGTGAACTTTGATCAAAAGGAGCGGGTAACTTTCAAAATTTTGAACAAATTTTATCAAAGGAGAGCATGGCATCAATAGAATGTGTTTGTCTATGAGTAATAACCACAAAGGTCTCAATGGGCAGTTTGAAACAAAGTCATGAGAATATTTTTACATTAGGCAGTGAGACTCATAACAACCATAGTCACCATGGAACAAAGGGTTTTAAACATGGTATAATAATAGCAATGGTCAAAATGGCAAAATGGGCATGAGAGCAATATGGTTTTGATATTATATGCAAAGCTGGATGTATCACTGCCATGAGATAGCAAACAAACTCATTCAACCATTCATTTTCATTTTAAAACCCTGAAAACAAGAATGCTATGACTGTGGGGTTTTAAATCCTCCGTTGAACATTTGAAACCACCAATGATGCCACCAATGCATTTCAAAAACATCAATCAATTGATAAAAACCTGTTTGAAGGCCAGTTGCATCGATTCCAAACAAGGCTGGGCGCTCAGAATGAATCTCGAAACCCTGTGGCTGCGTGGGTCGCGCAGCCTCTGCGTGGGTCGCGCAGCCTCTGCGTGGGTCGCGCAGCCTCTGCGTGGGTCGCTCGGGCCCCAGGTGGGTCGCTCTACTACAATGTTAATATTCATTTATTGCTTGGAACCTTGGTTTTGATTACCGTGCTCTAGTAGGTGAAGCAATTAAGTACACTGAACATGGTTCTTGAGATCTGCATTCAACATTTTGAACCACTCCGCTATTAGACACGGCTCTGTCTCCATGGCAGGTTCACTCCTTTGAACCACTTTGTTATTAGAATATGTTGTGTCTCCACTGAAGGTACTGTCTTCAACAAGATGTTGATTACTATCTTCAACAAGATGTTGATTCTGTCCTGCCCAGCATTTGATGTGCAAAGGCCGAGTATTTTCTTTACTCTAGAGTAGTTTGAACTTTCATTATAACAACATCTTGAACTCGTTTGAAAATCTTATGTAGTGGTTTCTTCAGAATGGCATTTTGAAGATTGTAGACAGGGTAGCTAATTGTACTCATTATCGAGTCATAGTGTCTGCTCGAAAAGCCCTGTTTATTGGAAGAGTCCAACAGCAGGGTGCATATGAGGAAAGCGGTGAAAAAATTGTGTGTTTGAAGGCTCTTGGGAGGCAGTTGAGCAAGATTTCAATAGTGAAGGAGCGGTTTGAAATAGATAATCTCAATCAAACAAACCCGTTGATGGACATGAAATCAAGGAAGCAATGACACATCTCAAGGAGGGACAGATTGGATATTTTTGAACAGAATGTCAGCTCCATTGTGTTGCATTGAACTGGAATAGCAAGGTGAACAACTATTAGGATTTAGGTCAACAAGATTAGTTATGCAACACAGACATCAAATGGCAAGTTACAATATGATCATCATTGGTTCAACCTCTCATACTATTCAATGTGTTAGGCGCTCATAACCACAGTGCTGCTTGTGAATAACATAGCCAGTTCCTTTTCTCTCATCTAAAACCAACATAGCAAGTGACTCCTCAAGAGATGAAGACTGAAGAATATATTTAGAAATACATGCCCCAATACAAGCTGGTGTTGCAACTACAATATTTGGGGGCCCAACCATAACAGCCCTAAAAACTGGCAGAAGCATGCTTCTCTGAATGAACTCTTGCCTCAAAGACATATTACTCACAGTGTCACTACTAACAAGCACAAAATCACCTCGGATCACATTCCTCTGATCAATAAGACGCAGGGCATTCCCAACGCTAACATAATCATTTGATTCAATAGCTATGACAATGAAGTTTGTTTGGGCTTTCCAGTGAGACTTCTCCAAATAGCTTGTAACTTACTTTGCCTCTGATTGCTGATGATGTTTTGTTTTCTTCTGTTTGTGCTTTTGCAGAGACAGGAACTGAGCTGCTGCCTTTTGAAGAGCTGGAGAATTTGATACATATTCTAAAAAACACATTTAATGAATTCTTCTTCAAAACAGGATTTTGAAGAAGAATCAATTTCACATTGATGACATTTCTGAAATGAAGACTTACTGAAGCTTCCTCTAGTCTACCTCTGAAGACTAAACCCTGAACTCCAGAATTACTCTTTAATGACTGCAAATAAGGAGAAATGAACCTTGGTGAACTTGATTGCAGCAGAATGACAGGACGGAGTCTAACATTGGCTCCAATGGGGATGGCAGCTGCCGCTTCTTGGAGGTGCCAAGAACCGCAGAGCTTTGGGAGAGCAGACAGTGCCTCCATTCATTGGGCGATGGAATCCATTATTTGACAAAAGACTAATGACTAAATTTCGAAACTGAAACTGAACTCAAACTGATTTGATCTGAAAGCTGAAATAACTGAAAAAATGGCTTCAAACTAAAGTTGCAATGAAACTGGAACAAGATGCTGCCCTTTGGCTGCTTATTTATTTACAAAATCTACCCTACTCTGCTGCAAAAATAATAGATCAGGTAATACTGAAATGCCAGATCAACCATTCAAGTAAACCTGAGAATGATGCCGCTTGAGAATGCTTCCACCAGATCACAGATATAATTGCTGGCAGCCTTTCATGCACATAATGAATGTGGTCACGGAAAATACAGCCTGATCTATCAATCAAACTGAAAAATGTGTCCATGTATGCCGCAATAGGATCACGGAAGCTGGACTCTGTTGGCTGCCCCAACTCTGTGATGCATACTTCCAGCTGCACACTATCAATGTAAACAACTGTAGGCCATTCTATGATATCTTGTTTCGAATGAGGAAGGATTTCCAAGAACTTTTTAGGGTCTTGGAAATCATATGACTGAATCTGCTCATCTAAACATTGAATCTCCTTCTCAAACTTTTCAACAATTAACTCACAAAACCTAGTTTTAGTTTCAAGAGGAAACTTTGGAGATTTCAAACATTGAAGCAAGACATTGAAAAATTCTTCATTAATTTCAAAATCTGCTAACCAATTTCTAGCATCTTCTACAGCTTCAGAAAGTGCAGGGTTTTCGACATACCCTACCATTGCATGAGTGGATCAGCGAGCATTGGAATCTCTGGATCGAGCTGGAGTCGCCGGGTGAAAGTTTCAGCCTTCATATGTGTCTGACTGCTGTCCACCATCAGCATCAGATCTGCAACTTTGTTATCCTTTACCGGGAAAATATCTTCCCCAGTATGGTCGCCACTATGTTAGCACTCAAATCTACCTCAGGCTGAAATGAAGTAAAACTCAAGGCTACATCAAACCATGCTCAGCCTCGTAGCTAGCCCTACGAGGACAGGAGAGGGCTCTCTCCGTCAATCTCGAGAAAATGAGCAATAGGATGCGAGATGACTTACAATAGGAACTGATTTTAGGCTAGTAAAGAGATAGGTATGTTTGATTTTTGGTTTTTTGGGTTTTCGCTGGAGAAATGGGAAAACAAGTTTTTGGGTCCGGGGATAAGGTCAGACCTTTGCAGAGTTCAAGCTGGGGCGAGGTAGGTGATGATCTTGATGCTTTAAATTGGATTTTATGGATAGATTAGACCGACGAGGAGCTGAAGAGGGCAAAGAAGAACTTGGATCCTCTCCAAACAACTGAAAACATATAGAACTAACCGAATTCAAAGGCTAAGCACTGTAAACAATGGATTCAACCTTATTTCACTCATTCAATTTAGTTCAGAAGCATAATGAAAGTATGGCAACATTAAACATGAAGAAACTTACAGTAAACAAAGGAGAAACATCATCAAGAACAGAACACCACAAGGATCCCAACAAGTGCCACAAAACCCCTGATCTTTCCTTAGCCAAAATATGAAAAATATGTACAATGATATCAAAAGTATCCCAAGAGTCCAACCTCTCCAACCCCTGAAAATGATTGAGAAATTACAATATATAGATCACTCTAACACCTTTCCCCACCTCTAGGGGTCGAATTCCCTCTTCAAGGATCAGTTTCAACCAATTCTAATCATGGAACTACAATCTAGGCAGCTAACAACTTGCCTCTAAAAGAGTGGAAACTGATCCATTACATGATTTTTTACTTATTTGAGAGTGAATCTTCTAGAAGAGATAAAAACAAGCCAAAGTTACATGCCAAACATGAATTTACATCATAAAAACCCAATAATTCTATCCATAAGCAAAACTGGTCCATAATAGGCGAAATACTGAGCTGGCAGCTGAAAATTCAGAAAAATTTCTAGGTGGGTCGCTCCTGAACTGCGTGGGTCGCTCATGTTCCAGGCTGATTTGGAGGTAGCTCCCGGCATCCAAATTGAGCTCATGATAGCTCGTTGGAAAGCCCTGGATGTCTACTTTCCAACCCAAGTGGAATTTTTTAATTTGGAGTTGATGTGACCCTCCAAAACCTCATTCTCCCAGAGGTACTTCCTGCTGGTGCAAAAGGTGGCAGCAAGGTGATTTTCATGGTGTTTTTGAGCTGTTTGACCATCCAGATTTTGTTGAAATGCTAAGTTGACTTCAGAGGATGCATAATTAACCATGCAAAATCCAAAAATGTAAAAATATCCTCCAGCAAGTGTCTCAAAAAAAAGCGAGCGCATGAGCGCGCGACCCACGTAGCTGCAAAACCTGTTTTTTAGACCAAAAATTTGAAAATGACAAAATTTTCTCCGAATTTGCCCAAATTTGGAGTGGAGGTCCTCCGTCATGTGTCCTGCCCAGTCAATGAAGACTCGGCCAAAATCCGAAGTGGATCAGGCCTTTTCCGCCATTTTAGTGCTCTCTTGGTGCATGCAGCTCCTGTGGTGAAAACACTGTCTCGGTTGTATGTGTTGGTCTCTATCATGATCCTGTGAATGTACCTGCGCTGATGAAGAAGGCGAGACCCCTTCCACGCCATGTGGAGATAGTACTCGCGTTGCTGATGAAGTCAACGAGACCCCTTCCACGTCATGTGGAGATAGTACTCGTCGTGATGCTGCAAACAAAGCTTTGTGGCCTCTCTGATATGCTACCACTACTGGCGCACTGCTATGCTCCATCTCAGTACATCAACCTCAACGATTGAGTCACTGTCCGACTCCTGCTCATACTCTGACTTTATCTCTGACATGGCTGCGAACAAGATATGTGCAATATGTATACTGATATAGATGCAGTGAAGGCAAAGTTATAATGTATGTTTCAAACGCCCAACAAATATCCCCCACTGTCAAAGCACCATAAGGAAACAAACAATGATAATAGCTCTATTTTAGGTGGATTGGAAAAGGCACAATCTCTGTGTTTAAATGCAAGTGAACTTTGATCAAAAGGAGCGGGCAACTTTCAAAATTTTGAACAAATTTTATCAAAGGAGAGCATGGCATCAATAGAATGTGTTTGTTTATGAGTAATAACCACAAAGGTCTCAATGGGCAGTTTGAAACAAAGTCATGAGCATATTTTTACATTGGGCAGTGAGACTCATTACAAACACAGTCACCATGGCACAAAGGGTTTAAACATGGTATAATAATAGCAATGGTTGCAGTGGCATAATGGGCATGAGGGCAAATTGATATCATATGTAAAGCTGGATGTATCACTGCCATAAGATAGCAAACAAATTCTTTCAAAAATTCATTTTCATCCTAAAACCCTGAAAAAAATAATGCTATGACTATGGGGTTTTAAATCCTCCGTTTGAACATTTGAAACCACCAATGATGCCACCAATGCATTTCAAAAACATCAATCAATTGATAAAAACCTGTTTGAAGGCCAGTTGCATCGATTCCAAACAAGGCTGGGCGCTCAGAATGAATCTCGAAACCATCTGTCTGCGTGGGTCGCGCAGCCTCTGCATGGGTCGTGCAGCCTCTGCGTGGGTCGCGCAGCCTCTGCGTGGGTCGCTCTGCCCAGGTGGGTCACTTCGGGCCCCAGGTGGGTCGCTCGAGCCCCTTGCCACATAGTGCATTTTGAAGGAAGTGGTTGGAGGCCTTCCCGGTGTCCAAATCGGGCATGTGATAGCGCGTTGGAAAGCTATTGGAGTCTAATTTCCAACACAAGTGGAATTAGGCAATTTGGATTTCATTTACCTTGTCAAAAATCAAATCTCCCAACACTAGTCAAAATGATCAGAATGAGGCTGCCTCAAGGCAGAGCGCTGTTGCAGTCAACTTTTGAAGGTCTTCCTCAACTCCAAATTGAGCTCATGATGGCTCATTGGAAATTTATTTCTGTCTAGTTATCTGTTAAATCATCAAGCAAGTCATTTGGCCAAACATGCTAGGAGAAAACTTGCTTTTCGCAAGGTCACTTCAGAGGTGCATTCAATTCTCCTGAGGCAACGGAATTTTTGACATTTCTCTAAAACCATGATACCTGTGTAAAACGTGAAGGAGGTTTTTCTTCCTAGGCCTGTTTTGAACAAAAACCTCTCTCAGTTTTCCAAAATTCATCTTTTATTGCTCTGAAACCTCTTTTGAGTGAAACTTACCCCGATGTGTGAAACAAGGAATGTTGTCGAAATGAAGCGAAATGAAGAGGATAGGGGGCTTCTAAATTCTTGGGGAAATTTTGGGAAGTAGGGAGGGATGTTAGGAAGCAGGGGGAAGTGGAATCACAGAGATTGAGTGAGGGGAAGGGGTCCAAAAGGGCAAAACACAGGCCTAGCCTAGGAAATTGCCAAGTTTTGGCTAGAAACTAGGGTTTGTGCAAAAATGAGGAATTTCGGGGATCTCAGTGATGGGAAGTGTTTGATAAGGTGATTTAAGTATAGGGGAAGATGTCTGAACATCAGGATACAAGTCTTTCCGATGATTTAACCGTCCAAGAGAAATTACCTCCAAAACCCTAGGAGAGGGAAACGGACCTTACCTAGGCACAACTGAAGCATGAACGAGATGTAAAATGAATCTTTGGAACCTGACATGACGATGACAACCCTCTGAATGATGGTACACTCAGCTGAATGGCGACATGGACTGTCATTTGGAAAAAATTTGAAAAGAGTGAAGACCAACCCTAGACCTAATGCCTAGTGATCAAATTTTGCTTGAAGACTCATTGAAATGACAAAATTTGACCTTGACACTTTGAAATCACTTTGAAAGAGCATGTTTGATCACTGGAGGAAGGCTGCAAAGGCTGACTCTAACACTACCCAACCTCCTTGTTATCCATATCCATAGCCTGGTGATCTAACTCCTATAGCATTAGCACCTCCTCCTCCCTTACCTTCTCAACCCCCGAAATAGCAACCACCACCCCCTCCGGGGCAGGTGTACGCACAGCAAGGCACAACTAATCCTCCTACCTCAAAAAGGAAGAGGAAAGGAAATCAAAATCAAGTTGCCTATGGTAATCCTAGACCTAATCAAGGTAATGCTCCTAACACTACTCAGCCCAAGCAGGATAGGCCTCTTCATACGAACAAGCCCTATTCTTGTTGTGGTGTTTATGGTCATTATATGAATGATTGTCCTCTTTTTCCACAAATGTGATAGGTATGGGAATCTAAAGAAACATTGAGAGGACAAAAATCCATCCCTTCCGTTCCTCCCAGTCCTACACCTAGTCAGCCGGCTGTGCTTACAGATCCTTTCCCTCAACAAGTATTTGTGGCCACCCAACGACCTGAAAGATAGGTGGCTACTCAATCTCTTCCATCTAGTTCCCTCAATTAAAATATTTTCATGATTTCCTCTAATCAGCCTTCTAAAACTTCTTCTCCTGGCCCTTCACCTTCAGTTGGTACTCATGACCCCCTTTACCCTCCTGGGACGGTTCCCCCTGGCCTCAACCATCTTGGCACCATCCTGCGTGGTAATTATCCATCTGGTCAGATATTGTTCCTAGCTCCCCCACCAGGAGTGTACACATTACCTGTTATGGCCACCCTATCTCTTCTTAACCTGACCCTTGGGATTCCCATCAGGTACCTCGATCCTCCAGCCGCTACCCCGCCTGGTCAACCTAAACCTTATCTCGCTTTGACCCTGGTACAATCGGTCCCTATGAATTATCCCACTACAACATTGCCTTATTCACCTCAACAGGAACCACCTCCCATTGCGACCGCTTCGAGTAAGAAGGGCAAAACTCGTAAGGGGGCATTAAAGGATAAGGCTACCCTGACAAAACCTGCCCCCTCTTGGCCTCCAAAGCATACCATCCAATGTGCTTTGTGTGACGGTGTCATCCATGCCACCCATACTTGAACAAAATTGCCTCACCTCAAGTCCATGGTCAATAAGTCATTTTTGAAATCTGATATCCCAGAGGTATATGTCATTATACCCGATTCAATCCCAAAACTCAAACCATTACGCACAAATCACCCTTGTGCTTTATGTGATTTCCATGTACATTACACTCACCTGTGTCCTTGCCTCTAAGAGTATCATTCCTCTTTAGAAGCCTTACGCCAATTCGAGGCCGAGCACCATGAGTTACCCACTCCCTTATTTTCGGATCTTGCTTCGGTAACACCAGAGGACACAGATGCTCCCATTAAATTTTTCCCTTATGATGTTGAGATAACGGGGCCTTGGTCAGAAGTTCATGATGAGACCTCCCCTGATGTTTCACCTGACCTCCCTTCATCCCCCTCCCTAGTCTCAACATTGGTGGATCCTCTGTCTACTCACTCTCCCGCTACCCCTTCTGACGATGTGCATACGAATCTCTCCTCTCATGATGAGGAGTAAGGTTGTTTCGTTGCGTCAGGTGGTCTTTCTTTCATCAGTCACCCCATCTTCTATTACGATGACGACATTATGGAAGCAGCGACCACTCCTAAATTTTTCTACCCACCTTACATCAAACTCATGCATTCGAACCACATGCACCATGTGGCCATTACATTGACACCCAATGTTTGGGTAAGGGGCACACCCATATTGGAGAGACCGGGAGAAGTAGTTTTTCAACACTCTCCTAGTGAATCTAGTCGTGACGACTCTAGTCCCATTATTCTTCCACATTAAGAAAAACTTCTAGAGTCCCATATCACTTCAAGATCACTCTAGGAATGATACCCCTCATCATTCCTTCATTTTTCATTAGCAACCCAGTCTCAGACATTGTGGTTGACCAACCTATAGGTTTTCCAGGAGAAAATTAGTTCATTATCCCAAATACTATCTTTGGGATATTAGCACCATGTATGCCAACCTAGAAAATTAAAGTCCATTTGATTCATATAGGCAGTACCAAAAGAGATTGGTAATCGTCTATTTCCTTTCTCAAGCTGTGTAACCATACCGAAAATAAATGGCGCACCACATCATTAAAATGTGTTTATATTTCCATTTTTCTAAATACATTTTGGCATGTCCACAACATGCTTGGGGGAACCTATGCCCCTCAACCATAAAAATCCTAGATCTCAGCGAAAAACAGCACTGAAAACCCATTTTCTGACAGGTCGCATTGTTCAGGTCGTTTCCTGGGACATTTCGTAGTTTTCTACCCAAAAATTGCTACCCATGTCGTAGAACAGATCCCAAAAATTGCGACCTGGCCTGTTCATGAGCTCTGGGTACCTAAACTGAACTTTCAATCCACTAAAATGAAAGAGTAGGATTAGGCCTCTTACCTACAACTGATAGATCTAAAATTCCAATGGTCGGTTTGTCTGCTACGATCGCCGCAAGATTTAGGGCCTTCTCTCCTTTTCACATTCACCACAGCTCCACATGCAAATGAATGAATTTGGAGGGAAAATGCCTTATTAAAAAAGAAACCCCTGTTTTTTCTTTCGCCTGCTGCGATCCAACCGTAGCTCCATTTACCAAACCATCTGCACCGTTGGAAAGCTATCACTGAGCCCTCAAATGGGTATATGTTAGTTTTTAATGATTTGATACTTCACTGAGACACATTTTTCCCATGAAGCGCCACTTAACCCTTCCTCAAAATAAAATTCCTTCACTTGCAAAACTCATACCGGGGGCACCATGTTGCCTCCATACTTTTCCACACTTGGGTTGAATTTTTCCGTGAGTTACCATCTTGTACTCATGCTTTTATGGTCCCCATTGGACCATTTCCCTATGTGGCAGCACCATCGAGTCACCCTTGTTTAGAGCATCTGAGTTGAGTCATCATTTCTTTCATGGAGTCTATCTCGAGTCCTTTCACACCTTGCTATAGTCCTCCATCCTTAATTTCTTGGTCCCTCTCTCGTGTCGCTCATTATGGCCTTCAGTCCCACTGTCCCCTACTCCTCATGATATTGTGTTAATCGCTGCCAGGTCATCCATGTTATTTATGCTCTAACAAGGGAAGTCGTTCATTCACCACTCATTTCCCCCCATTTTCATCATCATCATCATTGGTGTCAGCCTATCAGTCACTCTACTATTTTCTCTCATGCCTTAGTTGAGGATGCCTTATTACCTCACCTATGGCAGACCTCCTTCTGTTGACATCAGCTCATTCATTCCAGAAGACAGGTCTAGAGGGCGGTGTACCTTGGTTCCAGCTTCCACTTTTGTTTGGTGCCTCAGATCAGGCAAACAGACTCCTTATTTCCCTTTGACTTGATTACTTCTCAGCCCCAGCTCCTTTCAGCATGATCGAGATCCATATAATTGACGGTTTAGTGATGTAGCAGCTGACATCGATGATTCCCGAGTGTGTGTGAGATGTGTCAGCCCTCATGAAGGGGTGGCCCTACAGGTAGCCCCCCACACACTCAGATGAAATCTTCATTACAGCCTTCGATGCAGCTTCATACATTTGATCATGGCGGCCTCAGCCGCTTGCAGCGCCTTTTTGTTTGCATATATCAGTCAGATTTTCCGAGCCCCTCCCTTTTTTTAGGGGCATCTGGGTTGTATTTATATCTCATGTACTCAGATACTATTGTACAAGTCTTGGCTGTTATCCCAGGCACAATATGTATGTGGGATTCATTATCATTTTATTTATTTGGCTTATGTTTATGCTAGCATATGCTTTATTATTGTGTTCCGCAGTTTTCCAGGCACCTTATTGTTTGTACTATTTCCTCGGCGGGCATAGGTATGCCTTCCCCGCCGCCTATAGCAGGCACTCACTCATCAAAAAGAATTTTTGCACCTATAAGTCACCTCCTCAGGGTCTAATTCTTTCAGCACCTTGGTCTACCTTACAATCCTCTCTCTTTGACTTCCCCTTTATTGTCTAGTGATTGAGTTCTTACAACATACTTCATTCATATGATTAGCTCCTAACGCTCGCACGCTGGGGGGCAATCTGTTACACAATTTTTTGGTCATCTAACCTATTATCATTAGATGGACCCAAGTACACCATCTAAGACCAATTTTACCCCAAGTAAAATTTCTTTCACTATGAAAATAACTTAGTAAATCACCTTTATTAAGTTGTTTAAGGTGTAAACAGGAAACCCCATAAGGAAATATTAAATAAATATACATTTGTTTGATTTTCCTCAAGGAATAATTAGTTAAACAGTAGTTTAATTAATATTTCTGGTTATATTTAACCCAAAACAAGGAAATTAATTAGATAAATCATTATTTATCTTATTATTTTCTAAAGAATAATTGTTTAAATCTTATTTAAATAATATTCTTTGTTAAATATGACTAATTCACCCTTAAATAATTAAATAAGTCATTATTTGTTTGATTATTACTCAACCATATCCTTAAAATGATAAATAAATCATTTATTTATTTATTATTACTTAATCACATCCTTAAAATGATAAATAAATCATTTATTTATTTATTCTTTACAAATAAGGGGATTTGACTCAAGTCAAATTCCTTTTCCCTGCAACAAATATAATAAAATATTCCATAAAAGTTGGATCTAGATTTGGTTAATAATATTTTAACTATGCACCAATATCTAGACTAACTCAATATTTTGTTATAAATATAAGGGTTTTCCCATTCATTTTTCACCTTTTTTTGCCTAAAGATCACTCTAGATCTCAACTCTTGGTCTAGCTATTGATCCATTATCATAGCCATATTTTTCCATTTTTGTCTGGGTTTTATACACCATCAAGAGAGAGGAATTCTAAATCTAAAGTGCTGAGGACTTACAAGAACCCATCCCATTGAGGAGAACAGGGAACACCCTCTTGTGTTTTCCTCTCAGGTGCCTTTAATATAAAATTTCATTGGATATATTCTTGTCTTGTCTATTGAATCTATGGAGTAAATCTTATTTTTATACTGTTTAATGTCTTCTAATGCATAGATCTAGATTTGTGCAACATTTTTCTATATCCTCTAACTGCAGATATGAAGATATTAGCAGTCATTTCTATTGTTAGGGCTGTTTTTTATGCGCAGCTAAAGTGATCTTTTTTCGTACACCCCGAATCAAGATTCATACTAATAGTAAGAAAACCTCATAATTTCCAGCTACTATTTTTCCCATTTCCACCTGTTGAGCATTGAAAAAGGTATGAAGCATTTCCCCATCTTTTTCATTTAAACATAACTCTTTTTATTCTAGAAAGGTGATTTATTATAGAATTATGATAGAATTGCAAAGACTTATGTTTATTGTAAAAAGTAACTAAAAACTACCTCTTATTGTCAAAAACAGGAATCAAACTAGGTGAAGAACTATACCAGGGGCAAGGCTAAAGTAGGAGTAACTGTTGTTCCTCCAGTGATAGACCATATCCTGTCAAAGAGAAGAAAATCAGAACGCATTGCTAAGAGAAGGCAGGGAACAACATGGCTTCAGCCGAAGAAGATCAAGTGATAGCTAAAGAAAGAAAGGAAGCAAATCCCTCAGGATTCTTCGATCCTGAGGGATTTCTGTTCAAATATTACCTTGTTCCTTGTCTTATCCGTCGAAGTTGTTATATAAGGCAATGCCTTTAGAGATTGAAGGGGTCGAAGGATTAATTGAGAATTCTCTATATAACTTTGTATTTTCTTATTAACTCTCGTAATCGGAGAGCGATCACTGTAAACACTGTTTATGTTTGATTAATAAAAAGACGCGTTTCCACTCCATTTCTTAAGCTCTGAAGTAATCCAACAGTGTTTCACTGGTGCTACGGGCCCGACCCTAGTGGAATTGATCTGTTGTTTGTATTTCTATATTTTAATTACCATTGTGTGATAATTGTGTTCGGTTTTATTACGTTTGTGAAGTTAATTAGTTGTTGTTGAATTGCTTATTGGTATTGCTGTGTTGCACTAATGAATTGCATTATTGTTCCATTTCAACAAGGATCTTAATTCCTGTACTATTCATCTTGTTATTGCTTATAAAGCTTTGTTGTTCAATATTTGCTGTTCCGTTGGATTGCTGTTCATTTCGGTTACTATTTAACAACGTTTGCTGTCGACAGGGTTTGGTGTTTAACAGAATTTGCTATTTGATTCCTTTAAGTTCAGATTTGTTGTTCACATTCAATAGTTAGTACCTGCTATTCAATTCCTTTAGTTACAATTCGCTTCTTATTTACATTTTTATTCGATTACAAGTTGTTGTTCATTTCCAGCTCATTAGTTTACAGAGTTTTCCTAGTTTACTTTCAATAGTAGCTTTACTTCAATTTCTATTTCTCTTTAATTGCCTTAAATCAGGACTGTCAACTATAGAGAACATTTGTTATTGCTTCCTTGTTCCCAGATTGATTGTCTTGTTCCAGTTTGATTTCAATTGCATCAATTTCTAGAGGAATGAGTTATTGCTACTGTATCCTTGATTGATGTTTGCTGAGTGAATAGGTAGATTTTAGAGTACTTGAGTTCATGTTATTGTAATTAGATTTCTTTTCCAGCATCCGTTTACTCTTTTTTTTAGAACACTATGATACACCTTACAAAGCATTACTCTTAGCTTGAATTGTAGCCTCAGACAGAGTACACTCTTGAAACAAAAAGTTGTTTCTGGATTGACAATTAATGTAGGAAAAATAGGTGTTAAAAAGATACCTTTTATACCTCAACATTTTGGTTCCATTGCTGGGGAGAGTGTATGCCATTTAGAAGGAGTGATGCGCATTTGACCCTTTTTTCTGCTTGGGAAGAATTGGGTATTAAAGACGGAAGGTAAGAACCTGCGCACCGAGCAAGGAACATACTTTCTCACAGCCCACTTCACAGCAGAATTGGGTAAATTTCTTTCTTTAGGTAGGAATGAAGGCTTGTTTTTTTGAATGAATAGAAAAGATAAAAAAACAAAATTCCTCCTAAACCCGAAAAACCTAAGGGACCGGAGACCCTTGGGCGAACAACTTTCATTAACAAAATCCTTAAGAAAGCTAAATCTCAGCCATCAGTAGGACCTAGGAAAGTTATTTCTAGACAACCTACTGGTTCCCTTCATACCACAGAGTCACCATCTGTAGCGTTTGCTGAGATACATAGTCAAATGGAAGGAATTGACCAAGATTCCCAAGAAATTGAGAATTCTCGCCTAATTTCTCCACAAGAAGGGAACTCTAGTAATCTTCACGAAGGAGAAGGGGAAACAGGGGAAACAAAAGAACCAAAATCTCCTTTTGAAGTAATCCAAATAGTGAGAAGCCCAGATAAGGGAAGTGTTGTCAACATCATTCAAAGCAAAGGACCTGAATCTCCTCAGATAGTAGGCCAGTAGGGAACACTTATTCCAGATCAAGGGAGTGATGTCATGGTCATTCCTATTCCTTCTAGTCAGCCTAGGAATTCCCTCGAGATCCCATAAGGATATTGGCACATATTTGATCAAATGGCCCAGAACCAGAACCAGAACCAACAAACACCTCAACAAACTTCCACACTACAATATCCCATTGTGGACACTGTAGTTAATGCACCTATGAAAGCCATTCCTCTTCAACAAATTCCTACATTTCATGGCTTGACATCGGAAGATCCAGATGAATTTCTGTTTAAATTCGATGTATTATGCAAGGGGTATGACTATACCATCGATCCCCAAAAATTAAAATTATTTCCTTCCACATTAAAAGGATAATCTTTACGATGGTTTATGGGATTAGGTGGAGGGGTTATAAATTATTGGGATCAGATGAAAGCTGCGTTTCTAAAGAAATATCAGGATTATTGCAGGTCTCAAGAACTAAAATATGAAAAATTTCAGATGACAACAAAACCCAATGAAACTTTGGAAGAATATGTGGAATGATTTCAATACAACCTCCAAATATCTCCTTATGCATATTTACCCTTACCTGATAATGTGCTGAAAACTACATTAATTAGGGGGATGAAGGATCAATGGGTTGAAACATTAAATATTATGGGAAAAGGTGATATATATCAGGAAAGCTATGCTAACATTATTTATTTGTGTATCAGGAGTTCGAGAGGTAGCACAAGGCTAAAATCAGCGGAATGTGACATGATCACAAGGGATAATAAGACCTCCAGTGAAGGTGTAACTCATGCAGATATTGGAAATATGATGGAATATTTTAAAACAAGTATTCTAGGGAATCTAAAAACATAGTTAGACATTATGCAAGTCAAACAAAAGCAAGCAGAAGCTGAAAAAAACTTGGCAATATTCTGTCCTAAGTGCAGGAAGAAACACAACCACAAAGAGTGCCCGCTGGATATAATCAAATTTTATGCCATCTGCACAAAAGATTGCCCCACAGAAGGATGTCCCTCGCTTCCTGGGTTAAAATAAGTCTATAAAGAGGTAGAAGAAGAATCATAAGTGGTATGCTTACTTAATCAGCGCCGAAAATGGCAGCCACAACAATCAGGTATGCCAACTGATCCATTCTCTTCTTTTCAGCCTCCTCAATATAATGCTCAAAAATATAATGGAATTTGGAAAAATCAGCCACCTTTCCCCAATTGGTCGCAACAGCCATTTCCTACATCATCATGGCCAAATCAAAAAAACCAAACTAATTAGCCAAATTTTCCTTTCTTCCCACCGTTTGGGAAAAACAATGCCTATCCAACACAATGGACCCCCTCCACTTCGTAGAGTCAAGCCTGGTAGTCAAACTGGAAAAGACCTACAAATCAGCTAGCTAGAACAATTCCCCTCTCTCAACCTACATTTCCAGCTCCATATACATTGCCACAAAACCCCTAGACCAATTTAAGACCACAACTCCCAGCCCAACCCAACCCAAACCCAAACAATAGGCCAGTTCAGTCTATCCAAATAATGAAACCACCAGAATTAGAAACTGAACTAAGGGAGTGTAATGACCTTCAATTGAGATATGGGCGCATAGTAGAAACAGAGGGAGATAAAAATGTTCACACTGAAGATCCATTACCTGTAGAACAAACATTGCAAAAAGAGACGGTGGTTCAACAAACAAACTCAACATCAAACTCCACAACAAGCAACCACCCCTTCTCCACCATTCCCAGAATGATAAATCATACCTCGCCCAATAGAATATCCTGATTTTGATCTTCTAGGAGAATTAAAAAATTTGTGTAAAAAAATCCCTCTCCTCTAAGCTATCCAAGACATTCCTATTTATGCAAAAACATTAAGGAACTGTGTATGAAGAAGCCAAAGAGGAGAACAACAACCAACCCAACTGTCCAAGGAGCATTGGACAACAGTGAAGTGGGTTTTCAGATATTTACGTGGCACTAGTGATTATGGCTTGTGCTACCATGGAAGACCAGGATTGGAAAGAATGCTTACACACCTTTGCCCTAAAATTCAGGATGCGCAGCACTTGTTAGCTCAACAAGGTTCTTCTAGTTCCCAAGCTGTCCTAACAAACCCTTTTCCCCAAGGGCAAAAATTAGTTGCTGGCGCGAATCAAAATACTGGGGATTCCTCTGGGGGCAACGAGGCAGGGGAAAATACATCAAACATATACATGATGAGTGCTCACGCAAATATCACTACGAAATATCATGACTATGGTGAAGCTGAGTTGTCGAAAGCCAAGGGTGCTCCTGATAGTACCGAGCCACTTCATATTACTAGGCTTACTGTTGAGCCTATACCTCGGATGCCAAAAGGGTCTTCAAAACGTTCGATGATCAATCCTAATGCCAAGGCTGCCCAACACTACTTGATTGTAGAAGATCTGGCTCAAAGTCATTGTGCTATGTCTATGTTAGAGGTGCTCCAGTATTGTTCGGCTCAACGAAGTGCTTTGCTCACTGCTATTGGAGTCTTTGATCCAAAAGGTTCTCTTATGATCGCATTTGACATGTTGAATTTTAAAAGATACTTCCTCATCATATGGATTTTCAGATAAGGTCGACTTATCGAAAAATTCAATATATTTTGAACAGTCATTGATGAGGTTGCTTCCACGTGTGTAATGTCTCTCGCATGCTGGAAGGGTATTAGATCTCCCACAGTTGTTCCTTTAGTCACTCTTCTGACTGCGTTTGATGGTCATTCTCATAGACCACATGGTATTGTTCTAGCTTTGCCCATCTGTTTTGGGGGAAAAACTGTTAATATTGAAGTTGAGATAGTTGATGCAAGCTTAAACTATAACCTTCTGTTCAGGTGATGTTGGGTATGTGTTATATTCTTTCCACGAATAACCCCACGCGTTGTACGTTGCGCCGGGCACAGCATCGGGGTCACAAGGGGGGAGACAGCCCCCACTGTTAGGGTCTGGGGCAGTGCCCCGGCAAAAATTGTTTTGGTGTGCGGACCCACTCATAGGAGGACCCACCCATGTTTTTTGCATGAGTTTGCATATGGTTTTTGGGTACGATGGTTTTTGGCCCCTGGTATTTTGTAGATCCAGTCAAGGGAACTATGGTTATGTTCTAATCCAGGGTTAATGGATTGGGGTTTATGTATGCTTCGGCATGTATATATATGTGTTGTAACACTAAAAAGAATATAATGAAAAATCAAGTTGGTCGTCCCGATTTGGGATCCAGGGGAAAATCTCTGTGTTTATCTGTTTTATGTTTTATGCTCTTGCTATTGTTTATTTTCTGTTATAAGAATCGTGTGTAGATATTTCTGTTCAGGGTTAAAACCTACATTTGGTATCAGAGCTGTTTCGACTTCAAGGGGACGCCTTTGTTGTTGAGGGTTTTTTGCTCGGGCCTGTGGTAGACCCTGTGCAGTGGGAGATCTGCGGGATCGATTCTTGCGGTGAAAGAATATGGCGAGCGGCGGAAAGATAGAGATCGAGAAATTTAATGGTCGGAGTTTTGAGTTGTGGAAGCTCAAGATGGAGGATCTGCTGGTGGATAAAGATCAGTGGATCGTGGTAGATCCAGGTACTAAACCAACGGCAATGTCAGATGAAGACTGGAAGAAATTGGATCGGAAGGCTAAGAGCACAATACGGTTGTGTGTGTCAGATTCAGTATTGTTGAATGTATCTGGGGAAGCTACGGTGAAGAATTTGTGGGAAAAACTTGGGACTTTGTACCAATCTAAGTCTCTGGTGAATAAGTTGTTCCTGCGGAAAAAGCTGTATAACCTGAGGATGAAGGATGGAGACTCGGTGACAGAGCATCTAAACGCCTTCAATACTGTGGTAAGTCAGTTGTCGTCTGTTGATATTAAAATCTCAGATGAAGATAAGTGCATCAGTTTGTTGTGCTCTCTACCAGACTCGTGGGACAGTCTGGTTATTGCAATAGGTAGCAATACAACTACCGTGAATTTTGATGACATTGTCTCAGCCTTGCTGTCGGAGGAAATGAGACGGAGAACTATGGAGGTGGAAATGGGTACATATACATACGGGGAGAGGTCCCAAATAGAAACAGGAGGCAAGGTATCCGTGGGAGATCCAAATCTAGATGGAGATCTAAATCTCTGAAGATTTGTAAAGGTATCTTTGAAATGCGGAAAGGAAGACTACAAAAATTGAAAATATAAAGCTCTTATTTAGAGCTAAAATCTCCCGGACTAGGAAGGCAGATTTAAGGGTAACATCAAACCACGCTTAGTCGGGTAGCTAGCCCTACCAGAATAGGAGAGGGCTCTCTCCGAGTCAATATCAGCAAAAATAATCGAAGGGGCTTGAGATGAGTTGAAATAAAGGCTAATTTTAGGCTAGGTATATAAGTAAAGGAGTTTGATTTGATTTTGGGGGTTTTGTTGGAAACAAAGGGAAAGTGAGGGTTTGGGTTCGAGGATGAAGGCCTCGTTTTTGTATGGAGTTATGAATGGGAAAGGGTAGACAATTTGTTTGAGTGCTTTGGATTGAATAAATGAATAGCTGGACTGGTGAGGAGCTGAAGAGGGAAATATGCTTTCAAGAATCCTCTTCAAATAGATGAAAACATGGAAAATTAAACAAAACTCAAGGCAGAGCAAAGTAATCTAATGAATTCCACCTTTATAACTCATTTGTTTAATTTAAGAAGAAAGGAGAAGGGAAATGATACACATAAAACATCAGTGAACTTACAATCACAGAGAGAAACACACCATCAAAACATAGAGCCACATGGATCCCAAAGAGTGCTGCAAACCCTGGTCTATTCCTTTGCCAAAATTGCAGAGATGAAATGTACAATGAAGTGCCAAGTAATCCCAAGAGTCCAACCTCTGAAAATGACTGAAGAAATACATGATATAGACAAGCCTAACTCATTCCCATGCCTCTAGGGGTCGAGCTAACTATTTTAGGAGCTGTTTCAACCATATCTAAACTAGGAACTGAAAAATAGGCAATGAAACAACTTGCCTCTATATGATAGGAAATTGATTCATTCACTTACATTTCACTTTTTGGTGAATGAATCTACTAGGATGAGTAAAAATATGCAAAAATTACATCATGGTCATGAAATTACATCAAGTTACATCAAGAGTTACATGAAAAAGTCAAACTAGCCAAAACTAGGCGAAATTCTGAGCTGCTGAGTGAAAAATAGGCCAAATTTCCCTATGCGCCGCGCCTGAAATCTCTACGTGTAGCACAAATTTGAGGCTGATTTTGAGGGCCTTTCCGAAGTCAAAATTGAGTGTAATATAGCTCATTGGAAATATATTCCTTTCTACTTTCCAACCCAAGTGGAATTTCTAAATTTGGTTGCCATTTTCCCCTCCAAAAATCAAATCTCCCAACACTGCTTCCTGTGTGTGCAAAAAGTGGCAGAAAGGTCATTTTTGAGGTGTTTTTGACCCTTTAGGCAACCCATAACTTGTCAAAATCCTTAGTTAATGGGTAGGAATGTATAAATTTTCATGAAAAATCTAGAAATGCAAATTTTTCTTCAAGAGTTGCTGCCAATTATAAGCGTGCACCAAGTGGCGCTACGCGTCGGGTGGAAAAATCTGTGTTAAGGCCAAAAAATTCAAAATTGACAAAATGTTTCCCAAATTTCTTGAAATTTGGGCTGAATGTCCACCATCAAGCACTATGCTAGGCCAAAGAATCTTCAGCCAAAATTTGGAGTCTATCATGCCTTTTGCGACGCTTTAGTGCCCTCCTTAGCCTTGCCTTCAGAATCTTGATCCTCGCTTTGCAAACATGATTTCGCGCCCAATAATGGTTCTTCATGTGTCTGAGCATGTTATTTTCCTTTTTTTCCTTTTCCAATAGCTTCTCAAGATGAATTTTGACCCTCTCAAGCCAAGTCTCTCTATCAGCCTCAATCTCCCGCTCAATGGGTGTCATCTCGGTTGGGCTTCTTTGGGCAGCTTGCCGGTTCTCACAGATGTTTTGAAACTCCATGATTTTCTGCTGATCCTCCAACTGTTTTTTCCTCTGCTCCAGGTATTTTATGATCCATTGGGCTCTCTTCAACTTGTCGTTCAAGGTGTCAATCTCCGCCTTCTACTCCTGAATGATCTCTCTCAACTTTGAGCTTGGAGAGCTCAAATCCTCATCAATCAATATGAAATCAGTATCCTGACCTCCTGAAGGGCCTTCATCCTACATAGTCCTCTTACCTCTGTCCTGTACCTGTACCTCTGCTGCTGATGACGGCAACGAGACCCCTTCCACCCCGGGTGGAGATAGTACTCGTCGGGATGCTGCAAATAATCCTCTCGCGCCTTTCTAATAAGTGACATATGTCAGCACACTGATAGGCTCTGTCTCGTAACCTTTAGGCTGATGTGAAGGTTCACCTGGCTCATGAACAACCTCCATAGGAACCTGAGGAACTGTGAAGAAATCACGGGAAATGAAATCCTCCCATGAAATGCCCTGCAATCCAAGCTGATGTACAACCATGATCTTGATGAGTGCATAGTGATAAATATTGTTGTACTGCTGCTCGGGAGTTTTCTTCTGCACAAGCATGGTCATCCTCTCGATATTCTGACACATGAAATAAGGAATGTTCATCATCCTAACTCTAGTGAAATGCATCAATAATTTGATGTGGTAGGCATAAAGGCATGAGAACCGACCCTCACAACTGAAGTATCTAATAATAAGTTTCATCAAAGGCGCATAGGATTCCTTTAGGAACCGGAATGGGAACACCCTGTTGAGCTGTCTCACATAGCTAGGCCTGATGTATGGTTCATAATGCACTCTGTCCACCTGCTGTCTTTTGTTCCATTGTTCACCCACATTCAGTATTCCGGTTTCTTGAGAAATGGTTTCCGGTGTCAAGGTGAAATTTACACCAGCAAGAGTTACCTGACCATCATGCAAATGTAATACAAACAAACGATCCAACTCCTGATGATGCTGAATCCTAGCAATCATCTCACAATACGGATAGCATGACTGCTCTCGAAAACATGCCATGGCAAGTGGGCAAGCCTGCAATTGAGTCAATGAGGTGGGCTCTTCTCTCACATGTTTACCACCTTTATGAGGCCTTCTCAGTGCATGTAGCTCAGTGGTAGAATCACTATCTCTATCATATGATGTATCGGTGTCGGTCTCCCTGGTGTTTCAAGGTCTATGTTTGGCTTGTATGAGATGAAAATGAGAATTTGGTGCTTTTTGTTTTAATTTCCAAATGTGTGTCAAAGGAGAGGGACTGTAGGAGATATGGGACAGTGGGAACAATGAATTCTTGTCAAGTGATAATTTGAATTTTGGAATTTTGACAAACTTTAGGAGAAGGGACATCCACTGAATTTTTGGGATTCTTGGGGTTTTGGGAATTTCTTACAAATGAAATGGGAAGGGGAAAATGATGGGAAATGACTTGGGATATAAGGGAATAGGGAAGGGACTATAATTATAGTATTAACAGTGATGGGAAAGGAACCACAGGTGGGGAATGGAGTTTGAGTACTTGACACCAAAATCACTTTTAAAACACTAATTATAAAACCCTAAGGAGAAATTTTTAACAAGAGGATAGGGTTTGAATTTTTATATCACAAATTCTCATAATCCACTTCAATCAACACCAAACATGTTAATGGAAATTTCATAAACTTACTTGGAGCGAGAAGGACCGAGTTTATTTGAATTTTTGTGGAGCAATGATAAAAAATTTCGTTGCCGACCCTGTGCGCCGCGACAACTGTGTGCGCCGCGCCAGTTCTAATTTGCAAGAATATGAGCGGCTCTATGTGCCACGACCAGTAAGTGCGCCGCGACCTTCACCCAGTGTGCCACGCAGGTAAACTCACCCACAGTCTCAGCTTTCAAAACTATTTCGCTCTTCCACGATTTGACTCAACTTCAATGATGTCTTTGGCGTGCAAATGGATTTTTTAAACACCCAAAATATCTTATATATCATGGACTTTGATTTTTGATTTATAAAACCCACATTCTAATGTTGCAGATTTTGGCACTTTGCACTTTTTAAAATAAACTCTGTTTTTGTTTGTTTCCTTTGATTTTTTGAACTGATGATGAATCTCTTGTCTATTTTTTGTAGGGATAGTTGGCATGGGATTTTGGCAAAGGTGACCAAGGTTGCGCCTGAAGAACTTCACAACTGAAACACTTTTGAAAATTACATTACATTTATTACAAAGGATGAAATTGACGATTTTTCTCCAAAACAGAGTTTTGAAGAATAATCATGATTAAGCATCATAACGATGAAATTTTTGCGATGAAAACCTATTTCGAACCTCCCTCATGTGCCTGCTGACATTATTAGTCATCATGAAAACTAAATTAATGAAACCCTAGACTTACTGAGACTAAAAACCCTAAATGATGCTTGATCAAGTGAAATGAAACAACCAATGCAACCAGGTAAGTATTGCAATTGTTGTTTGAATTCTCCGCAAGTGCTCGCTTATGAGCAACAAGAGAGAACTACTGAAAGGAAACTCCCATGAAAACTTGTGAACAGATCCGTTGAATACTATGGATTCTCTATCTGCCTCCAAAAACACTGCATAAGGATCTTGAATTTCATGCACACTGGGACTTTGCTCATCCAATGAACTACTTTTCTTCTCCTCATACCATGAATGCAAACTTTGTTTTGAGCTTTGTGACGAGACTCCTGCTAAAAGTGACAAAGAAACTGACTGTCGGATCAAGTTTGTATCAGTACACGTTTCAAGCTCACATATAGTTAATGGAGAAAGACTTTGACTGTATACATCATCCAACACATCAGCTATTGGATCGTGAAAAACTTGAAAATACTGCTGCAACCCATTTTCTATTGTTTCTGATGAAATTACATGATTTTCTACGGGCTGCTCATTTGAAGATTTACTATGCAATTTACCCTTCAAAAACTGAAATGATTCAAAGCAAAATGGTACGGAGTCATCTTGTATCATTTTATCATATGTGCCAGCTTCCAAGTCCTCATCTAAAACTTGACAATCAATGGCATTTGGGGGCTACAAATCTGGATATGAGAAGTCTTGAACAAGGTTTTTATTGCCCTCAAGATGGTCCAAATCAAGACTTGTTGATAGTTTATTTCTGATTGCATGGAAGTTGTCTCTAATGAACTGAAACGAATCAAAACAAAATGGAAAATATCCTTCACTTACTTCAAAATTTGTTGCACTTTCCTCGTCACTATCATAGCTGATATGCATCGGTTGATCACTGTACTCAAGCTGCTGAAAGTGAACTTCCTCCTTCCACAAACTAGCTGTTGATTTGTCTGCAATATTAGCTTTTGTTTGGAGAACATAATCGTCATCATACTGATCAAACTAAGGCAAATCATCAGTATAAAACACATCATCAAGCATACATGTCAAATCAACAGATCTCTCTTCTCCAAGATGATCTACAAAAAAATCATTATCAGATCTATGACAACTGGGATAAGAAACAAAATGTTTTGGATCAGCAACTTGTTCTTCTTCAATCAGCGAGCCATGCGATTGAACATTATACTCATTCCTTGTGGTGATATTTTGCATCATCTCTTCCACTGCACTTACCAAAATGTCAAGCTTTACCTCTAGAGATGTTGATTCCTCCGGATCTATGTTTTTCATCTCTTCTTCCTTCAACCTTGCCCTTCAGATACGCAAATGAGCCTCTACATCTACTGCACTATTCTGCATCTCTTAAAGTGTTGCAAGATTCCTTTCTCTCAGCTGAAACTCCATTTTCGGATCAAAGGCACTCGGGTAGTGCAAGAGAGAAGATCCAGGAGGAGGCCTTATATCAATTGGCATCGAATAATAAACTTGGTTAAATATGGCAGAAAATTGTTGTACTGTCTCCCCTGGCAGTCTTTTCAGCTAGTTATACTCTTCTATAATCAAGAAAGGGTTCTGTCTGATCACCCACCTGTCGAGGAAAACTTTGACGAACTGCTGAAAATCTGAGATGCTCGCATCAGACAGGGCTTTGAACCAACTCTTGAATTTTCTTTGCAAAGAAAGAGCAAAACCCTAATACTGACATCCTCTTCATTAACTTCAAAAAGGTCAAGAAAAGACTCAAAATTTAGAACATGTCTCTCAGCAGTGATATTTTCACATTCACCATCAAACCTCGGCAAGTAAAGATAATAATTTGCAGGGAAAGCATGGAGCATAGGAGGTAAAATCAGAGGCTTGTATTGATCTGGAATTTTACAAGGTATAGGGGTATGTAAAAATGCTGCAGAATTAGTCTTGGTCTCTTGAGGTTCATCATTTTGAAGATGGACATCACAAGATTCAAAAGAAAGGTCTTGATCAAGCTCAAAAGCATGCAAAGATTTGGTATCCACAATCTTCAAAGGGAAGGAATCAAATGCAGGCCGAGGATCTTTTCTCAAATACAATATACTTTGCAAAGCCTTCTTGACATTCTCGGGAAAAGAGAAGAAATAATTTATGACAAAGAACAAAATATATTGGATGAAATTCCAACTTGAATATCTGATCTTTCCATATTGTCCTTTCATGTTTCTGCTGGTCAGGTTCATCCTCCAGTGGAGTCCTTGGATCTAATCTCGAAATTGATTTAGAGTCGCCAGGTGAATGATTTCAACCTTGCGGTGTCTGATCGTTTTCCACCATCAACAATCAGATCTGAACTTGATTAGATCTTACTGAGGAAACCAGATGTTCAGTTCATAAACTAGACCGGAGATTGACTGAAGCAGCATTCATCTACTTTCGCTAATGCAAAGCAAGAGCATTTTGAAGGCTACCTGGCTAACTTCAGGCTCCGTCTGTAGTTTATAAAGAAAACAACAAACTTTTATTATCCTTAGTATGGTCACCACTATGTTATAGCCTAAATCTATCTCAGGCTAAAGGAAGGCAGAGTTCAGGGTAACATCAAACCACACTCAGTTTGGTAGCTAGCCCTACCAGATCAGGAGAGGGCTCTCTCCAGGTCAATCTCAGCAAAGATAATCAATAGGGCTTGAGATGACTTGAAATAAAGGCTAATTTTAGGCTAGGTATATAAGTAAAGGAGTTTGATTTTGATTTTGGGGGTTTTGTTGGAATCAAAGGGAAAGGCAGTTTTGGGTTTGGGGATGAGGCCTAGTTTTTGTAGAGTTTTGAATGGGGCAAGGAAGGCAATTGTTTTGATGCTTTGGATTGAATAAATGAATAGCTCAGACCGGTGAGGAGTTGAAGAGGGCAAGAGGCTTTCAAGAATCCTCTTCAAACAGATGAAAACATGGAAAATTAAACAAAACGGAAGGCAGAGCAAAGCAATCTAATGAATTCCACCTTTATAACTCATTTGTTTAATTTAAGAAGAAAGGAGAAAGGAAATGATACACATAAAACATCAGTGAACTTAAAATCACAGAGAGAAACACACCATCAAAACATAGAGCCACATGGATCCCAAAGAGTGCTGCAAACCCTGGTTTATTCCTTTGCCAAAATTGCAGAGATGAAATGTACAATGAAGTGCCAAGCAATCCCAAGAGTCCAACCTATGAAAATTACTGAAAAACTACATGATATAGACAAGCCTAACTCATTCCCATGCCTCTAGGGGTCGAGCGAAATCCTCTACTTCTTAGCACTCTTGTGACATTGCTAGTCACTACTGGAGTGATATTCTTCTTTGCAGATCTAGTGTTTCTAAGCTTTACCACTTTTGGAGGAAGAGTCATGGCCCCTTGCCTAAGAGAGGCAGCTAGCACATGCCCTTGGCTGTGTTGAGGAGAGGAGATAAGAGGTTTATCTACTTGTACTTGCTCAACTTGGTCTTTTACCATGCTGCCTCCATCATCATCTGCTCCAGCTCCACCTTTGTCAATGTTTTCTTCTGCTTGAAGATTGCCTTGTTTGTCTTCACCACTGCTATGCTCATGGTCACTGATTTGGTCTTGGCTGCCCTTAGGACTGCTTTGATCTTTTTGCTCCATGTTTCCCCCCTCGGAATGCTCACTATTTGGTGTTTTCCTTCCATCATCATTGCTTTCTTGAGGGTTGTCTTGTTTCTCATTATAAGTGTCTCTTTGAGGACTGTCATGACCCTCATCATCACTATTTTGGCTACCACTTTGTTTGTTTTCTTGAGGACTGTCTTGTTCATCTCTGTCTCTTCTTTCTTCATGACTGTTGTGTTCTTTTCCTTCACTATTTGTCTCTCATAACCCTCATGCTTACTTCTGTGTTGGCTGCCATCATGTTCCTCATTATGACTGCTATGCTCACTATCATTTTGTTCATGCTCACCATCATTTCCTTCTTCCCCACTGTCATTATTAGATTCTTTACTTTGTCCCTCATCATCACTAGTTTGCTTCTTGTCTTCTTCAATCTCAATCATAGGGGATTTTTGCCTTTTAGGAGTGTATTTACTAGAAGAAGGAGAAACATGATGAGTGGATGGTGAGGAAGGCGCATGAGATGAAGAGGCAATGGAAAAATCGGGATGGGAGATGAAAGAGTCCCAAGAAACTCCATTTTTCTCAAGTTGATGGAGGATGATGATCTTGATAAGGGAATGATGAAATAAACAAGATTGTTGTTGAGCAGAGGGCTTCTTTTAGATAGTAGAGTCCATCTTGTCAATGCTTCTGTAGAGGAAGAAAGGTAGGTTCAGTAACTGAGTTCTTGTGAAATGCATAAGAAGCCTGATGTGATAGGCATAAATCCGGGAAAAACTCCCTTCACATGTGAAATAATTCATGATGACTTTCATGAGGGGGGCATAGCTGCTCAATAAGTGAGAAAAAGGGAAAATAGCTTGGCAAGCATCCTGATGGTCTGGTTTTAGAAAGGGTTTATAGTGATCAGATCTAGGTATGTTTGTTTGAACCACTTTTCTCCTATATAGGGGATCTTAGTTGCTTTGGAGATAGCCCCAGGATTGAGTTTGTAATCCAGAACTGTTAGATGGACATGCTTTCCTTGCAGCCTCAAAGCAAAAAAATGTGTCAAAGGAGGGTGATTTTTTACTTCTTGGACTTTTTGGCAAAAAGCCAAGCACCCTACTTCATGAAAATTGAAGAGTACTGAAGGGGATTCATTCACCTCCTGAGTTGTAATAGGCTCATACATATTGTGATACCCAGTCCTATTGTCCTTCTTTGGAGGAATTTTTGCTTTCTGATACCCTTCACTGACTTATCAAAACAAGACCTTGAAATGTACTAAAAAATAGACCCCTTCTTTGCGCACTGCTTTTCTCTTTAGTTGGAAAACAATTATTTGTTAAATGAAAACAAATTTACTACTCCAACACTGTGTCTTGAGAAAAGAGGCCTTTAATAAGATCTATTTGTGGTTTTTGAAGACAAATCCCCTTTTGTTTTTGACACAAAAACTCTTTCCCTTAATCACTGCTTTTTTGAAATCCAATATTTAAGAGAGTCCTTTTAAACTGATAACAAGCCTTTATCCCCCAGTCACTATTTCTCTATGATGATCTTAGCAAGCAAGTTATTTTTGGATGAATTTTATTTTGTTTTTCAACAACAATATCTTCTCTGGTTACTGAGTAAAAGGTCTTCAAAAAAAACTATGTTTTCTTTCTAAAATACTGTGTTGTTTTCATGTATTGAGTTTGAAACAAGCTTTAAACTATAATAGGTTTTTTCTTCACACAGTTAATTTCCCTTCAGCACTATGTTCAGCTCCTCACTTTGACAAACAAGCCTCTTAAGACAACAGACTTCTAGCTTCTTGACATTACTGATCTTTTCCTTCAGCTTTACTTTAAAACAAAATTTTTGGCCTAAGAGATGTAAATACCTTTGAAAAATGTCCCTGCTATATTTGGAGATGAGCTTATCGTGTAAAAATTTGGTCTTCAACACCTTCGGTGGCCTTTTGCTCTTTAATGTAGCTCTTTTTAGTATTGGCCCAGGCGGGCAGAAACCACGTTCAGGAGTGGTTGTTGGGTCGGGCAAGCCTGAACAGGAATAACGCGTCACGTTCAGAGATGGTTACTGGGTCGGGCAGGCCTGAACAGGAAGAACACGCCACGTTCAGAGATGGTTACTGGGCCGGGCAGGCCTGAACGGGAAGAACACACCACGTTCAGAGATGGTTACTGGGTTGGGCAGGCCAGAACGGGAAGAACGCGCCGCATTTGAGTTTTCGGGTCAGCCCTAGGAGCCCGTTGAACGCCGAGCACAGGTGTGCTGCACAACTGCACAGGCGCGTCATGACTTTAACAAATTTCTTCAGTAGGTGCCTACAAGCACGCCGCACGTTCAAAGAGCTGCAAATTTTGTGTAAAAACCTATTTGAGATCAACTTTCTCTCCTTCTTGAAGCTCTTGGCACAATGATGAATGCAATATTTGTTTCGTGGCCTTTTATAGTTCGAAACACATATCTCTTCCCTTTCTTATCACTCTTGAAAACTTTCAAAATAAACTATCACTCCTTTCCTATGAAAACCTTATTTTGAAAAATATGTCTTTGTTTTGTCATGTCCTTTTGAACTTTTAGATAGAACATGTGATTCGTTCATGACAAATATTCTTTGTCTACCCATTAAAACGGCTTTCTCCAAAACTGTGATGTGTTTATCTCCTTGGAAGGCTGTCTTGAAACCTAGAAAACTGTGTTATGCCCCTTCTTATTCACACTATCTCTTAACTCTGTCTATTCAATAAAACTTCTCTTAAAACACCATATCATACCCTGGTGATTTATCAACCCCTTGTTTGTCAAAAAGGAGGTTATTAATCTATGTTTGTTGATCTTCACTGCTCTGTTGTTTTAAATTTTGAGGACATCCTCTTAAGACATAGGAAACTCATCTTCATTTGGCATTGTGCCTTTCATTGTCCCTTTGAAAGTGGTCCCTCAAAATTTTAAAACATGAACTTATCATCTGATTTAAAAAACACCTAAAAATGCAGACTGCTTGTATCCACCAGGACTCGGTCTCTTATCATTTGATGGAAGCATTCTTTGACTAAATGTGAATCATGGTTACATCACCCTCCTTTAACCCTTTGAATAAGCTGATCTATATGGATTGTTAATCATTTGGAGAGCTGACCCTCTGCTTTTGTGAAGGAGGCCACTGTTACTGTTAGGCACTTTGTATTAACACTTTCTCTTGACTGTGTATAGACCTTCTATTTTGTCCTGAAGAAAATCCTTGCAAATGTGATCACCTATGCTCATTTAGAAACATGGTTAGGCCCTTAACTTCATGATGAAAGAGGCTTTCAATCAATGAAAGTTCATCTATCTTAATAATGTGCCCACTGTCTTTTAAATGAGCTGGAAAGTAACCTTTGGCGCTCTCCCTTTATTTATCACTTGGAGGGAGTACTTTTGATAGACCGTAAAAAATGTTTTTTTAATATGAACCTTCTGTGTGAATGCCTCTTTTGCATTATTTTTTCAGAAACCATTTTTAAACGAGGCTTGGTCTGCTACTTTTACCATTTAGATGAGGCTGCTTTAATTCAAAAATATAACCTCTGTTTCATCCCTTGAAGAAGGCTTTTATAAACATAAGAGAAGAGGCTTTTTAGCACCATCATGTCACTGTTTTGCTTTTGATGTGAAATAGGCCCTTAACTTATAAACTTTCATTTGTTTTACCACTGTTTCTCAACATGGTCTTACCAACAGAGACTTTATCAAACACAACATCAATCAATCCTGGTGATGCATCCTCTTTCCTCTTTGGAGGAGGTGGTGCAAAATATCTCCTGTAGCTACCTTAAAAAACATGCTGACCCTCTGCTTATTAGTGAAGGAGGTCACAACAATGTGTCTTCTAACCCTCTGCTTTTATATGAATGAGGTTTCTTTAACACAGGATCTCCATCTACTTCAATCACTATATCTTGCTCTGTATGTTTGTTTGAAGAATGCCAATAGGAAAAAAAGTGGAATTTGACATTCATTATTGATAAAATCACTTGAAAATCATGTCCTTTTGATATATGAGGCCTTGTCTGAGATGTATATATCCTTTGTAAAATATCACTGTGAACACAAAATCAGAAGAAATGTGATTTGTACATGGAGAGTGTTTGTTGCTAGATATCATTGAACTGTCTTTTCCCTTGACTGTGTTGTTAGAGGTTTATTGAAATTACCTTTGACTAATTTTCCAAACCTAGGTTCAAAGTAACATAGGGAGCAGTTGTCTTCTTATGCCCTACATGATGATGCCCTTTGGAAGGATTATGCAGCACTACTTTTGGAGGAGATTATGGAGCATTGTTGATCAACATCACTCAGTCTTTTGTGTTCATTTGACATGAGGAATGATCTCTGCTCTTCAGGCAGCCTTTGGATTTATAATATGTACATTCGATGCTCTTTACTCATTTCATTTCATTTGCTTCATTGATCGCAAAACCCCTTCAACAAGATGGACCTGTTTGAACTTTTCCCTTTGCTCTTATTTGCCTACTGATCATCATTCAATTACACCCCTGCAGAGATGTAAAAATAGATGCTTTGGAACCTTGGAGAGCTCTTTTGGTGTTTAATGGAGATTATGCCTGATCTAAGAATATTTCTTCAGACAGTGACAAACCTTCTCTTTTCTTGATTTGGATATTTGTTGAACTTCTTCTAAAATGAGACAAAGTGACCCCTTAGTGGTGTGCGACCTATGGATAGAATAAATGCTTGATTTGCAGAAATAGGGAAATAATTCATGGTTGACTGGTACTAGACAGAGGCTTTTTGGCCTAGGATATCTTAACCAAAGGAAAAACTCCCTAAACACCACTATCTAACTTAGGGACAATTTTGACAGATTCTGAGTGTTTTTTTAGGCATGATTAGATTGTCATATGACAAGATGATCAGGGATAGAGTAGCAGACACTTTGTCAACCTTTGGATAGTGAATGGCATGAGAAACAAGGGTAAATGATAGCGGATAATCATAGCTATGACAGATATATACAAAGAGACTTTTTTGAAGCGAGATAGGTTTTGAAAACTGGATATTGTTCTCATCATAGACTGACAGGAAGGGGTAGGAGGACAAAAAAAAAATTTGGGGTGTTTTCTAGATGACAAATTGACAGTTTGAGATTAACTTCTAGAAAACTCAGCTAAGGAAACTAGTCATCAACAACAAGTAAAAAATATTGATGACTAATAGACAAGACCTTACATGACTGAATATAGAAATTTTACATCAGAGGTCTCAACATGACCTTTTCATCAAATTACAAATATGAATATTTATGACCAAAACCAAAGAATCTCAAATATGATATCATAATACAGCAACCAATCAGAATGCCAACAATGCATCCTTTTCCACAAGACAAGTGCTACCCCTTAGCTTGCACATCCTGAACACCTTCAACAACCAAATCATCAAATCATCTTCATCAAGGAGATAAATATCAGAGAATGATTCAGAAAGTTGAATACCGGAACAAAAACAGAGATTACCCAACAACACCACAACTGATCTGAAACATTGACTCAAAGAATTTTTGTCAACAAAACCCATACGCGGTTTTATGTACAGAAACTTGCGTATATACGTGATTTGCCTTTATGGAACCTGTGTACCAAATTTAATCTTCTGAAATCAAGCAGATCTGATTTGAGAGGCAAAGACAATTCCCAACTTTTGTCTGAGATATTTGAATGCTTCCCTGGGAAGAGGTTTAGTAAATATATCAGCAACTTGTTCTTTGGAGGGAACATACTCAATTTTAACCTTTTTTTCAAGCACTTGTTAACGTAAGAAGTGATAATTGATAGGAATGTGCTTGGTCTTGGAATGCATAAAAGGATTCTTTGAGATACTAATGGAACTTGTATTATCACACAAAATGGATATGGGAGGTGAACATTTGATTTGAATGTCTTGTAAAGTCTGCATCATCCAAAGTAGTTGCGTGCAACATGATGTAGCAACCACATATTCTACTTCTGCTGTAGATAAGGAAATATAACTTTGTTTCTTGTTGAATTAAGATACTAATAGGGGCCCCATATAGAATGCACCACCACTAGTGCTTTTTTGATCATCAACATTTCCAGCCCAATCTGCATCTGTGTAAGCATGAAGAGGGAGATAAAAATTCTTTGGATACCATAGACCATAGCCTTGAGTCCCTTGTAGATATTTGAATATACTTTTTACAGCCTGAAGATGAGACTCTTTTGGATTAGCTTGGAATCATCCAACAATCCCAACTGCATGCATAATTTCTGGTCTTGTCCCGGTTATATAAAGCAGATTTCCAATCATGGATCTATATTATGGTTGATTCACCATAGGAGAGTCATCATGAGAATTGAGGTTAAATCCAGTTACCATTGGCGCACTCATAGGTTTGCAGTATTCCATCCCATACTTCTTCATAATTTGCTTAAGATATTTTTCTTGTGATAACAATATGTCATATGTTGCTTGTTACACTTGTAAGCCAAGAAAAAATGTTAGTTACCCAAGTAAAGACATTTCAAATTATTGCTTCATAACAGAAGCAAATTTCTAACTCATGGACTCTTCATTACTCCCAAAAATGATGTCATCAACATATACAACTACAATCAATAGTTTATATTTTTCAGTTTTTGTGTATAAGTTGTTATCAGCAGATCCCTTTGAAAAACCTTGTTGATGAAGATATTTGTCAAGACGATAGTACCATGCCCTTGGAGCTTGTTTGAGACCATATAAAGCCATTTTAATTTTGCAAACAAGTTTTTCGTCATTTCCCAAAATTAATCCTTATGGTTGTTCTATATAAACTTCTTCTTCTAGATCACCATTGAAGAAGGCAAATTTAACATCCATTTCATAAACTTTGAATTGTTGAAAGCTTGAAAAGGCAAGAAACATTTTTATGGCTTCAAGTCTAGCTATAGGAGAAAATGTTTCTTCAAAGTCTATACGTTCTTGTTGAGCATACCCTTTACAAAAAATTCTATATTTGTTTCTAATAACAACTCCATTTTCATTTAACTTGTTTTTTAATATCCATTTTGTTCCAATAACATTTTTATCATGAGGTCTTGGAACTAATTCCCAGGTGTGATTCTTTTCAATCTGATCAAGTTCTTCATTCATGGCTTGAATCCAACATTCATCTTTGCTAGCTTGATTTACATTATGTGGTTCAATAATGGATAATAATGCCAGATAGCTAGGGGATCCTACAAGAGTTCTTCTTGTTTGGACACCTAATCCCTTTTCTCCCAAAATTTGAGATTATGGATGATTCTTTTGTACATACTTGGATGGAGCTTTTTCAGATAGATATTCTTCTTTTGCTTCATTGGGTTCACCTTCTATATTGTTTTTATTTGATGAGGGAAAATATGCATCATCATCATCTTCAGTTGTTGTTGTTATTTCCTTTTTAGGAGCTAAGAGAGACTCGTCAATTACAACATCAATACATTCAACAATATTCCTAAGTCTTTTATTGTAACACTTATATTCTTTACTTCTTTAAGAGTAGCCAATAAATATTCCTTCATCTGCTCTTGGTTCAAATTTACCAAGTTTTTCATCGTTGTTCTTGATCAAACAGTTGCTTCCAAAAACTCTAAAATGCTTTACAGTTGGAAGATTACCATACCAGAGCTCATAATGAGTTTTATCACAGTTCACATGAGCCTTGTTAAGAATATTTATTAGTGGTATGTGTTGCTTCTCCCCAACAGCTATCAAGTGTTCCAGATTCATCAAGCATAGCATGAGCCATATGTTGAATTTTTCTATTCATTCTTTCTGCCACGCCATTTTGTTGTGGGGTTCCAGCTACATAAAACTGTCTTTTTATGCCATGTTGTTCACAGAAATCAAAGAATTCATCTGATATATATTCCCCTCCTCGGTCAAATCTAAGAAATTTTATTTTTAGATCTAATTCATTTTCAACCAGGGCTTTGAAGATCTAAAATTTTTCAAATGCTTCATCTTTGTGTTTTAGTAACCCAATCCAACACATTCTATAGATGTCATCAATAAATAGAATATAGTATTGTTCTCCACGGGGTGAAATTTTCCTCATAGGTCCACATAAATCAGTATGTATGAGCTCAAGAGGCTTACTTGTTGATCCTTATTTGGCATTGAATTTCACTCTAGTTTTCTTACCGAATTGGCAAGATTTGCATATGATACTTTTAGGCAGAGTGATGTTGGGAAGATCACGAACAACTTTGAGTCTGCTAGATTTGCTGATTTGAGAAAAGCTCAGATGCCCCAATATTCTGTGCCATAACCAATTTTCTGAGGATTTACCCAAGTAAATTTTTTCTTTGCAACCTTTCAATACATATAGATTACTTGGTGTTCTAGTTCCTTTTATTACAGTTTTTCCTGTGTCAAGTTCATGTACCACAAATTCTTTTGAACTAAATACAACTTCATTTCCTTGATCACACATTTGACTCAAACTTAACAGGATATGTTTTAATCCATCCACATACATAATATTGTTAGCTTCTACCTTTTCTTTTAGAAAAACAAAACCTTTTCCTTTAATTACATCAGAAGTATCATTTCCAAAGGTAACATTCTTTTCTCTTTCAAGAGCATTGTATGCAAGGAGTTTATTTCTATCACCTGTCATGTGTTTTGAGCATCCGCTATCAATGTACCATTTATTTTCTTCCCCTTCTACAAATAAGGCTATGCCACAATTCTTAGCCTATAATTCCTTCTTTCTCCATACCTTGGAACTTGAATATATATGCTCTTTTGGCTGAAGTTTGCTCCTGCATTCAGATTCTCCATGACCAAAGTTATTGCAATAAGCACATTCAATTTCATTTTGAGGAGGAGAAAATTTGTTATAATTATTCTTCTTTATTCCAGTCTCATTTCTTTGCTTTCTTGCTTCTCTAGTCATGATGGTTTTGTATGAAACACATTGAACAACTTTATGACCAAAATTATGACATGAGAAACATTGCCCATTAAAGAAGAAATTTATGCAATCATGAAACCTTCTATTTTTGTTTACTTGTTGATTGGTATTTCTCTGATTGATATTTCTGCTATTTTTATTTGTATTAAAGTGGTCATGATTTACCTATGAAGTATCTTTGTTCTCTTGCTAAGTGGCAGAATGTTGTATGTTGGCTTTAGCTGCATTTAGATAGCTTGGTGCTGAATATTGAGAGGATTCTCCGATATATCCAAGACCTATCTTTATAAGAGGAAAACGTTGTACCTTGATAATTTCATCTAAGGTTTCAAATCCTTTAGCAAATCTAAGATTCAAATTATTCACTTTCTCAATTTCCTTTCTTAGACTTACTATTTCACATTCTAATTTCTCATTATGTTTCTCCTTTTCTACAAGCTGATTCTTTAGAGTCTCTATGGAAATTTTGTTTTCTTCCAAACATATTTTGAGATGATTTATTTCTTCAAGAAAATCATTTTCTTCTAGGGCATCCATAAAGGTATCCTTAGCCTCACTAGAATCTTTTTCAAAAGCCATGAAAATTCTAACATCTTGATTAGATTCTCGTTCTTCACTATTTGAAAGTCCATCACTATATTCATGAGTATAATAACTTTTTCTGTTGATAAACCAATTCTTATTTCCTTTTACCACTTCCTTTCCTTTTTCATGATTTTCTTTATGGGGACACTTAACAGCATAATGACCAACTCTTCCACAAGAAAAACATTTAAAAGGAAGCTTACCTCTGAACTTTCCAGTGCTAAGTTGTAGCTTCTTTACAAAATTTACCTTATATTCTTCTGAAAAATACCCTAATCCTTCCTTTTCTTGTACTTGTTTTCCTTTTGCAGCAGCTCTAAAGATAGCTTCTTTGACTTCATATGAACCTCCTTTTCTCATTTCACAAGAAATCAGAATACCATGAAGTTGAACAATAGTAAGAGTTTGTAGATCCTGCTTCTCTTCAATAGAAGACACTTTTGACTTTAATTTGGGAGTTAGTGATCTTAAAACCCTTTCTACCAGAGTAGTGTCAGTTATGGTTTCACCCAGATTTCTCATAAGATTTACAGTATCATCTAGACGTAAAAATAAACTGGCAATGTTTTCCTCATTATGCATCCTGAGATTTTCATATTGAATTATGAGATTTTGGAGTTTAGCACTTTTTACCTTGGTATCACCTTCATAGCTTAGAATGATTTTGTCCCATATCTCCTTTGATGTATTCAACTGCATGACTTTGAAAAATTATGATTCAGTCAGACTTCCCAATAATGCATTGATCGTATTTGCATTGATTTCATAGTTCTTTCTTTCTGCTACATCTATTGGAACTGATGCTGGATATTGATAACCTCCTTCAACTATAGCCCATACATCTGCTCCAAGAGACTGCAGATAGGATCTTGTCCTTGTCTTCCAGAATATTAAATTGTTTTCGTTGAATAGAGGAGGCCTGATAGATGTTGTCCCATCTTGATTTCTCATCTTAGTTGATCTTCCTTCTAGCGATTAAGATCCTTCTGCAGAAGGTCCTGCTCTGATACCAATTGTTGGGAAAATTACTGAGAGGGGGGGTGAATTAGTATTTAGAGCTTGCTGAAAAGATTTTAAATTTTTCTTTACAGAATTCCATATGCAGCTTTGATGAACCCAACTCGCGTATACACACACATATACTGAAAGAAACTAGCGTATACTATACAATTTTGCAGATTAGAAAAAATTTTTAGGAACAATCTTTAACTCAGTTTACCAGTCATTCATTTGTTAGATAATCAGTAAATATGTGCAGTAACAGCAATATAAATCATCACACAAGAGAAACACATATGAACACCAATATTTAAGGTGGAAACCCAATTCGGGAGAAGACCACCGTTGTTGTTGTCTCTGTCTTCAATATTTATTATATGGAAAATTGTTTACAATATTGTACTGATGCAGAATCATATCAGTACGTAGGCTTCTACCTGCATAAGGCTGCAAACTTCTCTCGTTTTCCATATGCTACTGGAAGGGAGCTACAACCACCTGAACTCGTTTACCAGTCACTATTGGAAGGGAGCTTCAACCCCCGAATCAGAACACCAACTTTTACTGGCAGGAAGCTTCTACTTCCACACTGAAGGATTCAACCCTCAGAACCACTGCAGACCACGTTTCACCAATTTTCATACTGGATCAAATAGCATCAACACAACTCTTCATAAACATCAACAACCATAAAATTTACCCAATACTTCAATCAGAATAGTGAGACCACTATAACCAGAACTTCAGAAATAACCCAGACTTCAGACTAAATATGAAAATACAAACTCAACTCTGAACATTCATAAACTTAAAATGCATACGCTACTTCGCTTCACTGAACCCACGTTTATACGCACTTTCCTTCATACCAACCTACGTATAGCTCTGTGAATATTGTTTTTCAAAATGTAATCAGTCTCAGATCTAGATCTGGGGCTTTCAATCAAATATCTTTAGAAATACAAAACCCTTCATCATTTAGTCACCGTCAACCATGGTTATTATCTCATTGATCAGATTTGTACATAATCAACTTAGCAGCATATACAGTATTCAAACAACCCAGATCTACAAGAAGACTTCATTGACAGACAACAGACAAATAGCAAGAATAACAGAAAAACCTCTGCAATGAGCTTCGGAAAACCCTAACTGCCATACGTGCCTTTTCTGAAGCAAACCCGCATATATACGTGCTTTTATTGAGATGAACTAGCTTATAGATATGTAAATATAACTTTTCACAATGAACCAGATCCATTAAACTTACCCAGATTTCTTCACTTGACTTCAGAAAACTTGCACCAGTTCATAGATCTAATCATTTCTTCAATGGATCACACAATAGCATAGTCATTTCAAATCTAGAGATCCTAAACCATCATTGTATCCATGGGTGCATCATAGATTCAGATATATAAATTAAAACAGAGTTCATCCCATGCAGATATACCTAAGATAAAATTATTCAGTAATAACCCTTACTCATGCACACATTTCCACTATGATCTTCTTCTCCTTATATAGATTTATCCTTTACTAATACAATGATTCAAAACCACACAACTGCTGATAGTATTCTTGGAAAGAATCAAATAGACAATACATCACTCAATACTATGGGCTAATACCATGGTAATGTCCCTTGGTATCATAATTTTAGAGCGCAAAAGGAACACGCCACTTAGATCGTTCTTATCCATGTGTATACACGACTTTGGGTCATAAAAACTGCGTATATAATTATTCTAAGTGTATACGCGGGTTTCCTTCATAAAAGTAGCGTATACATTGCCTCCATACGCAGGTTGCCTTCATCAAACCTGCGTATACATTGAGAAATATTTCCTGTTTCATATGTCTTACACTTACTGGAATTCATTTCTCTATCACATCTGAACTGACCTGTAGAAACATCATTTTTACAACTTTAACACATAGGTTGCCTATCAAAAGGAAACTCATCAAGTAGGTTTCCTTCAAGAACAACTTCATCAAGTAGGTTGCCATCAAGGACAACATATTGCCAAAAAGGATGAGGTCTCCAACCTAAAATGATTTTGGGGAAACGAAATTTGCATCGAAAGAATTTTTTACAATCTGTTGATGTCGAACATGAGTTAATTTTTCCATTTTCCTTTCCTCTTATAATTTAAGGATCTGATACATTCTTAGCTGTAAGGAAGAAGAAGGTACTTTTTCAATAAATTGAACTAGGTTTAATGAAGGAAGAGATAAATTTGATGGAATTACAGCTTCTTTCCCATAAACTAACTTGAATGGAGAAGTTCATATAGAGGCTTTATGAGTAATCCTATCTACCCATAGTGAAAATGTTAAAGACTTAAGCCAATTTTTTTGGCTCTGATCAATAGTCCTTTTTATGATTCTTATGAGATTTTTATTTTTTGATTCCGCCAAACCATTCTCTTGGGGATAGTAATTAGCAGAATGTTTAAGTTTAAAACTCCTTTTAAGAGAAAATTTAGTCATACTATTACCTGAAAAATAAGATGCGTTATCGAACATAAGTGCTTTAGGTAAGCCAAACTTGGTAATAATGAATTGATCAATAAATTCAATGATGGCTTTAGAATTAGCTACCATTAGTGGAACATCTTCCACCCACTTAGTAAAATAGTATGTTGCAATGATAATGTAGTTATGTTGTTTGGATGAGTTAGGAACAATAGCACCTATGATATCCAATCCCCATTTCTCAAAAAAAATTTCAATGTTTCCTGGCTGCAAGCATAAGGCAGGTTTTCTTTGTCTTACAACAACAGTTTGGCATGTTTTACATTTTCTCACATATGCATGAGCATCTTTGAATAATTTTGGCCAATATTGTGTGCGGTGGTATCTCCTCCAAAATGTCCACCTGCGGGACCATCATTGATTTCTTGCAAAACCCTCTATGCTTCATACTTTTCAAGGCATCTTAATAGTATAGAGTTGTAGTTTTTCCTGAATAAAACATTATCTATGATATGACATTGATTAGATTTCAATATTAAAGATATTTTTCTTTTATAATTGAGTTCTATAGGAGAATATCCATTTTTTAAATAAAATATAAGATCAGCATACTATGATTCATAGTCAATTAGGCTCACCTCAGCAATATGTGTAGTGTTACCTGACTCTTCATTGGATTCTCTAGATAGTAATCTGCAGAGACCTTTTCATCTAAAAATTTTGGCTGGTCTTTTTATCAAAAAATTTCTTCTGATAGGCTGCTAATCAGACAATCTCATGCAACTATTTCAAGCCAATCTTGTGACTGAGGCTTCGCCTCCTCAGTCTGAGGGCTCTCTCAAGGGTTAATGATATTGAATAAGGATATAGACGGCTAACTCTATTTAGGAAATAACTTTCTTATGATGAGTTTAGGTTTAAAATAATATCATTATGTAAACATTGGGCTTATGGAGTCAACACTTTCAGTGATTCATTGATTTCATTTGACATGGAAGCCGAGGCAGGTCAGATTTTTTAGTAGTAGGTCACACACACATGAAATAGGAAAATACATAGTCAATCCATCTATAAAGGAAGTCAGAGCATCACATGAATGAATTCTGAGTATTATAAATGAAAACCATTGCAATGAGATACATAAAAGGTATATATAATATAGGAAAGCACTAAAAACTCATTCAGAATCTCAGGTTGGTCAAGTAATAAATCTATGTAATGCTGAAATAGTCAATTTACAATAAGCTGAAATTTTGCCGAAAATCTCCAACCCTTCTCAAATTCCATTCAATGGCCTTTAATAGACTTTTTACATCATGTGATGATCTTCCTCCTAGCTATATTCATCGAATTTTTACCTAATGACACCTTTCATAACCATAAAACATCAACTTAATGACAAACAGACACCTATCCTACTTGACAATCCTTTTCCTAATAGGACTCAAACTACTCATTATTGCCTTTAACAACCTTATCTACTAAAGCAATTACATTCTTTGACAAGTATGTTTTCACATGTTCGAATTGAGATGATGGAATTCATCACTTCATGACCACTTAACTGATCTCCTCAAAACTAGGAAACAAAACTTTGTTTTTTAGGCAAGTAGTCTTCTTCTTCCACAAATACTTTGGATGTCATTTTATCTTAAATTTGTGGTCCTTGAGTGTTGAATAATTGTTGGTCATGGTCTTTAACCCTTCAATAATCTCCAGATGTCCATAGATTCTCCAAAACTTGTTAAAAAGGATGAAATATAGTACGCTATGAAAGTAAGCCAATTTCGTAGCATACTTTCGTAGCGCTGAAAAACATGCCATTTAACCTCAAAATTATTGATTTTTTCCTTTGGCATAGTGTTCATCATCATCAAACACATCTCCCACACCAATTCCACCTCTTCATAGCATCCAAAACTGGTCCAAAAAGTAAAAATAACAGCTACAGTAGTTTCGTAGCATTTTTCTGCCCTTCAAGTCCAGGCGTGCTATGAAACTGCTGAAAAGTAATAAAGGCATCAACAGAGCTATTCAAAGAGCTTGATCCGGAAATAAAAGAATTTCAATTGACAATTTCGCAACAACAAAAGCATATCTCCACTATATCCAAGGGGTCACGGACAAGATGACCAAAGTTCTAGCCAAGAAAGACATTAGAGCATCCTTCAAGCCTCTAATGACCATCAGAGAGAGGATGAAATCAGTCAAAGATGACCCTGACCACCTCCAACAAAAATGGGTTTACAAAATTAATTTTTCATGCGGAGATTGCTATATTGGGTAAATAGGCAGGACCTTTAAAATAAGGTTTAAAGAACATGGTGTGAACATCAGACTGGGAAGAACCAAAACCTCGGCTTTAGCAAAGAACTCTAATAAGACACGTCACCACATATGCCTTGAAGATGTTGTGGTCATTATCAATGAGAAGCATCATTCTAAGTGTAAAGTGCGTGAAGCCCTAGAAATCATTAAACACCCTCACAACCTCAATAGAGATGGAGGCTTAGAGATTAGCAGGAATTGGATTCACATTCTTTCCCACAGTTAAAATTACCCCCCCCCCATATTGGTTGTCGACACCTTGTCCATCCTTCCACTGGTCATTGTCCTTGCACGCTTTCCGGACGTATCCTATTCATATACTCCTCCCCTCATACCTTCCCCCTACCTTCCATCCTCCTTTCTCCTTTCTCTCCTATATCAATTCTTGGCACCTTTCCTCCCACTAACTTTCCACCTTTTTAAACCTCTCTTTCTAAATATTTAAACCTCCTCATACTGCCTTAACCCCTTTTTCTCTGATTCCAATATAATATAACATATTAGATAGGCTACATTACATAATTAATAAATCGTTATAATACTAATAATAATAATAAAATTCGCATTATCTCAAATATTTAGGATCATTTATAGTCTCCCATTATAATGTAGGGCTTCCCTTTACTTGAAATTTTAAATATATAACCCTAATATTGTCCCTTAGTTTTAGTAACAACAATCTTTATTTATTAATAACTCTTATATTTAGTATTAATACAATTGAAAAAAAATTAATACAATTAATTTTAATAAAATAATAATAAATAAACACTTATAATATCTTCTTAGTATTACAATGAAATAAAAATTTTATATTTATTCATTATACAATATATATTAACCATCTTAAAATATTTATGTCTTAACTACCTATACATTTCCTCTAAAAAATTAGTATTAAAAATAATAAAAGTTTTAATAAAATTAATTTTAATAATTTTAAATAAGGTAGGATAGCCAATAAATAATTAATTAAGCAATAATAATAATAATTTTAAATGGCTCATTATTAAATTATAAATAAAATAAATAAAATTTTTGAAAAAACTAAAATAAATAGCTAAGTAAATTAATAAAAAATTTCAAAAACTGGTCGGCCCTTTCATCTCTCTCTTTCCACTATTTATTGACCCTGATCTTTTCTCTTCTTAGTAGGTTGTCCTAAAGATGAGTCTTGATTTAGACTCGAAACATAGACTAAAAATGACGATTGTGGATATTCCGAATTTTACATCTGAAAAACTGCTGAAAAGTGATGAAAATGCAGATTTTTTGTGTAATTATGAAAAATGAACCCTATAAGTACCAAAATCTTATCTCTAACATGTCATTAGCCTTAAACAACGATAAACCAACTCACCTTATGGTCCTTGAGGCATTTCCTTCTCATTTACAATTGGTTGAGCTATTGGCTCTTCAATCATAGTCATTTTAAGACCTTTTTTCTCTAACTCTTCATGAATTAGTTCAAGTTTCTCCTAAAGGTTTTTAACCTGGTCTTTCAACCTTCTATTTGTGGCTTTCAACTATGTGTTTATCTTCCTGACATGTTTTCCCTCTTTCCTTGCTGGAATTTTCCATTTGATGAGCTGTTGTGTGTTTTCCAAAGTCTTAGAGACAATGTCGACCTGTTCTTCCCAAATTTCCTTCATATTTTCAAATTGAGTCTTCTCTACACTGTGTTTTCTTGCTTCTCTTTTCATGACAACAATTTCAAGATTGGCTAATTTCAATTTTTCTTCAAGGAGTTGCAACTATGCTTTTTCCATCACCTTCTCTTTTCCCTTCTTTGATGTGTTGACTATATCTTTCTCTGGAGGTGATGATAGGTCAATAACCTCTTGAGGTGGGCTGAGCTGTGTCAGTGAGTAGTTGAAATTCTTTACTACTCTCTAATAGCTTCCTAGCATGCCTTTTCATAGGCTTTCTTTCTTGAAACATGAAACCTGCATCTTCTCCCTCAAATTCTAATTTCTTTGAAGATTTAGCCTTCTTTAACTTCTGCCCACCTTCCTCTATAAACTCAGCTTGGAAAATAGGAGTTTCCTCTATGTCAATGGCATGTAAAATATACTCTATATTTCCCTTAGCTTCTACTCTATCTTCTACAGCCACTGTCTTCTCTTCCAAAACCATTGTTTGACTCCTAGTCATCCTTTTGGTTCCTTGTTTACTAACATTTTGTTTCTGTTTTGCAGGGGGTACACTTGCTGTGTCAAAAATTTTCATTTTCTCTGGCTCCTTAATAATTTTTTCACTTGGTTCTGCTCTTGCAGGTTCACTTAGCTCTGCTACCAATGATTCCCTCTGTTCTGCTGCTAATGGTGATGGAATTCTTTTAGGCTTAGGAGTTCTTGAAGGTGTAAGAGCATCCAGCTCAAAACCACTAACAAACAAGAATGCAGACTAGTCTCTCCCTAACCTTTTAAGTTCATCTAAGACCAATAATTTTATTAAACCATGATGAAATAAAGAACTATCTCTCCCCTCAGACTTTTCTTGGACCATATCTGTCATTTTTTACAAACTTCTATGCAAATAGAAAGGGAGATCAATGGAAATCTTACCAGTAAAGTGAAAAAGTAATTTGAAATGATATGAATAGACTTTTTCGTACCTCCTTTCACAAGTAAAGTACTTTTGGATGATGAGCAGCAATTTTGAATAGTTGTCTTTTATGTAACTTCTTGGAATAGCATTGTTGAGGTCCATATCAGTATTCTCAGGCTTCATGAACTCTTTTCATTACTCCATGTTAAACTTGAAACCTTTGAACCAGTTCTCCTAACCTCTTGGAATCTCTGTAGCAGCAGCAATAACATCTGGTGTGATTCAAAAATTGAGCATTCCCACTCTAGTGGATGTTCCACTGAAATTCAAAGCAAATTCCTTGGACACCTATGTATGACAGCCCTGTAATTTCTCACAAAACTATAGGCAACCTGCTCTTCTGAAGGCTTCTACTATTGTTGGGTATTCATTGATCAAATTCATGTCTACAGGTTCATATCTCAGACACTGACCACCCTTGTTGGTCCTTATTTTCTCTGCCATGGTTTCTCTAAGATTTGCAGAGCCTCACTTGATGAATTTGTAGCCTCGCTTGATGATGTTCAAAGTAAACCTTTGAAAATCCTAGCCACATCTTTGGCTTAGTATAATAGCTCTCCAGAGCTCAAATATTACACAAGGAGGAATGAGAAATGAGAATTACTGAATTAGGAAAGGATTTGAAGTTTTTATGTCTTCTCATGACTCAATGATGACTCATACATTACCTAAACTGGCCATGATGACTGCAAACCTGAGTATGTACCTTAATTTTATCCCTCCATGACTCGAAAAGCATCTAACTCACCCTTTCCCAACGATTTACCGACACCTAATAGCTAGACTGATAAGACAGACAGGAAACCACGCTTTCGTAGCATTCCTAGTGTAAATTTGACTGTTTTCGCTACAAAACTATCAGCAGTTTCTTAGCGAAAAGTGACTTTTCATAGTGTATTTCGCTACGAAACTGTGGTTTCTTGGCTAATTTGGCACTTTCGATACAAAAAATTTGGAAAATTAAATCAATCAGTAAATGATGAATGATGTGACATGATGGATTTTGAAAATGAGTGGGTTTAGACCTTAGGTTAACCTAAAATAAGAAAAATTTAATATTTCCCTTGACCAAGCATAAAAATGAATCCTACAACCTAATTTTTTGACACATGAATCTGTCTAACCTTGCCGAATGATGTTTCATTTTTTTTTTTGGTGATAAAAAGTCTTATGTCAATAACATATTCCTACAGAGAAATAACCCAATTTTCCCTCTTTTCTCCTAGTTCCTTTTGAATAAGCAATTGCTTTACTGCCGAAAATGGAACTATTACCTTAGTGTGTGTCTTTAGGAGAAAATGTATAAAATTCTTTAAAGATTTGTAAACAACAAAGGCTTGGTTTTCCACTTCTGAGTAATTTAGTTCGACACCTTGAGATTTAACTAAAGAATGAAATGGGTGCTTCAGTATTTTGATCATTGATTTGTGTTAACACATCAGCATAAGATGTTTGGGAAGAAAAAGTATATAAAATGAAATGATTATAAAAATCTGGGGTGGTTAGAGAAGGATCATTTATGATTCCTTGCTTGATTAGATCAAAAATTTATCTTTCATTGTGTCCCCATTTAAAGAGTGTGCTTTTCTTAATCATTACTTGCAATGGTAAAACAATTTGCGAAAATTTAGGAGCAAATCTCTTAACAAAACTTATCAATCCTAAAAAGGACTACATGGATTTCTTGTTATGGGGAAGAGAGATTTCAGAAATTACCTTTATCATTTCTTGATCTATGAAAATGTCTTCTTTTGACACAATAAATCTTAAAAGTTTACCTTCAATCAAAGGGGAATAAGTCTTTTTGGGATTTAATGAAATTCCATACTTTAAACAACGTTCAAGAATTTTTTTGAGATCATGATAGTGGTCACTTATTTTCTTGGAATAAATGGTTATATCATCTAAGTACACAACCATAGTTTTTTTTATTATTCCTCTAAAAGAAATATCCATTACTCTTTGAAAAGTCGCTCCTGCATTGATTAAACTGAAGGGAATTTTCTGATAAGCGTAAGTGCCCCATTTAGTTCTAACTGTAGTTTTTAACCTATCTTCAAGATGAACCAAAATATAATTATTGCCTAAAAATCCATCAAGAAAAGACATTAATTCAGATCCAGCAATTGATTGCAGAATTTGTTCCATAGGTGGTAATGGGAAATTGTCTTTTAAGAAAGCTTCGTTTAAGTTCCTAAAATCTATACAAATGTGAATGTCACCATTTGTTTTCCTAACAGGGACTAATTTTGAAACCCACTTTGAATGCACAACAGGGAGATGATCTTAGCCTTAAGGATTTTATTTATTTTAGATTTGATTTGACTTTCAAGATCGGGGTGAATTTTCCTTAAATTTTGTTGTATAGGCTTCTCAGTGGATGTCATTGGGATAGTATGTTGGATAATGGAGGTATCATAAATCTTTATATATTCATATTTCCATGCGAAAATTTTCTTGTATTTCTTCAGTAAATGAATGAAACTTAATCTTTCATCAGACGAGAGACCGAGGCCTAAATTGATATTTTGAGGATTGAAATTTGTGCCAATGTTTAGCAGTTCAAACCTCAAAGTTGAACTTTGTAGTTTAGAATTGGTAACCTTCTTAAATATGTCTTTGATTTCGTAAAGATATTCAAGTTTAACCACAAATTTAGGTATGGAATTCTCATCAATCTTTTGATTCAATTGTCTTTCATGTTCGTCTTCATTGATTAGTTGACCATCATATGACCATTTTGATGTGAGAAAGGCTAGAATGTCTTCATCATCATTAAATACTCTCCAGCTAGTGACATTATCAAGAATATATGGGCAAAAAATCAATTCTATAGAAAATCTATCTGGACTATAATCCTCAGAAGGAATAAGTCTAGATGCTACATTAGCTAGAAGGTCAGTTCTTTCATTTTTTAGCCTTAGAATAGACGAGATATTGAATGCAAAGAAGTGTGAGGTAAGGGATTTTACTAATTACTGATAATGCTTGAGATGACCAGGAATACGGTGAATAGTATTTATTACTTGTTTTATCACTATTTCAAAGTCACCATATACTTGAAGATATTTGACACCAAGGTCTAGGGCTTTGTACAAGCCTTGGACTAGTGCATCATATTCTGCAGTATAATTTTTGCATTCAAATTCTAGCCTACATGCCAGCATTTCCTTTTCTCCTTCCAGACTTACTATTATGCAACCAGCTCCTGCACCTTCACTAGATTTTGATCCATCTGTTAGCCCCCTATAAATTTTTTGACAAGAAAAGTAAGGGGCTAAATTGTTTCTGAGCCTTCAATGAATGCATCTCCCCTGGAGACACATCATCCTTGAAGTCTCCTGTGCCTTTGCCCTGTGATGAAATCCCCTCTACTGATTCCCATTATGAAGCCTCTCTGATTGCAAAAAATTGTGCTCCTGAAGGCCTTCATTTGCCCCTGGTACCCCTGCAGAATTGTCCATTTCATCCCTTTTTCCCTTTTTCAAAGTTCCCCTTTTACCCCAAATTCCCTCCCCTAATCCTTCTAAAACCTTCCCAAAATCCCCCCTAAACCATGCACACACCCCTAGTGTATTTTTATTTCCCCTTATTTCCCCTATCGTTACCCTTGGTTGGTCTGAAAATGCACTTAAAATGGGCCACAAATCTATTTTCTACCCTATAATGGTCTTAGCCCCCTTCGGCTAGCCCCAGAACCGTATTTCTCCCCATGCAGCCTGGTGTTAGTATGAATCTTTCGTCATAAAATATCACTTTAGCTACGCATAACAAATACCCCTAACATCGATTATGGCTGCAAAATATCTTTAAGTTTGCTGCACAAATTCAGATCTAAGCACAAAAAGACATTAAGCAGATAAAATATAACATGGCTCCATGCATCCAATGAAAAAGACAAGAACAAAGTATTTAAAATAATGTTTTATATTATATTAAAGAATGGGGCACCTGAGAGGAAAATAAGAAAGGTGTTTTCTGGTTCTCCTCAGTGGGATGGGTTCTTGGAAGTCCTCAGTGTTTCAGATCTAACATTTCTCTCTCTTATGGGTGTAGAAAAACAAACATAGAACTCAATGGGAGTTCACAAAACAAAATGGAAAATGGTGACCAAGAGTAGATCCAGAGTGATCTAATGCAATGAAGGTGACTAATGAATGGAGAAAACCCCCCTATTTATAACAAAATATTGGGGCGGTCTAGAACTCGGTGCATGAATAAAATATTATTAATCAAATTCTAGAAGCACCCTTTAGGAATATTTTATTATATTTGTTGGAGGGAAAAGGGTTCTTGACTTGGGTCAATTCCTTTATTTATAAATAATAAATAAACAAATGGTTTATTTATCATTTTATGGAAGTGATGGGAATATAATTAAATAAATAATGGTTTATTTAATTATTTATGGATGATTTAGTCAAATTTAACTAAGAATATTATTTAAATAATGATTTAAATAACTTATTCTTAGGGAATAATTAAATAAATAAGGATTTATTTAATTAAGTTCCTTATTTTGGGTTAAAAATGACCAGGAAATATAACCAAATAAGTTATTTTATGTGGTGAAAGCAATTTTACTTAGGGTAAAATTGGTCTTACATGGTGTACTTGGGTTCATCTAATAATAACAGGTTAGATGACCAGAAATTGGTGTAACAGATTTCCTCCCAACGTACGAGTGTTAGGAGCAAATTGTATGACCGAAGTACGTTGTAAGAACTCAATCACTAGGCATCAAGAGAGAGGTGAGAGAGAAATGTAAGGATGTCTGAGGTGTGAAAGGACTAGACCCTGAGGAGACGAGACTTACAGGTGCAACAAGTCTCTATGAAGTGGTACCTGTGCTAAAGGCGGCGGGGGAGGCATACCTATGCCCGCCGAGACAAAGTACAAAGAATAAGGCGCCCGAAAAACCACAGAACGCAATAAGTACAAAGAATAAGGCGCCCGGAAAACCGCAGAACGCAATAATGAAGCATGTGCTGGCCGAACCATGAGCCAAATAAATCATAGGATGAATCCCACATACGTGTGATGCCTGTAATAATCGTCAGGACTTATACAGTAATATGGTAGTACATGAGAGAAAAATATACCCAAATGCCCCCTACACACGGGGAAGGGCTCTCAAAATCTGACAGAGACATGTGAATCGAAAATGGCGCTGCAAGTGGTTGAAGCCGATGTCATCCAATGAGAGGAGCTGCATCAAGGGCGGGAATGAAGTCATCGGGGCATGTGGGGGGCTACTTACAGGGCCACCCCCTCATGAGGGTTGAGACATCTCACACATGCCCAGGGATCACCAATAGTTGTTTCGGCATCACTGGACCATCAAGTATACGTATCGCGAACATGCTGAAAAGAGGCTAGATCCAAGGTACCCAGACGAAGACTAATGATGATGTTGAAATGATGAAAGGTCCAAAGGGGACCCGAAAAACATGAGTGTGAAATGGTATCTCATGACGGAAATCGACAAAGACAAGAATAAGGATGGAGGCTAAGTGGTGCCCCAAGGAAAAGTGTTGTAAGTGAGGAAATCCGATTTGAAAAAGGAGGAAAGGAAGACTTTGTGGACAACATGTGTCCTGGTGAAGTAGTGACTGATGAAGACAAACATATGTTGGCTATCTACAAGAAAGTAAAACATGCATTGCAAGCGGGAAATGCTAAGGGTAATACTTCTTGAGATAGAGTGCATTGCGAGGATTAGGAAGGGGGTGGCCTTCAAAGCCCTCCAAAAGATATGCCCCCTTCCCCAGATTTTTACTGATGATGTAAGGACCAGTCGAACTTCCCATGACCAAGGGTATCGTGGGCCTGGTCATATACTAGAACAAGGTCACCTTCATGAAAGGTGCGAGGATGGAATTTTCGGTCATACTGAGCTTTGGTGCGCTTTTTGGCCGCTTCAAGAGTTTGTAATGCAATGCGACGATCTTTAGAAGCGCGCTCAAGCATGATCAGTCGTTGTTCTAGAGGTTGGGTATCAGGGAGAAGTTTGACGGCCAATTGAAGGGAAGGGATTTCACATTCTATTGGTAAGACTGCCTCCTCGCCAAAGACAAGGTGGAAAGGAGTGAAACCGGTGGCGGTTTTAACAGAAGCACGATAAGCCCACAAAGTAGGGAAGAGCACGAGATGCCAATTGGTTTTGTGTTCATTCACCGTTCGTTGAAGCATGGTCTTAAGAATTTTGTTGACCGCTTAAACTTGGCCATTACCTTGGGGGTAATAGGAAGATGAATATTGATGTTCAAAACCTAATAAGGAGGAGAGCTCATGCCAAATCTGATCTTCGAAATGTTGGCCATGGTCCGATACTAACTGTTTTGGAACTCCGAATCGAGCAATGACATGGTTAAAGAAAAAGAGGGTTGCAGTGGCTGTCGTATTGTTGAATGTCGGCATAGCTTCGGCCCATTTAGTGAAGTATTCAACCGCCATGATGATATATTTGTGGTTACCAACAGATGGAGGTCGACATTCCATAAAGTCGATGGCCCATTTACAAAAAGGACCAACTGTGACAACAAGATGGAGAGGAGAGGAAGGAGCTCGCGCCTTGGGGGCGAAAAGTTGGCAATTGGAACAGTGTTTGACTGCTTCAATGCAATCACTGAAGAGAGAAGGCCAAAAATACCCAGCACGCATGATTTTTTGGGTGGTGGCGAGGCTGGAGAGGTGGCCACCACAAGCACCACTATGACAGGCATTGAGGACTTGCTTAGCTTCAGCGTGGGTGAGGCAACGACGAAGGATAGTATCGACGCCGCGACGATAAAGGTCATCGCCGATTAGAAGGTAGCGAGAGGCTTGGTGTCGGATACGTCGTCGAGCATCGTGATCAAGGTGAAGGGAAAACTTTTGGGTTCGCAAGTAAGTAAGGATGTCACCATACCAAGGATCGTCGGTGGTGATGGCAAACAAATGTTAATCGGGAAGAGTTTCATTAATTGGAGTATCTTGCGTCCAAGTAGGCAAATCAGAAATGAGTTCAACTAGGACTAAACCTTTCTTACTTTTTGGGGTGACAAAGTCAAGGTCGAATTCTTGGAGAATAACGACCCAACGAGTGTACTTTCCATTGAGGATGCGGCAACTCAATAGGAAATCCATGGGGTTGGAATCAGTCACAACCTTGGCGGAACGCATAAGGATATAATGACGCAATTTTTGGACCGAGAACACGACAGCTAGTGCTAATTTTTCTTCATGTGAGTAGGACACAGGTGGACCGGCAAGGTTCTTACTGACATAATAGAACACATGTTCGACACCGTTATCATCCTCCTGGATAAGGACACCAGCAACCGAATATGTGGAAGCGGAGATGTATAGAATGAAATCTCGGTCAAAGTCAGGGGGACGGATCAAGGGAGCAGATGTGAGAGCATGCTTGAGGGCATCAAAAGACTCTTGAGCGTATGTATCCCAGACAAAAGGGGCGTGAGATCGAAGAAGTCTAAGGAAGCCATGTGCGGTAGTGGCGTAGTCAGGAACGAATCGGCGAAGAAAATTAGCTTTGCCTTGGAGACTTTGTAGCTGGCATAAGGTACGAGGCAGAGGAAGTTCAAGAATGGCTTGAACCTTCAAAGGGTCGAGAGTTATCCCATCTTTAGACACAATGAAGCACCGGATACGACCGGTAGGAACACAAAAGACACATTTCAAAGGGTTAAGGCGAATGTTATACTTGCAGCATTGGAGAAAAATGGTACGCAGGTCATGAAGGTGTTGCACCCGATGTTTAGAACGTGCGGTAAGGTCGTCTAAATAGGCAAGGATAATATGGGCTAAGTCATGGAAGCAATAAGACATGGCTCGTTGAAAGGTGGCACCGGAATTTTTAAGACCAAATGGCATGACTCGGTATGCGAAAGTGCCCCACGGACTAATGAACGCGGTTTTAAGTTGATCGGCATGACGGATAACAATTTGGTTGTATCCGGAGAAGCCATCCATTAAGGAGAGAATCTCGTGCCCCGCACACTCATCGATGATTTGGTCAATAAATGGGGTGGGGAAGTTGTCTTTTGGACAAGCTTTGTTCAGATCGTGAAAGTCGGTGCAAACACGGATGGTGCCTTGTTTTTTGAGGATGGGAACTGGGTTAGACACCCAAGTGGTATATTCAATGGGGTAAATGAAACCAGCCTGCCAGAGCTTGTCGATTTCAGCTTTGATGGCGTCGCGTCTAGAAGGATGGATGGGTCTCAACTTTTGATGAACTGGAATGGCATCAGGCCATGTGTCGATGTGATGTTCGACAATGGCAGGATCGAGTCTGGGCATTTCTGAGTATGACCAGGTGAAAACATCACGGAATTCTTTGAAGAGTTTCGTGTAGGCCTCAATTTCTTCCGGAGTGCATTGGGCGCCCATGGTGATATGTTCTCCAATACCTGGCTTGACAGAAATGTTGATTTTGATGGTGGGAGAGATATTAGCCATATTTCCTTCTTCGAAAGCATCAGGTGAAGGGATGGGGTTTTTGAACCAATCGACTTGATCAGGAATGAATTCTTTGGATTCGAGGGCATATTGGTCATGGGATTGATGTGGGAGGAAATATGCATGATGGTGCATATCGTCCCATGGAAAATCAGGGTTGGTCATGGCTTCCATGATGTCTTCATCGGACTGGAAAATGGGAAGAGAGGATGGAAGAGGTTGACCTAAGGGGGTAGAGGAATGAGACTCCTGATTGTGATGGGAAGGGCTCACAGGTATGATGTTATGTGAGGTAACAGAGTGAGTAGTTGAATGATCAGGCAAAGCATTGGGGGAAGGTACTAAGGGGTTGGTATCCGAGAATCGCGGTGAGGAGGAAAGGTAGGAAATGGTAGCGGAAGTCTCGGTCATTTCGGTAGCAGGAGGAGGAATGGTAATTGTGGTAGACAGGTGGTCCTATGTGAGGTAAGAAGGATTATGGGCGAGGGCGGCTTCAAATTGGCGGTATGTGGCTAAAGAGGCACGATACTCGTCAAGGCGGGGGCAAAGGTGGGTATAGTGGCCATGGAAATTGCACAAAGAACAAGGGTGATTGGTGTGCAAATTCTTAATTCTTAATTTTAGGGGTAGAGACGTTTCATTAACCATGGTTTTGAGAGGTGGTAATTCAAGGCAGGTATGAGTGGCGTGACCAACAACATCACACAGAGAAAAATGGATGGGATGCTTGGGAGGCCGAGGAGGGGCAGGGTTGGGTGGGGTAGGTTTGTCCTTTGATGCCCCCCTGCGAGCTTTGCCATGTTTACTCGAAGCGATTGTAACAGGAGACGGTGCTGGTTGAGGTGACTGAGGTACCAGCGTAGCAAGAGAAGTCGTAGGGATTGGTTGAACTGGGGTCAAAGTAATATATGGTTTAGGTTGACCAGGCAGAGTGGTGGCTGGAGGGTCAAGATACCAGACGGGTATACCCAGGGTCAAGTTGGGGAGGGATAGGGTGGCCAAGGTAGGGACCGAGTAAGCTCCAGGAGGGGAAGCGAGGAAAGGGATCTGACCAGCATGGAAATGGCCAGGAGGAATGGTGCCAAGGGGGATGATTTCAAATGGAATTGACCCATGAGGAGTGGCGGTAGAAGAAGATTCAGAAGGAAGAAGGGTGGCTAACAGGGGCGAAGGGCTAGGAGCTGGTTGAGGTTGAGGTTGCTGACTAGCCAAAGTGGGCTCTATGAGGTTAGCCCAAGATGATTGCATCATGCAAACATTTTCCAAGTTAGGATCAGAGACGGGAGGGGAGTCGAAAAAGGTGCCAAGCAAGGAGGAGTCTTTGTAGATGCCGGGGGAAACGCTGGTCAAAGAATCAACAGTTTGCTTGTTGGTGATAGTACAGATGGTTGACTTAGGGGAGGTATGAGATTTTGATTCATGGTAATTCAACTGGTCAATGGTGAAAATCTTGCCATTATGAGGAAAAAAAATCTTGCGGTAGACTGCGGATAGGACGGCTGACATGGCATAGGTGTAACTACGCCCCAAAAGGATGTTGTAGTCAAGAGGGGCGTCGATAACTTCAACGTCGACACAAACAGTCTTGCTGGCAAGAGTGATAGGACAGTTACGAAATAATCCAATGGGCTGGGAGGCATGGCCATCCCATGCATGAAGGATGATGGTGGAAGGGGCCAAGTCAGGGGATCCGAGTTGTTTCCAAACCGAAGTGGATATTACATAGGTAGATGCCCCCTCATCAATAATACACCGAGCAACAGTGGCATTTCAGATTTTGACTGGGATTTGGAAAGCAACTGAAGGGGGAAGAGGGGGATGGTCTGACTGACGGGTGTTGAAAATAATCAATTGGTCATCAGTAGGATCTACAGCACCCACGGCAGATAGTAGAGCCCTATTTTGAGAAGGACACGACTGGAGGAGTTCCAGTGTTGAAATGGTAGCAGGAGATTGGGCCAAATCATCTACTATGCTGTATGAATGGGCAGCCCAACCAGAGGCAGCATTTCGGCGTAATGGTCCCTTAGGAGGCTTGGGATGAACCTCGGTTTTGGGCAGAGGGAGTTGCAAGGGACCATTGGGTGTCGATAGAGGCTCTGTAGGACCTGATGATGGAGACTCAAAGACAGACAGAACAGGAGGTGTGGAATACTGACGGGACCGAGTTTGAAGGTTAACGTCAACAGTGAGAGGTGGGTCAGAAGCCATCATGAGAATCCGGTAATCAGAGGAACCAGAAGGGGAAGGTTGAGTGGTTACCGGGGCGTGAGGTGGTTGAGTGGCCACGAATCCTTGTTGCGGGAAAGGATCGGTAAACACAACAGGTTGAGAAGTAACGGGGGTGGGAGGGGTAGTAGGGGAGGAGTGTTTTCCCCGTACGGTGGCCTGATAATCCCAAATTTGCCACATTTGTGGTAATAAGGGACAATCGTGAGTGTAGTGACCATAAACACCGCAACACGAACAAGGCTTATTGGTGCGAAGTGGCTTGTCCGGCTTGGGATGAGAGCCCTGTGGCTGGTTGGCAGTGGTAGAGTCGATATTGGAAGGATTGGGTCCACGATTACCAGAAGCAGATTGATTGCCTCTTCTCCTTCTTTGAGAAGGAGGAAAATTAGGTGCCCCCTGCTATGCAAATACTTTCCCTGGAGGGGGTAGTAAGTGCGGTTGTGGGGGTGGAGAAGGCAAGGGAGTGGGAGGTCCAAATGCTGGAGGAGTTGGGACACCAGGTTGCGGATATGGATAAGGATTAGGGTGGGCAGCAGTAAGGTAAGCAGGGGGGTGGGAAAAAAGAGGACGCATGCCGTAGCCTAAATACATGCTGCCTGGAGGGGAAAAAACGCCGGAGGGGTTGGCCCCTAGAGGAAAACCATGGCCCGGAGGAGGTTGGGCAGAGGTATGTGGCAGGGCTCCAACGATACCGTCAGCAGAATGAGATGCCCCTGAGGCATTAGGGCCACCGGGTTTGGGAAGGTTAGGAAGGACGGTATAAACATAACTAGATTGGGCGTAGATAAGGTCATACTTCAAGTTGATTTGGAGGGCGGCTTCTTCGGTTTGGGGAAAATGGGATGCGACATCTTTGCCAATGGGAGGTAAGAGAGAGCAAGGGGACCAGTCCATGTAAACCCGATATTCAAAGGGGGGAGCTTGACATAAGCTTCATATGCGCCGCCATTCCTGGACATGAGCGGAAAGGCGGGTGGAGGAGGATTGACGGAAGGAGGTTAAAAGCTCGGTACCAGTGTCGTATCGGAGAGGGAGCTGGAAATAAGATAAAAAGGCTTGGGCAATGGTCGCAAAAGTGGTATGGGAGGAGGTGGCCTGTTCAACATACCATTTAGAAGCTTCGCCTATAAGTGTGTGTTGGAACAATCGAAGACGAATAGAGTCGTCAGTAATGGAATTGGAGGAACACCACATATGGAAGGATCGGATATGGTTGGAGGGATAATCACTAGCAAGGACTTCGAACTTGGGAATGTCAGAGGGGAGCTTGGTTGGCATAGCAGGCCAACTAACATCACGGCAGATAGGATCATTAATCAGCTGATTGAAGTCGGGGAGACTAAGGCCGGCCATATAAGGGAATAATGGGGCGGTCGAGGTAGGTCCCGAGGTGGTTCCACTGGAAACAGACCCAGCAGTAGTACTGGGGTTACTGCTGGTGGTAGGCCTTGAAGTAGACATGGTGAAAGTGACAGGGGGAGAACCAGGAGGGGGAGAACCCGAACAATCAGAGGAAGAGTCGGAGTGCGGACTCGGGGAAAGACTTACTCAATGACGACGGGAAGGAGGAAGTCGACCAAGCGGAAACTGAGGATGAAAGCCAAGAATTCTCCAGGAGAGGCGCCTTGGGGGCGCAATGATGACGGGAAGAAGAAAACCGACAAGGGCAGGGAGGGACAAAATCAAGTGAGCTCAAGGGCAGAAAGGTGCAGTGACAATTGATTTTAAAGTCTTTTCCAGGCGGTGTTAACCAGGCGCTTCTTCACTTAGGGTCAGTGTGTGGTGTGCGTTAATTTTAATTGTTTAAACCCATACGTTTTGAGAGTAAAAGAAAGAGTGTGTTGCGTAACGGAAAAGAAATCTGCAGTAAATAAGACTAAAAGAACTGAAAATTAACAACTAAAAATGCAGCAATCTAACCCAAGAAGGTAGTTCTCTCAAAACTAGTCGATAAGAGGGAAAAAACTAGGCAAAGCACGCTAAAAAGAGGCCAATAGATCGAAGGTCTGGAGGGACTGGGATCTAAAGGGTAAATCTGCTGAAAAGTGGTGCAGAGAACAGCAAATAAGCAGAGGAAAGGTTGCTGCTAAAACGGAGGAGATCAGCTAAAAATAGAAGAGACAAGGTAGTGGCCTTAGAAATGAACCCAAACAAAATGATATGAGGTGGTTTTGAGGGGGAAGAAGAGCTGATCTAAAGGGATCTGAAAAGGAGGTATCAGATCGGAGAAAAAGAGGGCTGAAACTCTGGAAATTCAGACTTCTGAAATAGTAAAGACTCGTCCACAAAAAGTGGAGGGTACTAGAGCCCTAAGGGGCAAGATTCCCTCTTAGTTTAGTGAAGCAGATCAGAAACAGGTCCAAACGGGTAGAGACAGAGGCTGGGAAACCCTGACAGAAGCTTCAGACAAACCCAGAAAAAGTGCTGAAAAATTTGCAGAAAAAGTGCAGGTCGCAGGTTCTGACTTATTTTCAGTCCAGGTCGCAGGTTTGGGGCAGAAAAGTGTGTCCTAAGGCTCAGGTCACATTTTTTGGGCCAATAAGTGCGACCTGCAGATCCGGCTCTCTCGGCGGCAGATTTCAGAAAAATTTGTTGTCTCAGCTGCGGCTGATGTCTGTCACCTGCGTAATAAGGCCAGAAACACACGGGAGTTAAAAATTGGACTGTTTAAGAGGAGAGAAACCCTAGGGTATGAAACAGCTGGATATGCAGGAATATATGAAACGGCAGTGGTCGCAAAAGAAAACCCGTGTGGAGTCGCCAATTGTTAGTATGAATCTTTCGTCGTAAAATATCACTTTAGCTACGCATAACAAATAGCCCTAACATCTATTATGGCTGCAAAATATCTTTAAGTTTGCTGCACAAATTCAGATCTAAGCACAAAAAGACATTAAGCAGATAAAATATAACATGGCTCCATGCATCCAATGAACAAGACAAGAACAAAGTATTTAAAATAATGTTTTATATTATATTAAAGAATGGGGCACCTGAGAGGAAAACAAGAAAGGTGTTTTCCGGTTCTCCTCAGTGGGATGGGTTCTAGGAAGTCCTCAGTGTTTCAGATCTAACATTTCTCTCTCTTATGGATGTAGAAAAGCAAACATGGAACTCAATGGGAGTTCACAAAACAAAATGGAAAATGGTGACTAAGAGTAGATCTAGAGTGGTCTAATGCAATGAAGGTGACTAATGAATGGGGAAAACCTCCCTATTTATAACAAAATATTGGGGCGGTCTAGAACTCGATGCATGAATAAAATATTATTAATCGAATTCTAGAAGCACCCTTTAGGAATATTTTATTATATTTGTTGGAGGGAAAAGGGTTCTTGACTTGGGTCAATTCCTTTATTTATAAATAATAGATAAATAAATGGTTTATTTATCATTTTAGGGAAGTGATGGGAATATAATTAAATAAATAATGGTTTATTTAATTATTTATGGATGATTTAGTCAAATTTAACTAAGAATATTATTTAAATAATGATTTAAATAACTTATTCTTAGGGAATAATTAAATAAATAAGGATTTATTTAATTAATTTCCTTATTTTGGGTTAAATATGACCAAGAAATATAAACAAATGAGTTATTTTATGTGGTGAAAGCAATTTTACTTAGGGTAAAATTGGTCTTACATGGTGTACTTGGGTTCATCTAATAATAACAGGTTAGATGACCAAAAATTGGTGTAACACCTCGTGCTATAACCACCCGTCGGCCCACAAGAGCGCTTAATGTAGATATGTATCGGGCGAATTTTGAACCGTCGATCTGCACTGATCGGACGGTCATCGCGAGCCCCGCAGTGCCCATTATCCGACCTTTCACCACCGGTTCGTCGCATTGTCAACCGTCTAATCAACCCGCAGATACAATGGTCCGTACTTCACCCTCCACCTGGTGGTCCCCGCAACTACGCCAACATTGTTCTAAACCATTCGGTTTCTATCGCACCGCCTTTCGGAGGTGGGTGGTATTTCTATTTTCGCAGCGATTCCACTCATCAAACGACGCGTGGTAGCGGTACTATTTGAAAACCACCGTCTCATCGCGCGTTATCGTTCAGCGTTTTCCGCGGCGCGATATCGTTGTGCGCCATCAGATTTGCGATCCCCCATCCAACGGTTGTCGCTCCACGAAGTTGCGCGCGGGTTAATCAGAGTCATCTGTACCCCTGGCCCACTGTCCATCACCCTCCGACGTGTTGTCCACCATCGATCTCCTCCCGAGATCGGACGGCCCAAATTTATTCTCATTCTGGCCGTAAACCCGTCCCGCCACGAAATCTGTCCACGTGTTTTTGAACATTGTCGCCCGTCCTTTTATATATTCCATTCAAACGTCGATTTCAAAGGTTTTTCATTTAATTTTCCATCCACGCCACCTTCCAAATGTAGTCCCCACTGCTTCCACCACACTGCAAGTCTTACACAGCATTTTTCGCCATCTCACCAGTCTGCATAGTCAGTCTTGCCATCCTTGTTGCATCCACCACCTCCATACGCATTTTTCTTAACAGGTTTTCGTTTTTTGCAGGGTTTCGAGCGGCCATAAGCCGCGATGATTTCACAGTTTGTATTACAGCGGCCAGAACACAGGAAAAGACCATTTGCAGGAGTTGGAATTATGAAGAAAGGGCCTGGGAAGGAGCCATGACAAGACTTGCATTAAAAGAACAAGGTTTGAATTCTGTGAGACCCCCCCAGAGCCATTAAAAGCGCAGTTTTCACCGACAGAGAAAGTACGGGAGTAGCAAAGAGCCCAAGGCACGTAATAGAAGATTTTGAGCCTTAATCCGGTGTTTAAAGGACAAAGGTACCAGTTCGAAGACATCATGGAGCACACAGAGGGTACAGCACGTAGAAATTTATGTATATCAGGGTTTGCACACCAGCAAAATGTTTTCCCCATAAAGGACAAAGTGCCCATGCAACTTTTATTCTATACCTTGTTCCTAGAGAGTTTCCCACCCTGACAACAGTCCTACGCTATCAGGAGCATTAGTTACATAGCATGGCAGACTTATTTTTGTTCAGTTCACCAGAAGTACTACAAAGTACTGCAGCCAAAGTACATCAGAGACATACCTGGAGTCAATGGAAACCTGACGAAGACCACTCTTTCACCCAAGAGTGCCCCAGATTAATGCACAGAATTTATACATAGTGGGCTTTGGCCTTCTTCCTCTTCTGAGTTTTTAATGCTGCATTTAGTTTTTCACCTACCTTCTCTGCTCCACTGGAGCTATAAATTCATGAAGAAACTCATTGTAAAGGTTGTTGATCAGTTATCAGAGAATTGCAAGTAGTTTCTTTTGAGACATAGTCTCTGTGTAAAGTTGTAAGATAGGCTGAGGAAGATGATTTTAGACTGAGTATCCAGCTATTGGAAATGTTGTACTTGACTGGTGTTTCTTTTTAATATGACAAGCACATTTCTTTCGATCCTGATCTAAAGCAGCGGTGATGTTTTCCTATATTTGTGTTTTAATTCATTTCATTTCGTTTCTACTGGCTTGCATCAGAAAATTGGCATAGGATTTACCCTTGTTAGGTACCCTATGTTTCTGCTCTCCTTGCCTTTGAATTTTTTCTTCTGAATGTGTTATCTAAGAATTGATTTCAGTTAATTTAACCAGTGTAGTGGATGTTATTGCCTACTCTCTGATGTATGAATTAAATGAATCTATTCTTAGATGTTTCATGTTAAGGATTTAGCTGGAAGATTTGGGAACACTAGGGATTAGAGTTAGCCCTGTCCACTAGGATCCTTGTGCGACCAGCTGGTCTTTAACTTTGTGCCCTGAATCTGTGTTGTCTCCTCCTCTCCTACCATTCCATATCACACAATCATCTTTAAGATCCAATGTTTTAGATGACTAGCCCAACTGAAAGCCTGCATATTGATTAGCAAGCAAATCCTTTCCTGACTCCATTTCCCAATGGCTTTGAATTCTCCCTGGAATACTTCACCTCTGCCTAACCCCTCTTTGCTCATCCTTGTCTTACATTAAACCCTTCTTTCCTAATAACCAGCAGCCAAACAAACAAACCATGTGCCTATAACTAGCCTAATATCTTAACCCTTGAGCTTCTAAGACATAAACCTTTGCTTACATAGGGAGATCCCTCTCTGGACCCAGGAGGGCTAGATCCGGAGGTCTGAAAGTGGTTTTATGTTGTCTCATCTTTTGTTCTTGCCAATCTAGCCAAAACATGGGAACCATGTCTCCTCCTCTCCTACCATTCCATATCACACAATCATCTTTAAGATCCAATGTTTTAGATGACTAGCCCAACTGAAAGCCTGCATATTGATTAGCAATAAAATCCTTTCCTGACTCAATTGCCCAATGGTTTTGAATGCTCCCTGGAATACTTCATCTTTGCCTAACCCCTCTTTGCTCATCTTTGTCTTACATTGAATCCTTCTTTCCTGATAACCAGCAACCAAAAAAACAAACCATGTGCCTATAACTAGCCTAATATCTTAACCCTTGAGCTTCTAAGACATAAACCTTTGCTTACGTAGAGAGATCCCTCTCTGGACCCAGGAGGGCTAGATCCTGAGGTCTGAAAGTGGTTTGATGTTGTATCATCTTTTGGTCTTGCCAATCTGGCCAAAACATGGGAACCCCAACATAATGGCAACTCCGCTAGGGATTATGAGTATTACTCACCTTACTACGTCATAAGAACCTCAGAAATGTACAATCTCTGGTTAGGTTGGCAGTAAAACACTCCTATTCACACATCAACCTCCATACCATTTGTTGTGTTTCTCCCATACTCTTGGACAGAGTCTGGGAAGGGGCAGGTAGCCTCCAGATCTCACACTCTTTTAGAGGTGACACATCTAGTAAAAGCCCTCCCATTCAATCTCTGGTTATAGTTTGCTGTGTTGTGAAGATATCCTTGAAAAGGGACATCTCATAGGCACTGTGGTGGACAGTGTACCCTCCAGAAGCATCTTAAACCCTCCACCTGGCGACTCCATAATTCCTAAACGATTTAAAGACTCCACTGGTGATCAGTAGGCCTGCTAATTATCTTGGTTTTACACAAGACTCCACTGGGAGACCAGCCTCCAAAACAACATCAACCACAATAGAAGTAACAAGTAGGGTTAATCTTCTTGATTACAAACAACATTCTGGCTTCAAGAACCATCTACACAAGAGCTTATCCTAACCCGAACCCACCTAAAATAGTTGACAACCCTGAGAGCATCCTCAAGAGATCTCCTACACCTAAACAATCAACTATTTCTAGCCACATCCATAGAGCTAACTCTGCACCAGAAGACTTTACAGCTCTATCAGATCCATTTTTTGACCTAGGCACTCAGAACAGTTTACCAAGAACTAGGTTGTTTAGTGTCCTAGACCAGCCAGATCTTGAGTTCCCTGGTTCACCATCTCTTAGTGGTAAACACAGTGGGGACAGACAGACCCCTCCATCTACACCTCCTTATATTCACTTCATTCAAAACTTGGGTCTCAGTCATCCTAGATCTGCTCATCAGTCTTCTGCTGGTCATAGCATCCTTGTCATCCATATACCAGCTACTCAAACCAACCCTTTACCTTAACAAAACATCATCATGGCAGCCTGGTATGCACCTCTGGTTTTACCTCAGCCTCTAGTACCCTTACCCAATGATTATCAATCAAAGATCCCACACTTCACTACAAAAGAGTCTACCACAGCCCAACACCATGTAGATATGATGGAAGATTCTTTTGACTACATGGAAATAGATGATGATACAGTCAAAATGAGAATCTTTGCCCAGAGCTTAGGAGGTGATGTGAAGAAGTGGTTCAAGGGCCTACCTCCTAATAGTATCCAATATCTCCCTGCTTTGTATCAGACCTTCATAAACAATTGGGAAGTTAAGGCCAATCCTCTCCAAATCCTAGCAAAATATAAGAACCTGAAAAGAAATGTAGGAGAGAGTGTCCAAGCCTACTCTACAAGGTTTAACAGTGTTTATAATGCTCTTCCTCCACACATGAAACCTCCCCTGGGTATGGTTTTATTAAAGTACCCTGAAGGCCTTGATGCTGACATGGCCTACCAGCTTAGGGAAAGGGAGTAAAACACATTGGAAGACATGCAAAAGGGAGCAGTAAGTGTAGAGGCGAATCTGATTGAGAAAAAGGCAAGATTGAGAGCTGAGAAAAGGGTGACATATAGAGATGACAATGTAGCTTCCACATCTGATCCAAATTTTGACCGTTTATCCAAAAACGTGGAAAAGTTACAAAAAATGGTGGAAAAAATTGTTGTCATGGTTAGTGGCCAAAACAGAAATCAAAACCATAACTAGAACCAGAACTTTAAGAGAAACAACACCACTCCCAACAGACAAAGAGAATCAGATCAGCAAGTTATTCCCCCATTCCAAGCGAACTTTTTAGATGAGGATGAGGGAATCATAGAAGATTCTGAGGGGAACACAATAAACATGTTTGAAATAGAAAATTCCATACACAACTGTTACACAGAAGAAGATCAGCCCTCACCCTCATATTGGGATGAGGAATGGTTAGAATCTGAGGATTACAGGTTAGGATTTGAAAATGCCATGATGTAGGTCAGAGAACAATATGAACTTAGAAGAAAAAAGAGCTTAGATAATGCCAAACCAAAAGCTTCTGAGGTTACCATCAAGAAAAAACCTGGGAGATCTTCTAAAGTGAATGCTGAAAGTAACAAATCAGCAGCTGAGAGTTCTGGGAGGAACAAAGAAAACGACAACCAAAACACGGAGAAACCAGGTCAACCAACAAGCAGTACTAACGCTGCAGTTAGTACTCCTGATAAAACAGTTTCCAACACTGTACATAATGAGAATTAGCACACTGATTCAACCACTAAGGTGTTGACTAACAAAACAGAGTTGAACATTCCAAAGAGTTAGTCCACTTTCAATCTGGAAAGTGAGATTGCAAAAATTAAAATCTCTGTACCACTCTCTGAGCTGGCCACTCAGGATGTATATAAAGGCCAAATTTTGAAAGCACTAAATTTAGGTGAGAACAGTGACACTGTAAATCTGAGTGATGATCAACCTGCCCTTCTATTTGGTCCAAAGATAGAAGGAAAGTTTTAGGAAGGGGTAGTGCCACCTTTCTATATCATTCTCAATATCGATGATAAGATTATCCACAATGCAATGCATGATTCTGGGGCATCACACAACCTGATGCCTAAAGTAGTGATGGAAGGATTAGGCCTAGAGATAACCCATCCCTATAAAGACCTATATTCATTTGACTCTAGCAAAGTAAAGTGTCTTGGCCTGATCAAAGATTTATGTGTGAGCCTTACCCAGATTCTAGCAAAATGTATGGTCATGGATGTTGTTGTGGCAGATGTGCCACCCAAGTATGGCATGTTATTATCAAGATCATGGGGAGCCAAAATGCAAGGAACTATGCAGATGGATGGAGCTTATGCCACAATCCCCATCTTTGGCCAACTTAGAAGACTATACAGAGAGGCACAAATGAAATTCCTAGTTAGTAGCCCCGAAAAGCCTAAAAATTCACCTTTATACTCTGTACATACAGACCTTGATTCCTTCATCCTCTGTAACGATGAATCCTCAAAAGGTTCAAAGTCCAAAAACAGAGATACACACAAGGAAACAGAACCCATGGACTTTAACATAATGGCTACTCTAGGCTCGGAGCAGAATGATGTAGAAAACTCAGAACAGTGCGCTGAAATAAAAACTCAAAGTGAACCAGAAACATAATGCAATCAGCCAACTAGTCACCCGTCTAATTTCCACACACATGAAGAAAAATAAAACGACCCACAGCCTAGCGCAGCTCCTATAATGCTACATGATGGCAAACCCAGCTGTAGGGAAGGAAGTGATGATAAAACGAAAAATGAACCCTTGTGGGAGATGAATTTCGATGGGTCATGCACCAAAAGAACTGCTGGGGCAAGAGTGTGGATACATAACACAAAGAGTGGTTACGCAAAGAGCCATGCATGTAACCTGCACTTCAAATTATGAGGCTCTTATCCTAGGTTTAAACCTGTTGAGAAAATTAGGAGCCCGTAGGATAACTGTGCATGGGGACTCTGAGCTGATCATCAAACAAGTGAATGGTGAATACACAGTGAAACATCCTAGACTGAGAGCCTACAGGAATGACACTATGGATTTATTGAAAACATTTGTTGAATACGAATTAGTGTTTGTTCCTAGGAGTCAAAATTTCATTGCAAACGGATTAGCATGCTTAGCTAGTTTACACCCTAAGACTCCAAGCGACCAACAAATCATCATTCAGACCAAATTCTGACCTGCAGTGCCGGACAATGAAAAATATTGGCAGGTTTTTGAAGGAGATAAACAAATTGAAGATTTCCTGGTAGGCATAAATGAGTTTGTATTTTCTGATTCAGACTCCAGATCTAACAGTAGCTGCCTAAGTGAAGAGTCTCCATACGAAGAAGAAACACCCTGTAATATAGAAATAAACTCTTTAAATGAACATATTGGAAATCTAAACGAAAAATGTGAAAATGCAGACAGTGAAGAAGTAGAGGTGCTGCAGGCCAAAGATAAGAACATACCTCGAGGTCTGGCACCCTTAGAAGACATTTTTGACTTTGATGATGTAGCAAAAAATCCCACTATAGAACATGTAGACTCTGATGTCGAGGAATACAACATAGGCACTGAAGATAAACCCAAGATGATCAAATTGGCTAAGTCCCTGCCTGCAAGCATGAAAAAGAAATACATTGACCTATTCAAGGAATTCATTGATGTGTTTGCTTGGAGTTATGAGGACTTAAGGGCCTATGACACAAACATCATACAGCATAAAATACCCCTGAAAGAAAATCAAAATCCTTTCAGACAAAAACTTCGCAGAATAAACCCAAAACAATTGCCTGCAGTGGAAAAAGAGATTAAGAAGATGTATGACGCAGGTATAATTGTGCCTGTGAGGTTCTCTGATTGGGTGGCTGTGAGAAAGAAAACAGGAGAGATCATATTGTGCATAGATTTCAGGAATCTTAATAGAGCCTCACTCAAAGACAATTACCCTTTGCCAAAAATGGAACATATTCTTCAGAGGGTAGTAGGCTCTAAAAGGATCTCCCTGCTAGACGATTTCTCAGGTTACAACCAATTCTTAGTAATCCCAGAAGATCAACTCAAGACAGCCTTTACCACTCCATGGGGTACCTTTATGTATGTGAAAATGCCCTTTGGACTGATGAACGTTGGTGCAACCTTCCAAAGAGCAATGGACATAGCTTTTTCAGATGAAATAGGACACTTCATTTTCATCTATCTGGATGACATAACAGTCTACTCCAAGACCGAAGAAGAACACCTAAAACATCTCAGGAAAGTGTTTGAAAAATGTAGGAGGTTTGGTTTGTCATTAAATCCCAAAAATACTGTATTTGGACTGCAGGAAGGTAATTTTCTTGGCCACATTATATCTGAGAAGGGAATTAGGATATACAAACAAAGAGTTGAGGGAATACTACAAATCACACACCCAAGAAACATCAAAGAGTTACAGTCCTTCATTGGGAAAATCAACTTCCTAAGGAGATTTATTCCCAGCTTAGCTGAACACCTTAGAAATATGACTAACATGCTGAAGAAAGGTGTAGGAGTTAAGTGGATTGTTGAAGCAAAGAAATCTTTTGAATCAGTAAAACTTGCACTCACCGAGGCTCATGTCCTAATCAACCCAGATTTCTCGAAAGACTTCATGATTTTTTAATTTTCCTCCAAGCATACGATAGCTGTAGTTCTACTGCAAAAGAATCCAGAGAGAATGGAATAGCCCATTTCTTTCTTCAGCGAAGCGCTCAGGGATGCACCCTTGAAATACAACATAGTGGAAAAACAGGCCTATGCTCTGATTAAGGCCTTGAAAGACTTTAGGGTGTACATACTGCATTCCCACACCATAGCCTATGTGCCAAATATAGTGGTTAAAGACATATTGTCCCAAGACCCAGATGGGAAAAGGGGAAAATGGATTGCTGTGATTTTAGAGTACGACCTTGAGATAAAACCCACCAAACTGATCAAAGGTCAGGGCTTAGCTCAACTAATGGCTGAATCAAATCTACGAGCCCTATAAATTAACATGGTAGATGCCTTGGACGAGCAGCAGGGATTGCCTGATCCTATTGTTGAGGAAAGGTTTCAGAGCTCTCCTTGGTATTCTGACATTTTGTATGTGCTTACACACCTCAATGCCCCCCCTGAACTATCAAAGACTGTTACAGGTCAAAATACCTCCTCATCAGCTCAGAGGGGAAGACAAATATGGAAGAAGTACAAAGACCTAAATTAAACCTATTTCTTCCAGGGTAACGCATATATAGAACAGAACAAGGGCATTATAACACAGTCAAGCAATACATTGGCCGCGTTAGTGGCTAGGGCAACGCTCTGTTTACACTGAAAGGACGCGTTACCCGTGTTTTAAGTTTGAATTGGGAAAAGAGCGCGGAGAAAGATTTGAATCTCCGACTTTCCCTCACGAAGGAGTCAGTGCACAGAGGAAACTACAGAAGCACCAGTTCATTATTGGTCATTGCCATAGAAGGCTGAACTCCAAGAGAGGAAAAAGCATGGAGATCAAGGAAACATCTAAGCCTTTTCCATTCCAAAATAGTGGAAAGAGAAGGGCAACAATGGCCTCCTCCCTCTCCTATAAGAAGGAGCTGAAGGCTCTTAATTGAAGGTCGAAGGATTGCTCAAGAGTTCTTGTATACTTGTGGAATAGAGAATAGTGTGACATTGTGAAGGCCAAGAGTCAAAGAGGCTCCTAGAGAGCTTGTTGGCTTGGACTTCTTCACTTGGTAGAGAAGGGAGATTGGGAGACTGAGGAGGGCTTGGTACAACCGATGGTTGTAATCCTCCTTCTTTCAAAATCAATAGAACTATGTTCGTTTTGTCCATTCGATGCTCAATGTTATATTGTTGTTTCAATATTTGTTTAGTATGATATGAATGGCTCAGATGTGTATAATCTAGATGTTCATTGTTGATTTAATTGATATAATACTTGTTATATTAGAAGTTACGCGGGTGCTTTGACTGATTGCAGATCTCAGATTTGGAGCCGGCGAGGAAGGACTCTTACTTTGCTGCTCAGCGTTCTCCAAGAGATTCTGAAACCGTCAAAGAGGTAATTCTCTATCGTATTCCTTCAAGTTATTTCAAGCTAATATGAACATGCTCATGCCATCTTTGTGAACAGCATAGCTAATCTGACTGTCTGCCTCGGGCACCGGAAAGCCCTGAGAGGGATCCACGAAAACTAACCACCCAAGCAGTTTACCCTAAAGCATAATTGGTGACTCCGCTGGGGATCTTTCCCCCATAGTTTCCGGGCTATTTCTTCCTTCATTTCTTCTCTCCTTTGTTCTGTATCCTTCCGACCATTTCTTGATGCCCAGTAGACATACCAAACGCTCGCAGAGTTCAAACCTGTTCCTGTCTGGCCAACTGAAGAGCTTTTCCCTGGTTAACGCGATCTACGTAGTGTATCTAGTGCGTTATAACGCGGTCTAGGCTTAAATACAGTGCGTTATAACGCTGTATTTTCTCACAGACAGAGCGTTACCCAGCCAAAACCCTGCGGTTCACTACTGTGACTGTGTTTTAGCTGTTGAGTTTTTTGGCCACCAGTACCTTTTACAGACTGAATCCCTGTGCTTGTCTGCTAAAGCTGGCATTGAGTATTTGTTTCTCTTATTTAGTTAGTGTGCAAAGCATTTACTTTTTAAAGAGAAATTTTTTTTTTATTTTTCTGCATTTTAACTGAGTTTATTCTGAAAGTTTAGTTCACAGACTGTTAAAAGAGGTAGATAAAAGTCTGAATCTTGAAAGTTGAGCTGTGTTATTTACATGTTGGTGCATGGATGATTGATAAAGAAACTTCTCCTTGTAGAAACATTGTTCATTGAAGTTAATATCTAGAGCATGTTTTGCATGGTTTATTGAGTCAGCGTCTCATTACACTTCATACGTCCATTTCCCCTCCGCAAGACTAATAACAAAGTACACTAAAAACAAAGAGATAATAAAATCAATCTAATAACTCTTTTTGAGCTCACACAAACAGTAGTTCAGGCTAGGATCTTGGGTTAGGACAGTGAGAAAACTACCCAAGATCTCAAAACTTGAAAACTAGAGTCATTAACGAGTGAAATCCTGCTGCACTCACATTATCGGGACCGTTCCTTTACCGGAGCTCAACGCGAGACAACACTTGGGTGCACTAGAAGGTAGCCCACCTTCGACTGCATCCTGTGGGTGTGTTATATATTGGGGTTCCCTTCGGGGATGTCGAAACTAGATCGAGGATCTAGGTATTCTGCCCATATAGCACACTGTCCTTGACCGTGGACCCCCCTGATAGTGTCTGTGATTTGAGGTATCCTTAGTGGCCATACTTTTAGGGACTTACACAAGGTGACTGGGACGGGCTGTCCTGGTACCTAAAACAGACGGACCTACTCTGTCTTCAGTCTTTAGGAGGGTACTCGTCTTCACGAGAGTGCTTACACCTATCGTCTGGGGTTCGGGCGAAGCTCTAGAGTAACCGTAACTGTACTTTCGACCAACCCTCTCTGTATGCTATTGTGAGACTGGATTTCATCACCAGTGAACGGTAGTACTCAGACAGGGCACCCTATACTGGCTTCTTGTTGATTGATTTTAGAGAGTCTTTTTTCTTTTTAGTAAGTGTGTGGTTACTGTCACTTGAGACTTCATAATATATCACATTTTAAATAAAATTTGTTAAAATTAAGCCGGTCACCGTGGCATCCCCTGACCCACGCCGTCAGTCTAGACGACAGTAAGGTCTACCTCCTCTCACCTTAGAGGAAAGATTGAACCTTGGTGAACCCGGGCCTTCTACGGAAGAGCAGTCTCCTTTGACTAATCTGGATTATCACATATACCCTTATCAGCCGGAACTCCCGGAGGACCCTTTCACTGAAGGCGTTGTACCTAATTACAATCCTCCGCTCACTGATCCGTTAGGACCTGTGATAATCCAGATTCCACCGCGCCAAGATATGTCTGCGGCAACACCAGCATCTATTTCTCCACCGGTACCCACAGGGTCGATACCAATGGCAACCATTCCTGGTTCACCATCATCCTCCCCCCCGGTGGTCAGTTCTATGTCGTTACTGGGTAACCCCAGCAGTCAACATATGCCTACCCCCAACCCTATGGTCAACACAACTGTCAGTAGTTTACCGAACCCTTCGGCATCTACTCCTACCGTTACCACGTTGGGGACCACGGTAGCTCCTCTCACGAGCACGACTACTTCGGTGCCCTTTAACAACCCTTTCGGTTGGAACCCTCTGTTGAGTTCAAACCCCCTGGCCACTATACCAGGGGGCAGTGTTATCAGTACACAGGTAGCTGGGAATATTTCTCTTCCTATGCAATCCTTAGGACAAATGGGACAACCCATTGTAAATACTATCCCCTTAAGTGGTTCAAACATAGGTGTAGGATCTATACCGTTGCCAAATTATGCAAGTACTAGTATGCCTCCAGGAAACTCTATTGCATCCATTTGGACTAACCAACCCCAACCTCCATCTGGAGTGGGAGGGCACTTTTACGCTGGGGGCAACCAACCATTTTCCCCTCAATACACTATGCCCTATGGACAGCAACCGTATGTTCCTACTCCTCCACCTATGGGGGGTTTTTATCAAAGTCCCACTTACCCTTCTGGTAACACATGGATGGGGGGGGCAACCAACCGTTTGTCCCTCAATACACTATGCCCTATGGACAGCAACCGTATATTCCTACTCCTCCACCTATGGGAGGTTTTTATCAAAGTCCCACTTACCCTTCTAGTAACACGTGGATGGGAGGACCCTATGGTCCAAGTAATCAGCCCATACTGCCTTGGTTAGACTCGGGGGAAAATCCACAATTGCCTTTCTTGGCAGCTTTGGACATACCCGACATCCATAAGCTGACAAACGACCCCATCAACCACAACTCGCTTTGGCCTCCTATACCACATAAGATTCCTTCAGATATCCCGAAGTTCGACGGGAAGCATGGAGATGACCTGGCCGCACACATCACTACCTTCCATTTGTGGTCCATATCCAATTCCATGGTAGATGATAGTGTCAGCCTTCGACTGTTCTCCCGCACCCTTACAGGCAATGCCGCCAAGTGGTACATTGAATTACCACGCGCCGCCATCAATACGTTTGGCGCTTTAGCGACGGAGTTCTTAAAGAACTTTCAACTACCAATTAGAGTGGAAATCGGCACAGAATTGTTAACATCACTGCGCCAAGACACCGCCACCCACATCTCCGACCATATTCATGAATGGAGACGTAGGAGGAGGCTTGTCAAAGCGCCAATACCGGACCATCTCTTGGAAAATTGGTTTTGCAAATCTCTTTTACCCCATATCTCTAAAGACATTGGCCTTTCTGGTGCGGTGACAGAAGATCAATGTATTCGTCGTGCCCAGCACCTGGATTTAATCTATTCACAATTCGGCACGCTTTACGATCTGCTCCCCCATGCCCCTGGTAACCCGAACCCTCCGGCTACTAAGAAAACCGGAGCTCATGCCGATGGTCTCGTTGGCGCGATCTCTGGTGTAGCCACCAATCAGTCTCAGGGGCAAACCTCCTAGCCATCCTCGGCTGCCACCGCCCCCCATCAAACGACTCCTCTCCCTTCCGCTGAGGTAAATTCGGTGCAAACCTCACAAAAACCCAACGGGAAAAATAGGAAGAATAAGAATAAAACATCTTCTTCGGAAGAGCAGTCGAATAATCAGCATAACTCTAATTAGAAAAATGCTGCTAATGAAAAAGGAAAGGATAAACCATGAGATTTCCTTGTAAAATCTGTGCGGAGGACCACTTGACATACAAATGTCCTCGGTTGCAGGAATGCATTGATTTTATTGCTAACAAGGATTCTGGGAGAACACCTGCCGTTCTTCACAATCCTTTCCCCAATCAACAGCAGCAACATCAACATATGGTTGACAACCCGCCACAACCCCATCAACGGGGCAATGGTGGTTCGCATCCTTCCGGCGAAGGACCATCTGCCATTTATGGCATCGAGAGTATTGACCTTCAAACTCGCGCCAAGCTTTATGGAACTCCTACCATAGATGCTCAGGAACCTGGAACTAGTTCCAATCCGCCGCCGCCCAACGATTTGCATATCGAAAGGCCTATTGTTGAACCTGTAATTCGTCCCCCTAAAGGGACACTTCGACGCACGACTCATAATACCTCTGCACGTGCAGCCCAAAACTACAATATTGTAGAAGATTTGGCGCAGGCACCGTCAGCCATGTCTGCACTTGAAGTATTACAAACCTGTCCAGCACAAAGGAAAGCCTTGCTTTCGGCCATTGGCGGAATAGATCCCCGGGATTCCATGCTAGCAGTCTTTGATATGGAAAAGGCTAAACCTCGCCTCTCGCATCAACTCGCATTCCAGGTGCAGGTTGTGTCGAAAGGGAGACCCATCCATCGCACTGTCATAGACGAAGGTGCTTCGACCTGCGTTATGTCACAAGCTTGCTGGTTGAATTTAGGTTCTCCTACTCTAACCCCGCCATCGAATTCCCTTAAAGCTTTCGATGGCCACACGTTCCTACCCAAAGGATACCTTGCTAGCTTTCCCATCACTCTGAGTGGGAAAACGGTAAACGTGGATGTTGAAGTCGTAGAGCGTCATCTCGACTATAATCTATTGCTCAGTCGCAGTTGGTCTTATGCTATGACCGCCATTGTGTCTTCGGTCTTCCGACTCATCCTATTTCCATTGGATGGGAAAATAGTCACAGTCGATCAGCTATCCTTCTGCACCCCTGATTATTCCACTTTACCAAGTAGCTCTGTACCCTTAATAGGAGGTGTCCCTGACTCTTACGTCAGTATCGGTACTGGTCTTCTGAAGGCATCTTCCCTACTGGGTTGTTTTCCTCTACCGCCGCCTCAGATCCCAAACACGGTTGCAATGATATCCACCTCTTCAGATGGCTCTATCGACCCATGGATCATCCCGGCGCCTTCAGATATTGATTCCTATGGAGATCAGATGCCGCTTTCGCCGGTTGAGTTGGCTTACCAAGCCATCCAAACCGCATCTGAACCCTCCACTGATATGGTTTCGACCACAGGTACGACCCTCTCTCCCATCACGGTTCTCTCTAAGGATCTCCTCAATGAAGTCTGGCCTACAGACGAAGCTATTCGAGAGATCATTTCATTAGAAGAACGACCTTGGGGAGAGTTCCACCATCGCGCTTCGACGATTGATTCGGAGGCGATAAAAACTGAAATCCCGTCTTTTGACCAACCTGAGATAGTTCCCTCCTCCTATACGACTGTCCACACTATCGATTCAGAAGGGAACATGGGTAATCTTTCCAAGACACTGCTCATTGATATCTCGGTCAAGACAGGTATCATGGAAAATATTCCGTATTGCTTTTCAAATATTACACCTTTCCAACTTGCTTTCGGCCTGGAGGCAGTACTTCCGATTGAGTGTGAAATCCCATCGCTTAAACTAGCGGTTGAACTCTTGCCTGGCACCACCGCCACAGAAGAGCGCTTGCTCTCGCTCAATCATTTGGACGAAACTCGTCGAGATGCTACACTAGCACTCGAAGCTCACCAGCGCCGAGTTAAAGCTCAATACGACAAATCTGTCAAGCCTCGTTCTTTCCAAGAGGGCGATCTTGTTCTACTTTATGATAAAAAACATGACCTCTTGGGGGCAGGAACACTCCAACCATTGTGGCTCGGTCCTTACATCGTTACTAAAGCCCTCTCAAAAGGAGCTTACGAACTACAGGACTGTAATGGAATTCCACTTGAGGAGCCCCGCAACGGGCTCTATCTGAAGAAGTATTTCGCCTAGTTTTGCACTAGGCATATGCTTTGTAATTTTATGTATATAAGTTTTGCCTATTTTTATTTTGATGCTTCTGGATTATTTGTTTGGTTTAAAGTGTTTTTCTCATGTAATCTTTTTCTTTCGCACAGATGTCATCACATTCGTTATCATACGTCGGGTATGCAGACGGTGCTAGTCGTCACACTAGACACATTGCTTCAGCTGCTTGGGTTCTCTATACTCCTGAGTCGGACCTTCTTGGTTCCGGGGGGATCTTCCTGGGTAACGCCACCAACAATGTGGCCGAATACATGTCAGTGATCCAACTCCTCACGGAAGCGGCATCTCGTGACATCTCCGATTTAGTGGTCAAGTTAGATTCCCAACTCATCATTATGCAGCTAAACAATCATTACCGCGTCCGCCACCCTGTATTGTTGCGTTATTTTTTACGAGTGCGACTTTTAGAACGTCAATTTCAAACAATCACATTTGAGCACGTTCCTAGAGAATTTAATGCATTAGCTGATTCTTTGGCAAATTATGTGTTAGATTGGCATTTGTCACATTTATTGTAAAATATTTACTCATGAGTACATATATTTTTATCACATCAAAAATGCATAAAAATTTAAAAACACAAAATCACCAAAATATATATATATATATATAGATATATGTCGTGTCCAGTACACAGTAAACATCAAAAAGAAAGAAAAATCTCCCAAAACTTGGGGTGTTTTACAAAATTTGGCTCACTAAGCCATGCTCTGACACTAATACATCTACTCCAAACAGCTAAGCCTGATGCTCATAATAGCATACAACTGCTCTAGCCATCCTCCTCAGAGGAACCAGGTATCTTTCTGGCACACCCACAGTATGCCACTGCAGACGAACTGGAACCTCCCGCATAGGAAGCGGTGGTATACCCATACTTAGACCCTCCAGGTTCCTGGAGAGTTCATGTAAAATCTGGGTATCATCGTCGTCGCCGGCTTCCGCCTCCTCTACAGGCGCGCCAGCCGCGGGTAGCTGCAATCCTCGCCGTGCATAGCGAGGGGCTCCAGCTGGACGGAGAGGTGCCACATCTGTGTCAAGCAAGCAAAAGTTTCATGTCAAAACTTAATTTTCACCCCTTTCAACAAAAAAAAAAAATTTACATAAACATTCAAAAGCTAAAAACAAAAACTTCTTTGCAAAACACTGATCATTTTTCTTACCATCGGGCCCCCACTGGGTGCCAGGGGGCAGGACTAGCTCGGGATCGCCTGTGAAGTTCATCCCTGCATAGGGATAATCCTCAATCATGATGATCTGAGAGTCCAGCCAATCAAAAAATCCCTCATCAAAGCAGTGACAGACGGGACCCTCTCCAGTCCGTGGAAGCAAAGTGGCCCACCGAGCCTGCCTCGGCTCGCGTGGACCCAATGGCGCTGTTGGGATCTTGGGCCTCATCAGTGGTATCCGCTCCAATATAAAAGAAACAATCAGTGTTCCGTACCCAAATTCTCTTTGAGTACGGGTCTTGCATGCAGTAAGCTCTGCTCGGACCCGATGGACTACACCGTCACACCAGTCGAAAACCTGAGGCTGCATACAATCCAAGGCTAGGAGCATCTGGGCCTTGGTAGCCACATGCTAACTCTTGGCGCCTGCCAAGTGAACAATCATCCATAGAATAGACCGCAAGGGTCTCAAAGTCACCTGTGCAATAGGTATCCGGTTACTCACAGCCTGGGTGCCACGTATGCAGTGCGCATGGATCAAATCAGTAGTGGAACGAGGGTCAGCTCTGGACCCCGTCAAATTGGGCCTCGCCCCACGACATGACAAGCCGGTCAAAAAGTAAACATCATATTTTTCGATGGCGAGCTCGTTGCCACCAATCCGAAAGACATGATGCCTCTCGTCCCACTGCTGGATCAGCCACCTCAGGAGGTCCTCTTGACCCCTCATCAGTTCTAAACGGGCATACTTAAGCAATCCGCACCTGCGGAGAGCCATTAAACTTGCCGCATCCGTCACCATCTCTCGTTCTTCCCGCTCATGCTCTCTCTCTCGCCAGATACTCATGATTAACAGCTGAACACCTGCAAATGAAACATTTCCAACCGATTAAAATTTGCCTGGACCACTTCAAAAATGAAAAAATTGAATTGCTAGAAAGCATGTTGCGCCTAATGCGGTCACTAATACAAAACAGAGCGTTCTAACGCTTACATCCCTCACGGGTTGTGCGTTTAACGCGGATGTTGTACTCCTGACCCGCGTTAGGCGCAAATATTTTTCTAGGGCCTCAAAATTTCCTAATTTTGAACCAGTAAAAACTAAAAAATTGGAAATTAAATGATAACAGGAGGTTCTAGCTCTTACCTGGATCTCGCGGAATAGAAATCTGTTTCCCGGATCGACTGTAATCACCAGCTGAAGTTTTCACCCCTTTTCCATTCCAGAGCTTCTTCACAGCACTCAAAACAGTGAAAATGAATGTCTTCTGACCTTCTTATAGCTAATTCTGGGGCATGAATCTCTTAAGTCAGTGAGCAAAGTCATGGTTCCTCGCTGTACACATGTCGCAACTCTCGAGATTTGGTACTGATGATTCTAATAAGGGATCAAGATTTATGTGCAGACATACTCATGTTTTATCGAGCGTTCTTTTTATGGTATTTTTCTTGCTCGTTAATCCGAAAAACCTCGAGTTCTCTTCTTCGGACTCGTTAAACTTACACGAAGTTGGCATCGAGCATTCTTTTTGGTCTTTCTTGCTCGTTAATCCAAAAAACCTAGAGTTTTCTTCTTCAGGCTCGTAAAAACTATGGAGAAGTACTGAGCATTCTTTTTAGGAATCTTTTTCTCGCTCATAAAACCGAAAAAATCCCGAGTCACCTTTGTCAGGCTCATTAAACTATTGAAACAAAGAACAAGGAGCCATTCTTTTCCTCTTTTTCAAAGCTCTTTAAGCAGAAAAAGTATATCGAGTTTTCTCCGCGTGACTCGTTAAAATTTCACGGAGGTACCGAGTTTTCTTTGTTGGACTCGTTAAAATTTCACAAAGAATATTGAGTTTACTTCGTCTCCTCGCACTCATAACAAAATGAGGTAGACGTCCATTGAACATAGATTTCTCACTTTTTCGGATTCGATGGACTAACTTACGGAAAATGAACTGTTTCGGGCTTACTATTACCCCTTTTCCGTGCCCGGTTATCAAGACATGACAAAGGTACCCCAATGGAGCCGTCTTTTACGACATTTTTCAGACTCCCTAAACATGAAAAATTCACCGAGTTTTCTCGTCTGGACTCGTTAAACCTAATCAGACAGGACATGGAGTTGTCTTTTATGACATTTTTCAAACTCTCTAAACATGAAAAATTCACCGAGTTTGCTCATCTGGACTCGTTAAATCTAATCAGATGGGGCACAGAGTTGTCTTTCCTGACATTTTTCAGACTCTCTAAACATGAAAAATTCACCGAGTTTACTCGTCTGGACTCGTTAAACTTAATCAGACAGGGAAAAATTTGGACAAAATGGATATTACCTCTGTTACATTTTCAAAAAAGGTCGATTTGGCAGCAAAATTCTTGAACATGGCACTTCCCAGAAAACTCTTTCGCAGTTAGCCGAACCCTACCATCTATGAGTATTAGCCTTCATTTCCTAGTGTCCCTGCACCGGTAAAATCCTAACACACTCTTTGGTGTTCATCAAGCTTCAGCTACCTAGTACCCTGCTAGAGTGCCTTCTATTGTTCAAGCAGATCTCGCTATCTACTGCTCTTGTTATCAACCAAACTGTTCATTATGCGAGAAATTATTTGTCGTCCGACAACCCCATTCACTCTTCACTATCTCAATCATAAACAAAATCAGTTGGTTTCCGTTTCGTGTTGACTGATGTAGGACACCTCAGTGCCTACCTTTCAACAGATCTCTTCCTATCGACTTCAACATCTTATCTAGGAAGTTGATCCAGAAACCCATCAGTACCCGGATACTTGCAGACATCAGTGGCAGGTAGTCTTGTGTTTGATCAAGGGTCTTCATCATTGGCTCTTGGTCGAATGATTCTACGAGTGTTCGACTTCAACTCTTTTTATTCACACTCGCTAGATTGTACTGGGCATCTTAGGGACCATCATCATTATCGGTGGCCACCTTCACGTCTGTTAACAGTTTTCATTATTGACTGGTAATCAGACGATTTCTCACATGTTCGACGACAACTCCCTCATTCACATGTTGAGAAATATGCAGTTTAAGTGAATCGGTGGTCAAGACCTTGGGGCAAAAGGCTACACCATTAAAGTTGTGTTCCCTTCCCCAAGCTACGATATTGTTTATGGAGACAGCTTCTTCAGCCTGATCCTGTTATGACAGACACTTCCACATTGTGCCTATTGGTGGACAGATTCTTCATATCTCTATTCTAGAGAAATCATGTTGTTTAAAGCTACTGAGCATGGGACATGCCCGACTCTAGGCAAATACTATATTTTTTGACATATGTTGTTGTTTCAGGTTTTCCTCAGTCTTTCAATCTCTCTCTCTCTACAAATTATAAAGTATTTCGGCCATCGTCTTCGTCTCTGACCTCACACTTTAGGGGGCATCTGTTACAGGTAAAAATACCTCCTCATCAGCTCAGAGGGGAAGACAAATATGGAAGAAGTACAAAGACCTAAATTAAACCTATTTCTGCCAGGGTAACGCATATATAGAACAGAACAAGAGCGTTATAACGCAGGCAAGCAATACATTGGTCGCGTTAGTGGCTAGGGCAACGCTCTGTTTACACTGGAGGGACGCGTTACCCGTGTTTTAAGTTTGAATTGGGAAAAGAGCACGGAGAAAGATTTGAATCTCCGACTTTCCCTCACAAAGGAGTCAGTGCACAAAGGAAACTACAGAAGCACCAGTTCATTATTGGTCATTGCCATAGAAGACTGAACTCCAAGAGAGGAAAAAGCATGGAGATCAAGGAAACATCTAAGCCTTTTCCATTCCAAACTAGTGGAAAGAGAAGGGCAACAATGGCTTTCTCCCTCTCCTATAAGAAGGAGTTGAAGGCTCTTAATTGGGGGTCGAAAGATTGCTCAAAAGTTCTTGCATACTTGTGGAATAGAGAATAGTGTCACATTGTGAAGAGAGATTGGGAGCGAGGAGGGCTTGGTACAACTTGCGATGGTTGTAATCCTCCTTCTTTCAAGTATTAGAACTATGTTCGTTTTGTCCATTCGATGCTTAATGTTATATTGTTATTTCAATATTTGTTTAGTATGTTATGAATGGCTCGGATGGGTATAATTTAGATGTTTATTTTTGATTTAATTGATAGAATACTTGTTATATTAGAAGTTACGCGGGTGCTTTGGCGGTGCGGGATTCGATATTTGGAGAGGCTAGGTGAAAAAGGACTCTTGCTTTCTTTGCGTAGCACTCCCCAAGGATTCTAAAGCTGTCAAAGAAGGTAATTCTCTATTGTATTCCTTCAAGTTATTTCAAGCTAATATGAACATGCTCATACCATCTTTGTGA
>JAXQQM020089441.1:0-34028 GCA_034641835.2 Pinus albicaulis
CAAGTAAATAAACTTATTTATATTTTTACGTATTTACCATATTTTATTTATTTACCATATCTCTTTTTTGAGTGTTAGTAAACTTCTTCATATTTTAAGTTTATATAGTTTAAATTTATTTTTAATGAATTTTTCATTTTTCATTTATATGTTTATGTAAGTTATTGTTCAAGCCGACATTTTTTTTTGGCTTCCAACATACTTACACATCGGCTTCCAACATACTTACACATTGGGGTCATACTGGGCTGTAGAATGCGCCTCTCGGCGCAATAAGTAATCAACAATCGAAGAATACATGTATCACTAGCTTGGTTGAGATGCTCCTGATTCTGTTGAGACACTCATGTTGATCTACCCGACTAGATTTACCTCCCAACAATTAGGAATGATTTTCTAGCCTAGGGAACCTTTAAAGGCTTCCTAGCCCTCCGAGCCCAAGTCCAACCAATTTTAGTGTGTCCAAGTTAGAATCAACTCTCTCCAATAGATCTAATTTTGATTCCTCTCATTTTCTGTCCGTGCTCTTTCTCCACATTTCTCCTCCAAAATAGATTCCTTCAATCCCAAACAAACACCAAAAATCCTCCCCCTCTCCTCTCATCCTCCTTCCCTTTTATCTCTCTTCCTCTAATCCACCTCAACTACTTACCATTAATTCTATGACTAATACCTCATCCTTTTAATTTATTAACCTTGACTTTCTTACCATATATTATCCAAAAGTTGACTAACACCCCGTACTTTTAATTTATTAACCTTGACTTTCTTACCATATATTATCCAAAAGTACATATGAATCTAGATATTTGATTTAGAAATAAATGATAGAAGACAATACCTTATCTAAAAATTTATTTGAGAAGACATATTGGGTGTACAAAATCTAGATATTTGATTTAGGAATAAATGAGAGAAGACAATACCTTATCTAAAAATTGATTTCAGAAGACATATTGGGAACACAAAATCTAGATATTTGATTTAGGAATAAATGAGAGAAGACTATACATTTTCTAAAAGTAGTTTTGAGAAGACATATTAGAAATGAAATAACAAATAATAAAATTCATATGAGTAAAAATAAAATAAAATTACAAATTCACAAGTGTAGATATTACTCAAAAATTATAAGTCATTATTTACATATTAATTAAACATTAATCAAAATTTGTCTTATAGGATCAAGTGCGGAATTACATTCCCTCTATATATGATGCTAAAATCATTTAGTCAACATGTAAGAATTTTTTTTAATTGATACAAAATTACGCTATTTAATATGGATATTAAAAATTTTATTTATGACTCATTAAAATAATTTTATGTTATTAATGTAGTTAGTTTTAAATATTACATAATATGCCATTCGTCAACTCCATATTAAGCATTGAAGGAATTACATATTTTCCTTGTACTAAAAAATAAATTTCTTTTTTTACTTTCAATTACTTTATCTCTTTTTTTTTCCACATAAAAAAATTAGCAACTTTTTATTAATAAAATGAAAAGTAACATGTAGCATATGCATTTAAGCATTTCGAAAATTGCCCATTAGGCTCATGTGCTCTGGCACACAATGCATCGTAGTGTGGCTACATTGCATTCAGAATAAAAATTAGAAAATAAAAGGAAAAAAGTGAAAACGGTAGAGAAAAGAAAGCAGGAAAAACTATCAGCCTCTAGATAGTGGATAAATGTCCCACAAATCAGGTTTTTCTCCCTTTCTTCTTCTCGACCTTGCGCCACTCGCCCTGAGATGGCACACAAGTGGCAAGGATAATCTAATTTTCTGCTGTTAGGGTTCCTGTATCCTTGTCTGAATCTAAAGTTTCTGATGGGTGGTGTCGTTTGATCCCTCCACTACCCATATCATCGGTATTCCTTTCTGTTTGAATCACCTGAAATTGTGGATTCATGAATGCTTTTGTGTCCTTTTTTTGTGCTTCTGGTTCTTGAGTAGGTTGTTTACTTTCCGTAGGAGCTGGTTCCTCTTCTTCTTCTGACTCATCCTCCTCTAAGTCCGGCAGGGGGAACTGCCAACCTTTCCTTTGATTCCCTTTCTGTTTCTTTTTTCTAGTTGCTTTATTTTCTTCTGGGCATGTATTCTGTAGATGTCCCGTCATCTTACAATTCCTACATCTGAACACAGTATTCTCATAATCTAATGGTTGCAGCCAGTTTTTTTGCTGATAGATCAGCATAATGTTCTCCGGTAATCCTTTGCTTAGATCTACCTCGACACAGATCCGGGCAAAAGTGTAGATTCTATCTTCTAGTCTTCCCATGTCTGTTTTAATATACCACCAAATACTATTCCCAATGCTCTCGAGGACCTGCTCGTTCCAGAAGTGAAGAGGGAGATTGTATAGTCTCACCCATACTGGCAGTCTAGATACTGTCATAATATTTGGGTCAGAATCTAGAAACCATGGAGTGATAAAAAGCCCCGTGGATCCCCAAAACCATGGCCCCTCTTTGACGATAATATCTCTTTCCTCCGAGGTGTTGAATTTCACAATAAAAAACCCCTTGGAACATAGGTGTATTTCGCGTTGAAGGGACCATCGAGTGAAGATCCAATGGAAAAGGTCCATGGGTTTGGGCCAGAAGCAGTTGAAACAAAATATTAATGCCTGGGATTTGTATGTATTTACATGCTCCTCTGTTGTTGAACTGTTGATTTTTAGTGCTGGAGTTTTTTCAAGTTGTTCTATTATGTATGGCCTCGGAGCATTTCCAGCTTGTTCTGGAGGTGCACCTATAGCTTTTTTCTCCTATAGGATGTTTTTGTAGGATGGGCCTCCATTTGTTTGTTGCTGGCTGTTGGGTTTCTTTTCTTTGTCTCCCCCTGCAAATCTTGATGTGCCCTGGTTTGCGGCACCCCCTCTCAGACGCAGATTTAGGGAGATAGTCATTTCTGTCTTTATGGCATAGTGCTTCAAGAGCCTGCAATCCTAAAGAGAGCTGTGTCCACTGACTAGATGTTGAATCGGTACTGGGTACCCCATCAGTCCCCATATTTTCTTCTTTAGTTGTAGAATGGAGTTTTCTTTGTGTACCCAGACTAACTGAGACTTACCCACAGGGGGTATGATAAATATTTGAAAAGAATTGATCTCAGCTGAAATGAGGGGTTACCTATTATTTGGGGATCCAAGATCTTATGGTTTGCTGATGAGAGAAGGAAAGGCGCTCCCTTCTGTTGTTGTTCACACTCCGTCTCTGCCTCCCCTTTCTTCTGATCCGGCGAAAGGTTCTGCTGATCAGCCTTGGGCGCCTCTATTTTCACCATTGGCATTGAAAGAAGCACACAAACTAGTACCAATTTCCGGCCATAGACGACCAAGAGGCTTACCAAAAGCTTGGGTCCTAGGCCGGAGCGTATCCCACCTTTAGCCGCACAAGGGAACGAGATCCCTTGATTTCCTTGACGATTTTCAACGGATTTTCTTAACCGTAATGGACAGATCTCCCTACCCGCCGATAAATGTCCGTAAACAAGTACCATGGCAGCGTTTTCTATGCTCGATATGAGCTGATCGGAATAGATTCGGCAGCAGATCGCCCTTGTTCGAGCCACATCACGGACTGATGGCCCTAGATCTGGAAGCGCGACTCCCAATCTGCTCTTAGCTGCCAATGGGACTAGGATCCGGAGCATAAGTCCGTGAGGCAGCACTAGGAAGCACTCTCGCCCGCATGCTTCTGATGCATATAGATCTAGTTGGTAAAATGCGTCAACAACGCCGCGAAGGGTCCTTTCTGAATCTATGCTACTAGGAGCAGCGAGCTTGACGACGGAAAGGTTTGGCATAACCTTGTCTGAAACCCTAACTGAAGCCATTTCACCTCCTCGCTCCTTTGTGATTTCTATTATCGCATCCCCCAATTACTTTTTCTCTTTATATAAAGTAGTTTTAAAATTAAGTTTGAAATTTAAAATTTTATTTATGATAGTCGATGTATGAGGGACTGAGGGAAATGTTGTGTTGTGAAACCAACTCCAAAAATAGAAGAAAAGAGATATCAACACCTTAGAAATAAGCCACTTCAAGGGGGAAACCTCCAATACATTACATGAATGAACAATTCTTGGATGATACAAATGACAAAACCTCATTTCTATATATAGGAGTCCATGGGGCCACAATGTAATCCTAGCTGACCTAACAATAATAATTTAAGGGCACAATAATAACAATATGGGGGTTACAAGGGTACAACAATAACAATAAGGGGTTACACTAACAATAATAAGGGACTATACTAGTAATATAAGGACCTAACATGCACCTCTCCTTCAAAAAGGTGTTGTCCTCAACACTTGAGTAGCTATGGGTGCTTTTTTATAAAATTCTCATCCTCCCATGTAGAATCTTCCGTGGGTAAGTTCTTCTAGTTGATGAGATACTCTGAAATTGATCGATTTCGTAGTTGTCGAGTTCTTGTTTCTGTGACTGCTTCAAGTTCCAATATGGTTTTTCCTTCCTCATCAAGTTCTGGAAATATTGTTTGAACTGGAAGTTTGTCCCCTATAACCTTTTTTAAGCATGAAACATGGAAAATTGGATGCACTCGCGAAGAAGCAGTAATCTCCAATTTGTATGCCATAGTACCAATCTTTTGCAAAACCTTGTAAGGACCATAGTACTTTGGTGATAATTTATTATCCTTCTTAGCTTGCTTGAGGGACATTTGTTTGTATGGTTGTAACCGTAAAAATACCTAGTCTCCCACATCAAAAATTCTCTCACTGCGATGTTGATCTGTCTATTTTTTCATTCGATTTTGTGCCAAATTTAGGTTATCCCTTAAGAGTTCTATAACTTCTTGTTGATGCTCGATGTGATCCTCCACTACTTGAACCCTAGAATTTTCCCTTAAAGAAGATGTGATGGATGGTGGATGATATCCATAAAGTGCCATAAATGGGGTCATTTTTGCTACAGTATGGAAGGAAGTGTTATACCACCATTCAACCAGAGTAACCACTTGACCCATTGTGCTTGCTTATCAGATACAAAACAACGAATATATACTTCCAAACATTTATTCACTATTTATGTTTGACCATCAAATTGAGGATGATAAGATGAGCTATGAGCTAGTTGAGTACCCAAACAAGAAAATAATTCCATCCAAAATTTTCCTGTAAAAATGGGATCTCTGTCACTTACAATAATCTTCGGGTTTCCATGTAGCTTTTGAATTATTTCCATAAATGCAGTAGCAACTGTACTCACTTTAAATGGATGAGATAATGCACAAAAGTGTGCATACTTGGTAAGTCTATAAACTACCACCATGATGACACTCCTCCCTTCAGACTTAGGTAAACCTGTGATAAAATCCATTGAAATCTCCTCCCAACGTTGACTTGGAATGGATAAAGGTTGTAGAAGACTCGGGGTCTTAATTGTCTCCACTTTATTTTTCTGGAAAACCAAACATTCCGCCACAAACTTTTGAATATCATATTTAAGGCCATTCCAAAAAAAATCTTTCTTCACCCTGTGGTAAGTTTTTAAAAATCCCGAGTGTCCTCCTAAAGGGGAAGTGTGCAATTCCAAAATAATCTTTTGTTTTAATTGGGAATTCTTGCAAATATATAAGCGATCTTTGTACCATAAGGAATCATTTTTCCAACTAAATGTATTAGATGTACTAGGATCTTGTTGCAACTTTTGAATGAGAGTCCACACTTCTTCATCCTTCTTTCATTCATCCCTTGCTTTGGTTATCCAATCTGGTTGGATAATTGAAATGGCACAAAGAAATGCTTCCACCTCTTAATCATTTCTTGAGAGTGCATCTGCAACAACATTTAGCTTCCCTTTTTTGTAGACGATTTCAAATTCATAAGCCAACATCTTAGTGACCCAATTTTGCTGCTCTTCTGAAGATTGTCTTTGTTCCAAAAAGTGCTTAAGACTATCATGATCAATTTTTACCTTGAAGTGTCTTCCCATTAGGTAAGGTCTCCATTTCTTTAGTGCATGTAGTATTGCCAACATTTCCTTCTCATAAATAGCCTTTTTTAAATACTTTCCTTTGATTGAATGACTTTCAAAAGAAATGGGTCTTCCTTCTTGCATTAAAATAGCACCAATTCCATTTCCTGAGGCATCACATTCCACAATAAAGGATTTTGTGAATTTTGGCGTAGCTAAGACTAGTGCTAGGCACATTGCCTCTTTAATATGTTCAAAGGCCTTAGTTGCTTTAGGAGTCCATGAAAATGCATCTTTATTCAATAATGTTGTTATAGGTGCTGCTATTCTCCCATAATTCTTAGCAAACTTGCGATAATACCCTATTAACCTGAGAAATCCGCGCAATTGCTTTATGGTTTTGGGACTTTCCATTCCTTAATTGCTTTAATTTTGTTAGGGTCTACCTTAACACCCTTGTGAGATACAATATGACCCATATATTCCACCTCTTGTACTCCAAAGAAACATTTGGATGTTTTTGCATATAATTGTTTCTCCTCCAATAGTTTGAGCACCTTGTCAACATGTAGAACATGATCCTTCCAAGGCCTGCTGTAGATTAGTATATCATCAAAAAATACTAGCAAAAATTTTCTAAGGAAGGGTTTGAAAATGGAATTCATCAACCCTTGAGATGTAGAAGGTGCATTGGTAATGCCAAAAGGCATGACCAAAAATTCATAATGACCCTCATGAGTTCGAAATGCTGTTTTCAAAATATCTTCAGTCTTCATTCTAATTTGATGATATCTTGAATGAAGATCCAACTTGGTAAAATAAATTGCTCCATGTAATTCATCCAATAATTCATCAATCACAGGAATGGGACATTTATCTTTAATAGTGAGCTTATTGAGCTCCCTATAATCCAGACACATGCGCCATGATCCATCTTTCTTGTGCACCAATACTACTGGCACAAAGAAAGAACTTTGACTAGGTTGAATTATACCAGCCTCTAATATTTCTGCAATCATACGTTCAATTTCACTCTTTTGTACATAGGGATATCTGTAAGGCCTGATTTTTGGAGGAACACTTCCTAGAATCAAATGAATAGCATGATCATGATCACGAATAGGTGGGAGTCCTTTGGGAGTATCAAACACCTTGGAATGATTGTCCAAGACTTTTTGGAGATCTGGAGAAATAGATGATGTTGATGTTGGAACTTATAGTGAGCATAATTGTGCAATTACGCCTCGTTGTTCTTTCTTCAGATGCTTTGCCATGACATTAGAGCTTATTATCTTTCTTGGCTTCCCTGTGATACCCTGTAATTCGATTTCCTTTCCTTCCGAAAAAAATTTCAAGAGAAGTTCTTGAAAATTCAAAGCTACCGTCCCCAGAGATTGTAACCATTGTACTCCTAGTACAACATCAGCACCTCCCATTGGGATGGAAAGCATTGGACTATTCAATACATATTCCCCCGTGGCTAGCTTGATATTATGGCATTTTCCAGAGCAATTTATAGTTCCTCCATTTGCAACCATCACTTGACATTTTGGTGTTGGGTATAGGAAACAATTCAATTCCTTGGCTACCTTACAATGAATAAAATTATGGGTACTACCTGAATCAATCAACACTATTACCTTTTTCTTCTTGATATGTCCTTCTATCTTGAGATTTTGAGGAGTGGTAATTCCTGCCAATGCATTACATGATATGGTCAGACTCATTTCTTCTTCTTCTAGGGTTTCTTCCTGGTGTATATCCTCTAATTTTGAAGTTTATTCTTCATTTTCTTCCTCCTCTTCACAATCTATGTAAAATAATTTCTTCTTAGTGCACTTATGACCATTAGTGTCTTTGCTATCACAACTGTATCAAAGTCCTTTTGCTCTTTATTCTTCCAATTGTTGTGGTGTCAACCTTGTAGGTTGTGGAAGTCTAGGTGTAGCAACACTTCCATCTTTATAGATTTGAGTGGTAGGCTTCCTTGTCGCCATAATCTTACATTCAATTTTTCTTGCCAACCTGAATGCCTTCTCTAATGAATCCAGTTCCCAAATGCAAACTTCATGTTGGATGTTATCCTTTAAATTCCCTATGAATACATCAATCTTGTGTTCCTCTGGAATATCAGTTACCCTTATATTCAATTTTTGGAAGTCCTCAATGTGCTCCGCCACTGCACCCTTTTGTTTGAGATTTATCAATTGGCTAAAGAAGGTGTTGCTCTTTGTATCCTCATAATGTGCTATCATTTCCTCCGTAAAAATTTACCAAGTGACAATTTTTTTATGGAAGCAAAGTCAGTGATACCATACAAATGTATTTTGTTCTAAATGTAAAGTTGCAATGCGTACCTTTTGTGTGTTTTGCACATTATTGAGATCAAAATATTGCTCCATTTGTAGTATCCATGTTACGGGGTCCTTGCCATCAAACTTCCTCATATCCATCTTTGGAATATGGTGGTTCTTCCATCCAACATTAGAGTTTATGAAATCACGATTAACATTTATTTTGTTCTCATCATGAGTTTCCTCTACTATCTTTTCACCATTAGGAAACATTTCTTGTATCAACTTTGCCAAACCTTCGATGTCTACTTTTAAATCATTCTTCATTTTTTCCATGTTATCTTTCATTTTTTCATCGATCTTAGCTTCCATGTCATCCATCTTAGCTTTCATGCCATCCATCTTAGCTTCCAAACCATTCATCTTAGCTTCCACTCCTTTCTTCAAACCATCCATATTGGTTTCCATGCCTTTATTCAAAACTTCCATTTCATTTTTTTTTTCTCTTTGCGATAGCGAAATTTGGTGCACTTGCTCTTGTAATTTTGATATCTCATGTTGTGTTTCTTCTTCTTCATGGTTCATAACAGAGCCTTCTGAAGGCTTAATGGGTGTTGAATTATTTTTAGGGGGTATTTTAGAACCCAATATTGATATCTATTCTTCAATATGGCCTTGGAATAAATTCAAACTATTTTTTTTCAAACAAGACTTATGTAATTCGAAATAAATACACACGTTTTTCTTGATTTTGAGGATCTCGATATTGAAACTGAATTATCTCTGTGATTTCGGATCTTCAATAGCTAAAATTTGGCCTTGAAGTAGCCCTCTTAATCTTATTTTTAATTCCATAGGTCTGACCTGATTTGGATTCTTCAAGACAAAGTTATGCCCAATATCCCACGATGACCTAATTATGGACTGGTTCAGTAGAGCAAACTTTTACGACTTGCCACGTGTCACTGTTTCCTCCTTTGTGTCTAAAATGGATATACCAAAAACTAGAGTGTGTGTACTTGTGGCCACTTTTTACAGAATCCCAATCCGACGCTCAGAGAGAGAGTTATGATGTTTTTCCCACAGTCGCCTCTTTGAGATGAAAATCGGGAGCCTAAAACAATCCTAACTTCCACATATCATATCTCCAAAAATATTATGAACCAAGATCTGAAATTGGTACAATCAGTTCCTCAAGATTTCGGCTTCTCTATGCGAAAATTTCAGCTTCTAAAACCTCGTAGAAAAAACGTTATAGCGAAAATGTCACGATGACCTGTTTAGGTTAAATTCAGGAGCCTGCAAAAAGACCTAAGTTCCACAGATCATATATCCAAAAATATTACGAACCAAGCTCTAAAATTTTTCGACTATGTTCCTCAGAATTTCGCCTTCGCACTCTAAACATTTTAGCTTCTGAACCTTTGTATAAAAAAGTTATAGCAAAAATTCCACGATGACCTATTTGGAGGAGTGAAACCCTAGAATCCAAAGGCTCTGATACCAAATGTTGTGAAACCATCTCCAAAAACAGAAGAAAAGAGATATCAATGCCTTATAAATAAGCCACTTCAAGGGGGAAACCTCCAATACATTACATGAATGAAAAATTCTTGGATGATACAAATGACAAAACCTCCTTTCTATGTATAGGATTCCATGGGGCCACAATGTAATCCTAGCCGACCTAACAATAATAATTTAAGGGCACAATAATAACAATATTGAGGTTACAAGGGTACAACAATAACAATAAGGGTTACGCTAACAACAATAAGCGACTATGCTAGTAATATAAGGAACTAACATGTTGTGAGGTAAAGATACCTTTTAGAATAATAAATTAATACTTTCATTAACAAATTAAAAAATAGGAATTAATTTATTATTTTTAAATGTAATGTTACCTCACAACATCTCCCTCATACTGGGTTGTGGATTGTCTCTAGGTGGAATAATTTCTTATTATTGCACATAGGAAATAGAGCATATGGTGATCAGGTGTTCTGCTAAGGCCATATGTGGAAAAAATCTAGCCATGCTAAGGGCCAGTGTGGCCCAGGTCAGGTGCAACCCCTAGTGATTTTTATAGTTTACATGCCCCTGGTTCTAGCCATGCTAAGGGCTAGTGTGGCCCAGGCCAGGTGCGACCCCTGGTGATTTTGACAGTTTACATGCCCATGGGTTAAGTGTGTCAGTCATCTAAGACTCACAAACCCTAGGAAAAAAGAAAATTTTTATTGTTAAAGTATTTTAAGGAGTTTAGTGATTACATGTATTTGGAAATTTTATTTGAAATCCAATGAATATTTTTTGGAATTGCAAGTGTAAGCTATGTATTTACATAATCTCAGTGCATAAGGAGATCTTCGAGATGGTGAATACATTTATGTATTAAAAAATACAATTTAAAGAATGAAAAATTACAATATTACAAATAACATTTTATTGTTGTTACTGAAAATGAAGGAGAGAAGGAGATGTGCAATTCTTTCCATGCTTAAAATGAATTTAAAGCATATTTGGTGTGTTTTTGTGTGAGTGTGTTTCTTAAATTAAATCGACAGTTCTCAACTTCTACTGCAATAGTAGGAAACGAGGAAATCTGTAACTACCGCTTCAACACATATTTGTTGTATAATCTTAGTGTTGCTAAACTCCACATCCTAATCAATATCTGCCATATGGTGGGGTGATCGTCCTCAATCCCACTTCCAAATAAGTTGATCAAATTATTCCATACAATGGGATGACCCACCTCGATCCTATTTCCAATTAAGGAATTATTCATCCCCCATATCAAAAATATCTTGTTGTTTTGTAATCCTAGCTAAGAATATTTCCTCATAAATTCCCCACTAGATAGGGTATCAACTCACAATCTCTCCCAAGTCTAACTTCCATGGATTTTTTCCATAGGGAATGTCAATGGTAACCAAAAGACCTTTAGAAACCATGAATTTCCCAAAAATGTCTCTACTACTAGTTCTTGGAAACTTTTGAAAATGTCCACCATGCTAAGGCTATTCTACTCTCATTTCAATTGGAATGCTCTAATTATCTCCCTACATTCCCATATATTTGTCTTCTTGTAAAAGAAATTTTCAATTTTGATACCATCCATCTATGTCGATCCTTAAATGTGTTAGGTGTGACCTGAAAATACACTCAAGTCAATCCCTACTATTGCATGTGTGGTCTATGTATGTCTAAAAAGGGTTGTTCCACAATTGTTATGGCCCCGCTTACAATTCTAACTACCCCCCAATTCAAATAATATTGGCATTTGACCTAACACTCATAACTCCCAAGGTGTTGAGCTCATTATCTTGCTATAGTATTGAGCCTCTTAGTGCCTTGATTCTCTCCTTTATCATTGAAAGGACTTCTTTTATTTCTTCATAAGTATGGCTATCCCTTGGATGCTATGGAGGAGATATTTGTGAAGTGGCATTGTCATCCTCACATGTGAGGGAATCGATACAAATCTCCTCATCCTTTTCTTCTTCTTTCACGAGTTCCTTGTCAAGAAAGTGAATTTTCATCTTCCCTTCACATTGTGTGGCAATATTGTGTACCAAATTGTAAGTAATTGTAGAAAAAACCTGTTGTTGTTTTAGCAGAGCCACTAAAAATAACATAATATGTTGGGAATTCTTTTCACTCTCATTAATAATAGTAACCATATTAGATTTTATGTGATCTTGGATGGTCTTTACTGATAGTATTAAGGAGGTGATGAAAAATTTGTTCAATAATATCATCACCATTTAAAACAACCATAATGACACATGATTTTTCCTTAGCCATCAAATCTATAACATCAATCCTTCTACTAGAGGAAGGGCTTCTAATGTCATTTAACCCATAAAAAATTTCCACAATCAAGTGTAATATTTCCTTCATTTGATCATCCTTATAATGATTTTGTGGTGTTGTAACCCTTAGAAATTCACGTAAACAATGCGCAACGACTTCTTGCCTCCTTATTTTCATGTTTCAACAATTGTTATTCGCACAAATGAGTCATTACTGGAACCATAATTGCTTCCATTAACTAGGAATATATTTAATTCATATTTTGTAGACATTTTGAGACTTCTTCCAATGAGCTAAAGAGGGTGTCTAAAATGGAGACCTCGGACCCAAATTGTCTCCTACCATAAAAAGCTTCTATAAAAAATCCATATCCCCAATCACTCAAACTTTGTCCACCAATTTAAATCCTTTATGATTTTGTTTGAAACTTGATATAAATTTATTGCAATAAATGAATAAACTTGCTATTACAAGGAATAATGAATCCCCAACTCGACAGAGAGATAATTCGGCATCCAATGACCCTCATCTCAGCTTTATTTAGCTCAACCATAATTTGATCCAGCATTCACACAACAACGATGCCACCACAACCACAAATTTACTGATCCATAACTAGATGTAGGGTAAAAAATAAATGGCTAGTAGATATCCTTGGGTTCAACTATTCATTCCACAACAATGGATTTGATGACCGGACAAATCATGATGTCGTTGATGCGCCATAATGAGACAACTTGGATCCCTCAGACTCGCCACTACAGAGTTAACTTACGATCCTTAATTTTTTATTATAGGGACTAGGCATCTTAGAAAATCCTATGTATATGGTTTCCACAGTTCGCTATGTAATAATGTATAGGGCCCTGGTTGTGATTGTGTATATATGACCCTCTATAGGAAATAATTGGCCCTATACTAAATCCTTGGATACTACGGCTAGCTTAAGTCATCTTTAACAACACTCTGTAAACCATTGAATAGAAACACTCAATTAATTATAGTCCCCAACGATAATGCAACTCAACCTGTAGTATATGCAAATCTGCTTCACCTAAGACATAAACCTTAACCCACAGTCCTCACATCACAAACAAGGGATATTTTGTACACAACTATCTCCCGATTTGACTTGCCCAAAAAACATTATGACTCAGGCTCATCATTCACAAGCATTTCCCCATTCTGCAGTCCCCACATACATCCATGTTGGAAAGGATTTAAGTCCCGACAACACGTCCCTAAATTGACTATCACATAGAAGAAATATGAGGACCCCAAAGGCCCTTAGTCTTGCAGTTACACATGAGAAGTGTATTCAACCCTCCAGTAGATAGTAATAGTATCATATGAGTTATGATCCTTACAAATGAGGTTTCCTTTGCAAATATATGGTTGCACCAATCGATAATATTTGTTGGGCATTGTCTCTTCCTAGCATGATTTCTTTGCAAGCTCACCTCCTTCATAACACACAACATCCACAACTTGAAACACAATTAATGTGAATGGGTGACTTGGCTTCTAATCAGTGTCCCATATCAAATAGACTCCAGTAGAATTTTCCACAGGAAACATTCAACCAAGGTTTTTCCCTAGGAATCAGTTCGGCCACTACAAATTTCGCCCATCATCTATTACATAGAATGAAGATTCGACCTCAGTGAATGGCCTAAATAGATATCAATGAGATTAGCCCTTTGAACTTTCCTTTTGAGAAAATAATAAACTTAGTGGCCACAAGATTGTGAACTCGAACTGTCGAAGCACTGATTCAATCCCCAGAAGATTCGGCCTTTATATATTGAATGGAATTTTGGCCTAGTTGATCTAAGTGCAAAATAATTGGTTAGGATTTTGGTTTTTTTTTTTTTTTTTTTGGTTCGTACTCTTATAATTTCTATCTCCAAGGAGATTAATCTTAATCAAACTGAGCTCTAATAACATTGTAATATTTTTTTAATTTATCTTAATTTCCCATATATTCTATAAAATTTCTTCATAAAATGTCTATAATAATTCTTGCCGAGAATTTGATAGAAATAAAACCAATACAAAGCTTATAGACAAATTTGATTGCAAAAACCGTAGATATTTATTTATTATTACTTAGAAGGAAATTACATATAATTCATCTAAAAGGAACCCGACAATAGATAAGTTTGAGAAACCCTATATTCTTCAAAATCCTTCTCTGGATGGACCCCATCATTTGCAATGTACCCCGCTTAAACCTTCTAATAGTTACTCAAAAATATCACTAAGATCCACTGAAAAACCTGAAGTGGTCCTTCCTCTAAGCTAGTTAGGGTGGAATATTTCACCATCAAAACTAATCATCACTAGCTCGGGTGTGTCTCCCAACACCGAAACTGGTAACTACATAGGGGTTTTCTCCTGACATGGTGAGCTACTAGATATCCAAAATCTAACACACAATAATTCAATTTTTCATGCCTTCAAATGATCCCCTGCCTTCCTTTTGTTATGATGGTTGTCAAAATACCATGGGTCAATATCATGGGTCTTCCAAAAACCTTGGATTATTTTCCTTATTTTAATAAAGTGTCTTTTTTAAATAATATTTATTCTTTATTTAAATTTTAAGGCACTTGTCCGTGGGGTCTTGGATAGACAATGATCGGGTGCTCTGTTAAGGCACTCCTTGATGTGAAGTCACTGGTTCAATTCCCTACCCAATCAGGGTGATATATTGGACATGTTGAAGATGTAGTCCTACCAAGATTACAAAAACAAAGAAATAAGGCACTTAATAATCACTTTTATTAATCTAATTACCTAATATCACCTTAGAGATGAAAATAAGTAATTAAATTAGTTAGCTAGTCTTCTATTTTCGAAAAGGGATATTACATATTGATGGTGGTTTAAGGTTGGAAACCAACCAAATGAGGCTTATGGAACATGAGCCAATCTCTAGATATAACTTTGAATATATATTTGGCTTACTTTGGCTCTAGGATCTAGTTGAAGGCTCTAGTTTAGTCTATGGCTCAAGATTTCTTGATATGGATTCAAAACTAGTAGATTACTATTAATCTCCCTCGATTAGATATAGGGTTAGAAGTTGTAAATATTTCTACTATAATATGTGTCAATACTCAAGAATGAACTCTATGATATGATTGATATATCTTCTTATTTGTTGAAGACCATTTCCAATGAGCGATCTATCCAAGATGAATAAATTTTCTTCTAGGATTCTTGTGTCTAGAAATTTTTTCCGAAAAATGATTATGTTTTCCACAATGCTCACAAGGGTGAATATAAAAACACTGATATTTCATGTGGCCTAATTTATAAGAATGTTTCCATTTAAAAATTTGATGAGGATGTGGAATTGGAGTAGGTGAAGATGCCTTGTCTTGATGAAACCCAACACTCTGAAACTAGATTGGTTTGGAGTAGTCTGGAATGTGAAAGGACACTTCCTTTTCATATTGAGACTAGTTATTTTATTGTTCTTAATGAATTATTCCCAATGTTTTATATTGGGTTTGGGAACTGCAAGAAAAAACTTTACATCTTCATGTGAATATACTCTCGAAGTATGGTCATGTTTTGGTTGTTGATAAGATTCTTTCTCAAACTCAAAAGGAGAATTATTATGAACAAAAACTAGTTCAAAATTTTGACTCTTATATTGCAATTAATCTTTCTAGAGTTGTGAATCAAGTTGAAGAAAACCAATATTTCCCTATGCATCTTGTAAACGTGTTAGAATGTTGAAGAGAGTGGATTTTCTAATTTTGACTATATCAATAACATTAGTGTATCAAAGTGTTCATTAACTCTAATAACTAATCAATTCAAGCCATTTTACAATAACGCAAGCTTAGAAAATGGAGCGTGTCATATTCAACAAAAAATGCACCTGTTTACAATGAAATTTAACTAGTATATTAAACTTACATAAGAACTATTTTCAAGTTACAATTAATATTTATTTTGAATATGAATTAATGTTTGGAAACGAATATACAAACATTTCCATGTTTCTCCCTTAAAGTAAAAATAGAGTAAATATATGTCATTCCAATATTTCATATGAACACTTACCAAGACCTTGTGAAGTGATACTATTATTGTTTTTTCTTTAGTGTTGTTGGAATGCATATGACATAATCAAAAACTTAATGAAGAGTTCTAGTGTAAATAACATGAGAAATAGAACGTGAATTCTACGGACAAGGAAAATTTGAGATTGGAAACCATCCTCATAACATTATATACTTGAAATGAGCATTGCTCGGTTGAATTAGTCAATTGTTTCTCAATGGCATTGCAAAATAACATATTTCTCAATGATGATGCATAATAAAATATTTCAAGGCTCATCTCCTACTCAACTCCTGTACAAAAAAGAGCACACCCTTCAACCTCCACAAATGCAACAATTGATGGCAGCAAGGCAAATGGGTCTTGAGTTGTAGATGTCAGAAGAGGAGCATTTAATGGCTTGTAAAATGGAATGGGTGTTGTTTTCATGAAAATATCAAATCCATCTCCCTGGTCCTCTCACTCAACACTGCCATAGGACATGATTGGTTTCATCTCATTGCTAGGAATTTATGGTTTATAGCTAAGAAAAATAAAGAAAAGAATCTAAACACTCAATTTCCAACAACTGAAACACACCATGATATAATATGGAACCTTGTGTCTTCACAGTAATTTTAAATTCAAGATTCTAGGGAAAAATTCTTTTGATATGAACACAATGGGGGTTTATCTAATAGAAAATTAAAATTACTTCTTTGGTAGACTTCTCTCATGGATTACATGAAACAAATATAAATCTCTCCCTTCCCCATATTTCCCGTACTAGGTGTGAATATTACACCTACACTTTGAGATTATGTGGAGCTAAAAAAGAGCATTGCCACAACCCTTCACAATGGTCTCAAAGTTGTATCTAAAAAATATTTGAACCCCTCTACATCAACCAGATTGTATGTTGATTTTGATTATGTGTATGAGACCCTATTATCCAAAAATGAAACTCACCTCTTAGAACACAATGGTGTTCACAAAGAACCGAATCCATATTTGGATGCGTCACAAGGGAGGAAGTAGTTTAATTATCTCACATTAACCAACAATGTTTTGCCTCTCTATGATCGATTTTTTTGTTTATACATGTCTACAACACCTTTTAAGATTTTTTATCTTTCTTTAGGACATTTATTTAAAGCTTATTTATTGAGAAAATTTAAAATATCATAATATTAACAACTTTAAAAAATACTTTGATCCTTCATCAACATTATGCCTTCACTCATTCTCCATCTCATCTTGATTGTCACTCTTATCATTTGCTTTTGTCAATTTCCAACAACTACTTCTTATAAGCACCCGAGGGCCTTTTTCATTCTAATCACCTATGATTCTAGGTCAATGAACAACAACATGGAGATTGGGCAAATAACACTAATGGATTCTCAATATTTTCATCAAGTAACCTAACAAGATTCTAGTTTAGAGTTAAAGGAAATGAGCGTTCACATGGAGAGTGATCTGTGTAGTGCACAAAACCATAAGGAGAAGTCCCTCGTCGCACTACACAAAGAAGGGGATATGATTCAAGTTAGCGCCAAAAGTATACAATTAAAGAGGCATTTTTTGGAAAGGCAAGGAAAAGATAGAGGAGTTACGGTGGGATAGACAACTAGCTAGAATCTTCCTAGCAGGGGGAAGAAATAATTTTGGCACCTTAGAGAAATAGTTGCAAACAAGACTGAGTGAATGGAAAACCAAAGGAGGAAAAGTCTGATAGGATGGAGAGAGGCATAATTAAAATATTTTTAGCATGAATTATTACACTTTGATACCACTATCGAACTCATGAGAATGTAAGAAATATTTAGGATAAATGTGAGATGCCAATATTATTCATATGATATACATAAATACACAAATTTAGAACCCTTGGTTTTTTATTCCAAGAGGTATCTTGGACTTCTATGACTCTTCAACTTTACTAGAGGATTTTCGCCTTCCACTCAAGTGAATGTGCCAAATTTACATAACCTTGAAAGGATTATGTTCCCACTAGGGAAAAAATTCACTCAAAAATAATGGAACCTCTTTTCCTCCTAGTGGAATGGCTATAACACAACCCAATATCCTACTAGTGGTTATGTTTGATTCCATCAACTCTTAACTAGAGTTACAATATTAACTCTTCTGGAGTCGCCTCCATCATGATCATGTGGCTATCCCATTTTCGTTGAATAAATGGAGGATGATGTGGCATCCTCTTAGATCATGGTGGTGAAAATAGGAAGGTCAACTTATGGGTGGCATAAATTTTTCATATATACTTTGTTTGAGGTATTTCTTGCCTTGTTAGAAAGATATTCGAGTGTAGAATAATGCATGGGGATGAAAAACTTAAGAAACAAAGTTTCACTCCCAAAAAACATTATTTAATACCTCAAATTTTTTTTGAAACCTTTCATACCCCAATTCACCAAACTGGGACTCACTGGTAAAAAAGGTCAGGTGGGTTGATTCCTCTAATTTTTCCACTTTGATAGTTGCATGAAAATGGATGGAAAATAATATAATGATTCAATCTGAATAACAGATATACATATTGTATTTATATAATATTGTAAAGATAAAATAATATATTAAAATATCTTGAATTTAGTTTTACTGGTTTGGGTTTCTAAGGTAAAATTTCTATATTAATTTTTGTGTGTCATTGCATATTTTATTATTAATTAAGAAACATTTTGGATAAATTAAATGTACAAAGTTAAAACCCCTAGAAGCATAAACTCTAGCCATAAATTATTAAGGAAATACAAAGTCACCTCCATATTATTATAGGGAGGCTTTTCAAATACCATAAACCACCTATTCATCGAATGGATTATAAATGGTTGGAAGGTTCACTCATCCATACAAATGCATGTCTTTGTGACTAGTGGTTATAATTGGGTTCTTTGATTAATAAACAATGTCATCAACTTTTGTTTGAAAATACTTATATTTTTAACTTAGTCTTTATTTAGACTTATCTTATAATATTCAAACATTCTAGCCTTACAATAAGAAATATTATTTTTAACAACCCTTGGGAATTTGGAATGGATGATACAATTATATTTAGGGAACTAGTTAGTGACAACCAAGAAGGCTCTCTGATATTTCACAAATTCAAAGTATGAGGGTTCTAAGAGAGCTTAAAATCACATCAATTTCCATGTTAATGTTTGGTGGTTGTGGGTTGAGTTTTTCTATGTCCTATATTGGTGATGCTTGGTTTGAGTTATATTTAGGTTCCACATTAATTAAATTTGATGCAATTTAATAAGAAAAATTGCATTGAGATTTTTTAAAAATTTTCAAAATAAATAACAAATTATGAAATAAAGCTAAAATATGAAGAATTTCCATTAAAATACTTTCCTAAATAGATTGAATACTATATTACTAGAATTTTATATAAATTTCCTCATTATCCCCCATCATTTCATCAATGTCCTCTCAATTTCCCCAGTCTCCCTTAAGTTGAGTTGTGTGGTCTTTTGTAAAAATGATAACCATAAGCACTTGAGAAAATTATGCCTAGTAGGAACAAGTGCACATAACATGTATCTTCGTCTAGAAACATTTACCCATTATTTTTCCATGCTTTCCTTGGTGGTGGTTCAAGGAATACCAAAGTTAGACAACCATTCTTAAAAACCAAAGAATGCTTGCTCATTCTTAAAACCTAAGTGCATTCTTGAGTAAGCATATTCATGCAAGCTCCATTCTATCTTTTCAATTGTCAACTTTATACAACTACCTTTATAAAAATTTCTTTTAACAACGAATATATATCTATCTTAAGTACGGATATAACATGAGCATAGAGGGATCAAATTTATTCACGTGTAAATTTCTTTAGAGTGTAAAATACATTGTGTTATTTTTCATTGTTTAAAATGTATTTTTGAATGATAAATATAGTATATATAGGACCAAATAAATGTTTTAACCATACTAACTTAAATTTTTCATGATAAATACATAATCGTTTTAAAAATTATATATAATATATATGCAATTAACATTAAAATATTTTACATAACATGTACATCTTTATGCCACAAATTAAAATGATTTTTTATTGTTAACATATTTTTAAGTATATCTCAATATTAATTTGTATTAAAATATTTTACCAATAACCAAATTATAAGATTTAAACATCTTACTCACACATTTCTTTTACTTATAATCACTTTACAACATATTCATTTTAACTTTTAATTTTATTTTAAAGGGGAACAGAGAGACAAACAAACTTACACATCCCCTATGGATGGAAGGACAAACTAACACATCCCCTATGGATGGAAGGATAAACTTACACATTCCCCTCATACCGGGTTATAGAATGAGCCTCTCGGCTCAATAAATTAAATTTTGAAAATTTAAAAAATATTTTGTATACATGAAAAATCAAAAGAGAGACAAAAATAAATCTAAATTTATGAGTTAAAACCTATAAATTCATAGCCATTTACACCTGAAACTGGTCGCAGGTCATATCCTAGATAGCATATAAAAATACAGGGCAATCAATAGCCCATATAGATGAAATGAGATGCATACCATATGGAATGCATGAACCCAACATCTGTAAACCATTTTTCTCAATTGTAATCTCCTCGTCAGACTCAGATTCAGACTCAAACCACTCACACAACCAATCCCCCAGATTGCTACACACAAACCGACCCAGATTCAAAACTAAAATATATAGTCATTTTCTAAGTTCATTCAATGACTATATATTTTTGGCTCTCAGCATACCTCGTTAGGAACCGTCCACCGGATATATGTATTTCTTGGGCCTGTCTCTTCTGGAACCATCCACCGACTATCGGTTCCACCTACTATGGATAGGAACGGATCTCTGTTTTATGCTCTAACATAAACAAAACCCCTTCTATATCATCATGCTTTATTCCAACGGTTTCCATGGTTACTTCAATGGCTATTGCTTAAGGGCCCCAAATGTAGAGCTTTGAGGGAGATGCTTTGTTATTTGGGCATAGTTGTAGAGATTTGTGTACCATGGCTTAACCGCTCTGAGATTTGTGTGCCATGGGTTAAGCTCTCTCATTTTAGGGATTTTGATGGAGGTGGTATGTTTTTATTTATAGTTTCAATAATAGTTATGTGAAATTATTATTTTTTTATTTTATATAATAATTATCCTAAATTTATTGGAAGTTAATATTATATTTTAAATTTTAAATTGCTAAACATCAATCATGCACTGTAGAATTTGGATAAATTTCTTTCAAAATAAAATAAAATAATAGGCTTCACAAAAATGGAACTGAAATTCTAACGTAACAAATCATTCCAATCAAAATGAAATACTAACTTAACAAATCATTCCAATAAAGAGAGAGTCTTTTATTTTTATGAGAACTATTGTAGCCTTATAAAATCAGTATTGTTGGTAAAAACAATTAGCATGGAAAACATTTATCTCATGATATATTTCACATTATCAAAATTGAAAAACAAACACAAAATAAAAAAAAATCATAGGTTTATTTCAAATAAATATTATAAATAGTTCAACAATATCAATTAAGTTAATAAACATCAAAGCATATACTCATGATACAAGTCAAGTTACTTTAATAACATAATAATACTAAAACAAAAATCATAAATATTAATAAAATTATAACTTTATTATTATTATTATTGAAGTGCCCATTTAATCTAAGATGTTTCCAAGTGATAACGATTGTTATTGATGTTTACAGATAAACTTTTTTGTATTGTTTTGGTACTGAATTGACATATGTAAGATTTCGTATTGTTTTGGTACTGAATTGGCGTATGTGAGATTTCGTAATGGGTTCAAATGAAGATTGAAGGGACAGTGAAATTTTTTTTATATCTTCATGTTTTGGAGAAGGAAATCCCAAATGTATATCAAATAGGCATTCAAATCATTTTTGTTAATCTATCTAAATTACATGTCGCTCTGTAAATGGTAAGCAATGTCTTCTGGAGTTAACCTAATCTTAATATAAAAAATATAAAAAATGGCCTAATTATTCGAACTCACATAGTTGTAGAGCAATAGTTCGATAACAAAGTTTATAAAGAAATTCCACATCAATAATACTACAGAAAAAGTATAAAACAGAGATCAAGGAAGAGACTTGGCTCAACCATGATGATAAGATAATTGAAAACGGTTTTGATTCCTTTAATCTGGAAAATGCAGTAGAGTGTCTTAAAAATATAATTGAATAAATCCTACTCCTAAAATGATGGCCAGTTTTCATGTTCTCGTGCAATGACTCGGAGAGGTTTCACTCCTCATGAAGTGATCAAATATCGATCAAACTCATTCTTTCAGAAAGAATAGAAAAAGAATAGAAATATTTGAACCCACCAAGGCAATTTCATCCTCTTGAAAAAACAACACGAAAACCAAATCGTCAAATTTTAAAAAAGCTACATGTCCAACCACTTTCTTGAAAAGCGACGCAACATAAAAATAATTAACTATTTTTTTTCTAAAGCTGCGAAATAACAATAGCATTTTTATCTTATTTTTATGTGAAAAGGCGCGGAATCTTTACACAGAGAAAAAAAGAGAGAAAATAATTTCCATTTTTCTTTGAATAACATTTTAGTTTTCTTTATGGTTGTTATAATAATTATATCTATAATAAATTTATATTAAATTAGAGTATTATAATAATTATATTATAACTTAGATGAAGTTATATTTATTTAGAAAGAGTCTTCTATTCTACGAAATGGAGGATTTCACCAGCAGACTCCGGCGAAGATTTGTCATGAATATTTATGGTGATGGGACAAGCCTGATCCCAACTTTCATCTTTTGTTTCTCTAGTGGACCTCCCTAACAAATGAGAGATGCCTCTGCTAGCCAACTCCCCATTGCTCATGCATCCGACCACCACTCCCAACGCCTCTGCTACCCCGCTCCCCTCTGCCAACCCACTCCACCTACTGCATTAATGGCAATCTTCCGGCGTCTTCCCCCGGAGTTTCACTAAGAATTTGGGTTTGAATTTCAAAACCCTCCCAAATGAAACTTAAATTTATATAACCTAAATCGCTCAACCTCTTGCTGCTGTTTGTATTTTTGTGTTCTTGGTTGTCCTCACATGCAAACGGAATGGTGGCCTCATATTTTGGTGGTGCAGGGTTGTAGAAGGGCGACCATGGGGTGAACACAACGTATTTTTTCATTCCTGTTTTATCCTCATGTTGGGCCGAAATTAAGGTATGTGTTCACCCTATGATTACTTAGAATTGTGATACATTTTTAGGAATTCTTCCTCATCTTAACGATAAATAAAAAGAAGATTTATGAAAATCAGGACAATTGGGCTAACAACAAAAGGAACATTTTATAACAGAAATTTAACTTATTGTATCTCTGTGTACAGGAAAGCAGAGTAGATGAACCGACGTTAAATGAAAGAAAACTGACAGACAAAGACTCACGGAATCTTGGTGAGCCCCAGAAACTGATAGAAGGCAAAAAGTCAGATCCAAGCCCGAGAACCCAAATGACAGCCACGAGCAGCAAGCTGTCATTTGGAAAATACGGTCCCACTACGTGAAAACACCTTTAAAGGAGCCAAGGATGAACTAGAGAGGGGAGTTGAATATGAATTTTCCTATGTAATCAACGTATCATGACAAAACTTCTCAGTTGTATCCCTGTATTGTCCTTCAATTTAATAAAGAGTTTTGATGTTTTGAATAATCATATTTTGATTTTATTGTTGCGTTAGAACTTCTGGTGGTTTGGGCCCAGCCTCTAGGAGTTTCCTCACCAATTTACGTGATGTGCGTTAGTTACAGAATTGATGTCCAGTTATCTGATGCAGTTTGTGAATTACCTTTCCACTCGATAAAATAGAAATGCATGAGGTTACAATTTATCTTTCATCAAAATATTTTAGCATTCATGCTTTTTGGTTTACAGTAATGCTTTATCACTGTTAGATGTTTTTGTTTTCTCCCAACGCCTTTAAAGTCGCTTTATGAATCTTAGATTAACTGATATTCAATGTTATCTATCGCTAAGAATTAGATTGTTCCCTCAGTACAATAAGGCATCCAATTGTTGATTAATTACAAAAATATGTCAATTAGTTAGTTTGCAAAGAGAATTCCATTGAAAAATTATATAAGTAATTGTTGATTCAATTCATTCAGATTGTTGTTCAATTCATCATTATGTTGTTCAATAATAGGTTTCTCTCCTTCTGAGACTAGACAGAGTAGTTAGCTGCATTATACCATTTCATTTCTCTTTGAGTTGATTGAAATTCAAGAATTAGGTAATCCTTTTCATAAGCAATATAGATTAACTATTGTTCGACCTCACTTGCATATACTATGCCTACACTCTTGAAATAAGAAGACTTACCCTAAGTTGACAATTGAATGAGAAGCTTAGAGGTTGCCTATAATAAGCCACCTTTGTGAACCGACATTTTTGGCGCCCTTTTCCAGGGAGATTGTTAAGAGCGATGTCCTTTATTTATCTTTCTCTATTGTTGTGAAGAATTTGGTATTAAAAACGAGAGGTAAGGACATGCGTACCGGCAAGAAAAACGATTTCTCCCTAGCCCGCTTCTCAACAAATTGTGCAAAAACTAGTAGAATAGGTGCTCTTGTTTTATGACTAGGAGGAAAAAGATAGAAACAAATCGAAATCATCCACAAAAATCCCCAAAATCCAAGGGGCCGGTGATCCTTGGAAGAACAACATATATAGACGAAATCATTAAGAAAGTTGAATCCCAAGCATCCATAGGACCCATAACTATTCCCATTCAAAGTCCTACCACACTCCCTCAGGCGGTAGCCTCACCATCTGTAGCCCATGCCGAGATTCACAATGAGACAGAAGCATCTGAACTAAGCCTTCAGACTGTCGATCATATAGGTACTGACCCTTCAAGAGAGGGAGGTTCTTGAAACTTACAGGAAGGGGAAGGAGAAACTAGCGACGCAATACAAATAGAAGCTCCAGGGCCTAAATCCCCTAAAAGAGTGATCGAGACGGAGATACTCGGTATCCCAGATCAAGGAAGCACTGTAAAGCTTCCTCTGCACTCACCTCCCAATCCCCCCGGGATTACTCCTCTAGAACAAGAAATTCCTTAATATTACTTGCACAACTTTAATCAAATGGAAAACAATCAAAACTAGAATCAGAGGTAGACATCAACATTTGAGTACCTAATTGTTGATCATGCTACAAATGCCCCTATGAAATCCATTCCCTTACAAAACATCCCCACCTTCCATGGATTGACCTCGGAAGATCCTGATGAATTTTTGTTTGAGTTCGACGTCTTATGTAGGGGATATGACTACACCACTGACTCGCAGAAACTGAAATTATTCCCCTCTACATTGAAGGGGGCGTCATTACGCTGGTTCATGGGACTTGGGGGGGGGGGGGGAACCATCAATAACTGGGACCAAATGAAGAAAATTTTCCTAACCAAATATGAAGATTATTTCTGGACTCGGGAATTAAATGATGAAATCTTCAATATGTCTGCAAATGAAAACGAGACATTAGAAGAGTATGTTGAAAGATTTGAATATAATCCGCAAAGGATCCCATATACAACATTATCCAAAGACATCCTAAAAACGACAACACTTAAGGGAATGAAAGAATAATGGGCTGACACACTCAATATTAATGGGAAGAGGAGAAATATATCAAGAAGAATATGCTGAAATTATTTCACTCTGTATCAGGTGTTCTCGGGGCAGTACGCAAAATAAGCCAATTGGGCGAGACTCGACAAAGAAAGATCTCAAGCATTCTGGTGGCAATGTAAGCAGAGCAGAGTTTGGTAATCTTCTAGAAGACTTCAAAATTGACATTCTAGGTACTTTGACAACACAACTTGATGTCCTACAAGCCAAGCAGAAGCAAGCTATAGTAGAGCAGAACTTGGTTGTTTTCTGCCCACGCTGTCGGAAGAAGCACAGCCAAAGGGAATGCCCCTTAGACACGATTCAGACTTGTGCTATCTGCACTAAGGATCATGCCATAGATCATTTCCCTTCACTTCCAGGACTCAAAGCAGTTTAAAAAGAAGCAGAAGAAGAAACAGAACTAGTCTACTTGATGAACCAGCATCAGCAATGGAAAGCATGACCATGTATGCCTCAAGTCCTACCTCCGTTCTTTCCTTCTTCACAATTTAACCAACAAAACCACTCGGCAGCTTGGAAAAATCAACCACCTTTCTCCAATTGTTCATCTCAGTCATTTCCTACACCACCTTGGCCAACGCAACCCTCTACAGGGAATAATTGGCCAAGTTTTCCTTGTTCTCCTCCCTATTAGCAAAAAAACCCATATCAAACTCAGTGGCCAACATCCCCCTCTCAACGTAATTGGCCTAAAATTTGGCAACGACCTTTGGGAATGACCCACCAACCAATGGGGACAGGGATCCAAAATCAACCTACACTGTCAGCTCCTTACCCTATCTAACACAACCCTCAGCCTATCATTCGTCCTCAGTTACTAGCCCAACCCAATCCTAACCCCAAAAATAGGTTGGTTCAACTAATTCAGATTATAGAAGATCCAAACCCCAACGTTGAAAAGAAGAAATGCAATGAACTAAGGCTGAGATCAGGATGTACTATCTCACCAACAGAATTCACGACCTCACCCTACTCCGAATCTGGAACTTTAACAGAACCTAGCCAAGCAAATATAATGGAAACAAAGGTAGGACAAGAAAAGGAAATGGCTGACCAAGGGAGGCCTGAAGAGCTTAGGGTGTCTCCACCTCCATTCCCTAAAAGGTTAACTCTTCCTAGACCAAGAGTCTCTCCAGATTTTTACATCCTAGGGGAATTAAGAAACCTTTGTATCAAAATCCCTCTTCTTCAGGCCATACAAGACATTCCCATCTATGCCAAAACAATTAAAGTGTTTTATGGGAAGAATCAAGTAAAAAGGACAAAGGTTGTACCCACCGCTCATGTGGTAGGGGTGCTATCTGACTTCTTACTGGGTAAGGAACCGCCCGTGAAATATGAATACCCAAGAAATCCCATAGTAATTGTGCAAATCGCTGGCCACTCCTTTCGCAATACATTGGTCGACGTAGGGGCGGCCATTAACATCCTAACTACGAGAACCTGCGAAAAGCTAGGCATATCAGCTTTATAACCCACGGCTACATTGCTAGAGCTTGCTGACAGGTCTGTTATCAGACCAGAAGGAATAATGCAGGACATCCTGGTCTCCGTAGACTCATGGGAGTATCCAGTCAATTTCTTAGTTATTAATCCAAAGAACGGGATGGACGGGTACCCATTGATTCTTGGGCGGCCTTGGTTGGCGACAATTGATGCTTACATAGGCTGTCAAACGGGCATCATGACCATCACTAGAGGAGATTCCATAAAAAATATCATTATTTATACGCCTGTGAAACCAATCTTACCCACAGTAAAAATTCACAAGCATCCATATACATATTGGGAGCAAAACATTCGTCCACCTTTGACATTAGTGGAGGCTCTTGAATTTAAGGACCAAACTGAAGACGATGTTCAATAATTTTATGAGTCAGCCATCCACGTCTGAAAATTTAAAATGCCAAATGTTGAAAACAGTCCTTGAAGATGAAGTTCAAGAGGACCCCTTAACAGACCTCGAGCATCGACATATTCCCACAACCGTTGTGCATAACAGCATACCCATTGAAATTGAGCCAGGAAAAACCCTGGATATCAATGACAATTTGGATGGTAACCAAAAGCAAAGACTCATAAAATTTCTACAGAAGTATCAAGGGGCATTTTCTTGGGGCTACCTAGACATGAAGGGATTAGATCCTCAGCTATGCACCCATCACATCTATATTTATAAGGTATTTCAACCCATTAGACAACCTCAGCGAAGGATAAGCCGCACTTAAAGGATATTGTAAAAGAGGAGCTGCAAAAACTGTCGGATGTAAATTTCATTTATCCTATTTCAGACAGCAAATGGGTCTCCACTCTAGTAGTTGTCCCTAAAAAGAATGGGAAATGGAGAATTTGTGTGGATTACAAAGAACTGAATAAAGCAACACATAAGGACCACTTCCCCCTCCTTTTTATTGACCAGGTCCTTGACACATTGGCAGGGAAACTATTCTTTTCCTTTCTTGATGGGTTCAGTGGTTACAATCAGATCCAGATAGCCCCCGAAGGCTAGGATAAGACGACCTTTACCTACCCATGGGGTAATTTTGCTTACAGGGTTTTACTATTTGGGCTATGTAATGCCCCAGAAACATTTCAAAGAGCCAGAATCAGCATTTTTTCTGACTTAATAAATGTCGGACTTGAAATCTATATGGATGACTTCACCCCATATGGTGAGGACTTTGATCAAGCATTAGAAATGCTAGAAAAGGTGCTGGAGTGATGTATTGCTACTAGGTTATGTTTAAACAATGAAAAATGTCACATGATGATGACTGAGGGAGTAATCCTAGGTCACTACATCTTTGCAGCTCGAATGCAGGTAGATCCAGCAAAAATAGAGGTAATCCTTCTATTAGCCACACCTTGTACGCAGACAGAGGTAAGCATTTTTTTGGGATATGCAGGATATTATCGAAGATTTATAAATAATTTCTCACAAATAGCTGCACCTTTGTATGCATTAACTGGAAATGTTGAATTCCACTAGACTGATAAATGTGACATTGCTTTTGCAGATTTAAAGGAACTGGTCTTGACAACACCAATTCTGCGAGGGCCTATTAAAAGTTGCCTTTTCACATCTTTTCAAATGCATTTGGCACAGCAATAGGGGCAGTTCTTGGCCAAGAAGAAGACAAAAATCCCTATGTTATTTATTATATCAGCAAAAACCTTACTCTTGCTGAATTAAATTATATAGTGACTCAAAAGGAGTTCCTTGCTATTATTTATGCTATTAATAAATTTAAACATTATATAACTGGCTATCAAGTACTCCTGTATATTGATCACTCTGCCATTAGATATTTTGCCAATAAACCAATCACGAATGGGAGAATAACTCATTGGTTGATGCTATTACAGGAATTCAATATAACTATTAAGGATCGTCCAGGAAAGGAAAACATGGTCACAGACTTCCTGTCCAAGGTTCCAAAGATGGACGACATGCTAGCAGTCGATGATCAGTTTGCTGACGAACATCTGTTTGATGTAGCGGTAAAAACGCCATGGTATGCAAACATGGAAAATTACTTTGTAGTAGGAAAGCTGCCCATAAATTTAACATCAAGAGAACGAAAACTGATTGTACAATGCAGTGCAAGGTTTTCTCGGATCGGTAGATATCTATTCCATACGGGGGCCGACATGCACATACGTAGATGCATCAGAGAGGACGAGATCTATGACATCCTACGGGCCTATCACGATGAACCTTATGGTGGCCATTACGCAGAACGCAGAACGGGGCACAAAGTGTTACATTAGGCTATTATTGGCCTACGATTTTCAAAGATGCAAAGAAATATGTCCAAGCCTATGATAACTGCCAAAGAACGGGCCGCCCAGGCCAAGCTGATGAGATGCCACTGAAACCACAATTGGTAGTAGAACCGTTCGAATGATGGGCACTGGACTTCATTGGACCATTCAACCCACCATCAAGACAGAAAATCTACATATTGGTTGCCACAGACTACGTAACGAAATGGATAGAAGCAATGGCCTTATCAAGAGCCATGGAAGAATCTGTGATTAATTTCATTTTTGAGTTGTTCGTGCAATATGGTTTGCCACGAGAAGTGATAACCGATGGGGGGCACAGTTCATAGGTAATAAAATTACAACCACTATTAAGAACCACCATATCATTCATAAAGTTACGTCTCCTTACCACCCGCAGGAAAACGGGCAGGTCGAAAGCACCAACAAAGTCCTGGAGGCAAATTTTACCAAAACAATATTAACACATTGTCGGGATTGGGCCACTAGATTACTAGAAGCCTTATGGGCTTATCGCACAACCTGGCGAAACACCACTAGATATTCCCCATATCATCTAGTATTTGGGAGAGAGTTTATCTTCCCTATTAAGTTCGAAATCAAGACTCTAAGAACAACCCAGGAGGTAGGATTGGACTTAACAGAGGCCCAGGTGTTACACTGAAAATTTTCATCCTGACATTCTGCTATGTGTATGAGCTCATTATCACTCATACTTCCTCCTTTGCAAGTCTAACATATCAGTTCCTCATGTCAAGCCTTGAAAATCAGAGAAAAGTTCCTAAAAATCTCCTTAACTTTGGTGTCACACTTTCTCTATATCTTGCCTACAGTCCTGCACCTAATGTTCATGTCTTCTGCGTATGTGAACATACTTTCTTTGTGTTATAGGTGCGGATGCCTGTAAAGATTAAAAATGCGTAAGTAAACTCAGAAAATCTCATTTTTAGTAAATTCTAGAAGCTTCTAGAAAATATCTTGCAGTGGCAGAATTGCTCTTATGAGGTTCATGTATCCCTTACCTTATGGATCTAACCCCTTGATGTAAGGAGCTTATACCTTTGAATGAGGATTCTATCCCTTCATAGTTGGAACTGAAAACCTCCTCTTTTCCACTATAAAAAGAGGCATTGGGTAGCCTCAAAGGGAGTTCAAGCTTTAGAATATTTGAGGTTAAGTGATGTTGGGATTCAGACTCATTTAACTAAGATTTTGTGAGGAGAGATCACATACCTCTATTTGTCTTGGTTGGAGGAGTACGAGCTTATCAAAGTAGAGGAGACTCCTTCGGACCCGGGAAGGCACATTCAACATCAAGGCTAAAGGTTGTATGTTGTGTAACCAACTCCAAAAAGAAAAGAAAAGAGATATCAACGCCTTAGAAATAAGCCACTTCGAGGGGGCAACCTCCAATACATAACATGAATGAACAATTCTTTAATGATACAAATAACAAAACCTCCTTTCTATATATAGGAGTCCATGGGGCCATAATGTAATGATAGTGGAGCCACAATGTAATCCTAGCCGACCTAACAATAATAATGTAAGGGAATAATAATAACAATATGGGGGTTACATGGGTACAAAAATAACAATAAGGGGGGTTACACTAACATAATAAAGGACTACACTATTAATATATGGACTTAACATGCCTCTCTCCTTCAAACAGGTGTTGTCCTCAATGCTTGATTATTTCTTGATGCTTCTGTATAAAATTATCATCCTCCCATGTGGAATCTTCTACAAGAAAGTTCTTCCACTTACTGAGATACTCTGAAATTGATCGTACTTTTGGAGTTCTTGTTTACATGTTTGCTTCATAACTTCTTTCGATGTGATGTTGATCTTCCTGTTGTTTCATTAGATTCTGCACCAAAGTTGGGTTATCCTTTCAGAGTTGGAGAACTTGTTGTTGATGCTCGCTGTGATATTCCACTAATTTATCATCCATATTAGATATTATTTGATCGTTCAAACCATCCAACTTAGCCTCCATTTCTGCTTTTAAACCATCTATTTCATCTTCGATTGCTCTTCGTAAGATTGAAGCTTGTTGGACTTGGTATTGTAATTTTGATATCTCATACTGCAATTCTTCCTCTTCATGCATCATTGTATAGATTTATGAGGGCTTAATGGGTATGGAATTATTTTTTGGAGGTATTATATAACCCAATGCTGATAAATATTCTTCAATATGCCCTTGGAATCACTTCAAACTGCTTTTTCAAACAAACATTCTGCAATTTAAAAAAAAACAAATACACACCTTTTTCTTGTTTTTGAGGAGCTCTATATTGAAATTGTATTATCTCTGTGATTGCAGCACTTCAATATTTTAATTTCGGTACCAACGTAGCCCTCTGAATTATCTTTCGAATGCCACAGGTCTGACCTGATTTGGATTCTCCAAAGACAAAGTTGTGTCCAATCTCCCAATGACCTAATTATGGACTAGTTCGGTAGGGCAAAGCGTAATACCGACTTGCACGTGTTCTTGTTTCGTCCTTTGTCTTTGAAATTGATAGCCAAGAAACTACAGTCTGTGTACTTGCGACCACTTTTTACGGCACTCCAATCCGATGCCCAGAGAGAGAGTTATTGAACTTTTCCCACGATCACCTATTTGAGATGAAATTTAGCTGCCTAAAAAAGCACTACATTCCACAGATCATATATCCAAAAATATTGCGAACCAAGCTCTGAAATTTTTTGAAGAGTTTCCTCAGGATTTTAGCTTCGCACCATACGAATTTCAGATTCTGAACCTTCGTAGAAAATCAAAAAATTTATAAGCGCAAATTCCACGATGACCTGTTTAGGAGCTGAAAAAATACCTAACTTCCTGAGATCCCCTAACTTCCTGAGATGATATCTACGTAAATATTGCGAACCAAGGTCTGAAATTTTTAGCCAATATTCCTCAGGATTTTAGCTTCACACCCTAACAATTTCAGCTTCTGAAACTTCGTAGAAAAAATTTGATAGCGAAAATGCCACGATGACCTGTTTGGAGCAGCGAAACCCTAGAATCCAAAGCTCTGATACCAAATGTTGTGTAACCAGCTCCAAAAATAGAAGAAAAGAGATATCAACGCCTTAGAAATAAGCCACTTCGAGAGGGAAACCTCCAATACATTACATAAATGAACAATTCTTGGATGATACAATTTACAAAACCTCCTTTCTATATATAGGAGTCCATGGGGCCATAATGTAATCCTAGTGGGCCACAATGTAATCCTAGCCGACCTAACAATAATAATTTAAGGGAACAATAATAACAATATGGGGGTTACAGGGGTACAATAATAACAATAAGGGGGGTTACACTAACATAATAAGGGGCTACACTATTAATATAGGGACTTAACAATATCTTGCAGTGGCAGAACCGCTCTTATGAGGTTCATGTATCCCTTACCTTATGGAGCTAACCCCTTGATGTAAGGAGCTTATACCTTTGAAGGAGGATTCTATCCCTTCATAGTTGGAACTGAAAACCTCCTCTTTTCCACTATAAAAAGAGGCATTGGGTAGCCTCAAAGGGAGTTCAAGCTTTAGAATATTTGAGGTTAAGTGCTGTTGGGATTCAGACTCATTTAACTAAGATTTTTGTGAGGAGAGATCACATACCTCTTTTTGTCTTGGTTGGAGGAGTGCAGAGCTTATCAAAGTAGAGGAGACTCCTGCTTCGGACCCCGGGAAGGCCTGTTCAACATCAAGGCTAAGGTTGTAAGGTTTTCATTATTTTTAAATTAATACAAATATATTCATTTTTCTCAATAAGCTGTTTGTTAATGGTTTATTTCATAGATTCCTTGATCACTATGATAAGCATGATTTATGATGATTTCTATACAGGTGCTATTTAATATTTTGCTTGTTTGTGACTGCAGGTTTACGAAGATAATTCCTTCAAGTGCACGAGGGACAACAACGACTTCAAACAAGCGCTGGACATACGGTAAGTCTTTTACACCTCTATAGAGCTTCTTGTGAATCATAGATGCTTAGAGAAAGATTAGTTTATTTGGCTGTTTGTTGCTAGATACTTTTAGTACTAGGGAGATCAGTCTTGTCCGTAAGATTGATTAATCCGTACAACAAATTGGCGACTCCACTGGGGAAGAAACTTGTTTTTTTTGGTTCTCTTTTATTTTGATTTCAGGAAAAGTTTTTCCTGGTTTTTTATTGATAGACATCTACCTAGGTAGCTTAGGTTTTCTCTGTTTTTGAAAATCTTGAAATATTTTATGTTTTTCCTTAATTTTTCTAGGGACCGCAATTTGTCTTTTTGCACAGTGTGGGCAGTTTCGCACTTTCCTTGAGTAAACAGTGCGGGACCGCACCTGTTACTTCTGGAATCCTGCGGACCCTG
>JAXQQM020087651.1:0-22309 GCA_034641835.2 Pinus albicaulis
TATTTATTTATTCTGTGGTTAGATAATATCTTGTGTGAATAACTCCAATTCTTTTATGTGTGGGTAAATAATTATTCTGCTCCTTCAGAGTTTGAATGGTTTGCCACTGCACATTAGTTCACATAACAATTTTTTTCTACTGTTGGGTTTCCTATAAGGAACCATAATATTCGGATTGGTTTTTCCTGATATCTGGGTTCCTTCGATATGCATTATCATGGCAGAGAAATAGTTTAAGTAGGTCTCTATTTCTTTATGGCAGTATAGCATAGGAGCAGTTGCATATCATAAAATGTTTATGGGAAAGAATTATATGATATACAAGATATCAATGAAATCTATCTTTTTGTCCTAAAATTTGTTATTATTCTGTAATATGTAGAATGGATACTTGTTATAATTGCTTTGAACTTCACAAACAGTGATGTTTACCATACTATTCTCACTAATGTAACTTTGTATTCCTTTTCTTCATGCAAATGTATAAAAGTTTTATAGTGTATACTAATTTCACAGTATTTTAGAGTTATGAATTCTAAGGTACCCTGTCTTGCTTATTTCTAGCCATTGAAGTAAAATACTTTCATTGGGTGTTTTTATTAGCAAATAATACAGATACCTTATTTTCTAGTCACATTGAAGTTTTTTTTTCAATTTCCACAGAGGTTTATGTATGCACCCTTTCTATAAAAAATAGTTGATATTATTTACTTTACAATTGTGTTAATAAATAATAATAGTATCTCCAGATTTAAACCATGTTCTGGTTTAGAGATTCTGGTGGATACTTCCAAACCCACTGTTCCTACAACTAATCAGATTCAAGAGGATGCATTTCTTCTATAATTTCTGTAAATGTATGGAAAACTATTACAACTCAAAAAAAAACATAACATAACAATACAGCTACAGTCTATCCCATCAACATTAAATATTCACTTTTTCATAACAACTATGAGCATACCACTTGGGTAATTGACCAGTCCTCCCAACCGTAGAGTCCTTCTATCTCCAGAACTCACCCCCGAGCTAAGACCACCTCCAGAATAGATGAACCTCTAATCTGTTTAGGAGCAGCTTATTTAAGCTGTTGTTCCCCAAATCCTATTTCTAATTCGGCGTCCAGAATATCAGGATGCTTTTCTTCCTATTTTCCTAGGCTTCCCATTTTAGGGAATTTTTAAAGCTGCTTTATGCTTTTCCCATCTTTTTACCTCTTCCCAACTAGTCTCCACATCATTGGGGAAAATAGATTTTCCTCAAAATATAATTTAGAAATTCTTTCAAGGATTTTTAAAAGATTGTGGGGAAATTATTTTCCTTTATCCATCCTCATGGATTTAGCAAGTGATCTCATAATTCTCATTTTGGTCAATCTGCACAAAGTCATTTTATTCATTTTCTCAAATTAAATATTTAATTACATCCACAAAATACTTGTCGTTTGGGGTCCACTCCCCTTAGGATTAAAGTTCAAATGTCTAGTTTTGAATTTCAAACACATAAACTAGGGGTGTTACATATTCCCCCTCTGAAAGAAAACACCGTCGTCAGTGTTGTTATTTAACTACTAGAACTCATTAAAAAAAAATGGATATCTTTCCATCATTTCAACTTCTCTTTCCCAGGTAGCTTCTTCAACAGTAAAGTTCTTCCACTACACCTTTAATCTTGCTACCTTTCGGTTCCTCAATTCAATTTATTCCTGCTCCAATATTTGAAGTGGTTCTGGCAGAATCTCCCCTTCTGGTTCCACGTATACCACATTCCAATCCACTATGTGAGAAGCATCATGTATATATATTTTTAATAATGGAACATGAAACACATCATGAACTCTAACATGGGGTGGTAAGGCCAGCTTGTAAGCCACTGGTCCCACCCTTTCTAACACGTCAAAAGGACCACAATATCTAGGAGCCAGTTTTGCACAACTTCCAGCATAATGTGTGCTCTTTTTTGGTTTAATACGCAGGTACAGATGCTCTCCTACTTTAAATTCTTGGTGTACTCTCTTCTTATCAGCATACTTTTTCTAGTGATCTTGTGCTTTCTTGATGTTTCTTTGTATCTATTTAACAATTCTTTCCATCTATTGTAAGGCATCTGGTCCCAACATTAGTTTACCTTCTGGCTGGCTCCAGCTCAAAGAAGTATGACATTTTCTTCCATACAGTGCCTCAAACAGACTCATTTTGATAGAGGATTGGTAGATGTTATTATAGGCAAATTCAGCTAAATGAAAATAATCTTCCCACTTTGATGGCCTATCCATCACATACATTCTCAACATATCCTGCAAAATCTGATTAGTTCTCTCGGTCTGCACATCGGTCTGAGGGTGATAGGAAGTACTAAAATTCAGCTTAGTACCCATACCTCCAAATAGACCTTTCCAAAAAGCGACTGTGAACTTAGCATCTCTGTCTAAAACAATCACGTTTGGAACCCCATGGAGCCTTACTACCTCCTTCAGGAACACATTCGCTACTTGAGCTGTCCCAAAAGTAGATTTAACTGGTATAAAGTGTGCAACTTTTGTTAAAGTGTCTACTACCACCATTACTAAATCATGTTGGTATTTGGTTTTCGGTAATCCTGTTAAAAAATCCATGGAAACTGTGTCCCATTTCCATTCTGCAATTGGCAAGGGGTTTAGAAGACCAGCAGGATGCTGATGTTCAACTTTAACTACTTGACACTCCATGCATCTAGCTAAATATTCTGCTACATCTCTTTTCATTCCTGGCCAAACAAATTCTTTTTCAAAGTTGTTAACATTTTCTGATATCCAGGATGTCCTGCATATGGTTGTTTGTGATATTCATGTACAATCTCTCTTTTCAAGGACTCTAGATTGGGAATATATAATCTATTTTTATAACCGATCAGTCCTTTCTGGTTTTGAGTGAAATCAACCATCTCCTTCTTTAGGATTTTCACTTGTATGTTCTCATAATTTGAATCTTGGTCTGTTGCCTATTTCACTAACTCTTCTAGATCAAACTGGGCACTACTTCCACTGCTGCCTATAATTTGAAAAGCATTTCTACTTAAAGCATCAACAATTTTATTTTCTTTCCCCCTGATATGTTTTCTGTCCATATCAAAGTCACTTAGAAAAGACAGCCATCTAGCCTGTCTAGCATTCAAATCAATTTGGGAAAAGAAATATTTGATACTAAATGATCAGTCGTCAATGTAAATTTTTTTCCAAGTAGATAATGTTGCCACATCTTCAACACATGAATAATAGCAGCTAACTCCAAATGATAGGCACTATAGTTTTGTTCATGTATCTTCAATTTCCTAGATTCATATGTAATAACTGCATTTTCCTGCAAAAGGACTCCTCCTAACCCCTATCTACAAGCATCTGTACAAACAACAAATTCCTTATCAGGATCTGCAATCTTCAGTATAGGGGCTGTGGTAAGTTTTAGTTTTAATTGGTCAAAATTGTTTTGAAATTTTTCAGTCCACTCAAATTGGACACCCTTCCTTTGTAATGATGTTATGGGATGTGCTATGGCAGAAAATCTATCCACAAATCTGTGATTATAACTTGCAATCCCCATGAATGATCATACTCCTGAAACATTAGTTGGTGCAGGCCATTATTTAATAGCTTTTATCTTTTCAGGGTCAACAGCCAACCCTTGTTCAGAAATAATATGTCCCAAGTATTGAATCTTGTCTTTATAAAATTCACAATTACTGAACTTGGCATATAACTGGTTTTCTTTCAATGTTTGCAATACTATTCTCAAGTGCTCTTTATGTTCTTCCTCAATTTTTAAGTAAACTAAAATATCATCGATGAACACAAGTACGAATTTATCCAAGTACTTATTTAACACACTGTTCATTAAGCACATAAAGGTAGCAGGGGAATTTGTCAAACCAAAAGGTAGGACTACTAATTCATAGTGACCATACCTGGTTCGAAAGGTTGTTTTGCTGATTTCTTCTTCTTTAATTCTGAGCTGGTGATAACCAGTCCTTAAATCAATCTTCGAAAATACTGAAGCTCCTCTCACATGGTCAAAAATATCATCAATTATGGGCAAGTGGTGTCTATTTTTAATGGTCAACTTATTCAATTGACGATAATCAATGGACATCCTAAAGGTTCCATCTTTCTTTTCATGAACAACACCTGTGCTCCCCAAGGAGACACACTCGATCTGATATAACCTTTTTCTAACAATTCTTGCAATTTCATTTTCAGTTCCATGAGTTCAGGGGGACTCATTCAATAAGGGGCTCAGGAAAAAAGTGTTGCTCCCGGCACTAGATTGATTGAAAAATCAATCTCTCTTTTGGGGGGAAGATGAGGAATCTCATCTGGAAAGACTTCCTTAAACTCTCTTACCACTCGTAAAGCATCCGGCAAACTTTTTTCAGTTTTTTGTTCTGTTTCTTCCACATGTACTGCATAAACTTGGTATCCTTTTCTAGCTGTTCATTTTAATTGCAATGCTGATATTTGTCTTACAAAGATAGGTTTTGGTTTTCCCTTGAGAATAAAAGGTTTCCCCTCTTCGTCTATATAATGCAAGGTCTTGTCCCAATAGTTCATCATGGCCTTCTTCTTTTCCAGCCAATCCATTCCTATCAGTAAGTCGTATGAACCTAAGGGAAAAATATTCAAATTTACTTCTGTTTGAAAATAGGTTAGCTTAATTACTATTCAGGGCAGTTTTTGTGTTACCTTCCTCTTGGTTCCAGTGGCCAGCTGAACCAACCATGACTGCTGAAATTTTTCTGTTTTAAGATTAAATTTTTCTACAATTTTTGGACTAATGTAACTCAAAGAAGCACCCGGATCAATCAAAACAGTAACAGATTGGTTAGAAATCTTACCCTCCATTTCAACCATGGTAGCTTGATGTTCTTAATGTCGATTCTACAAGGCTGCACTGATAGTGGGTATGTTTCTGGCTATGTCATTTACTATGGTCGCTTCCCGGTCTCTCATAATCATCTGAATGTTTCTGTGGGGACAATCCTTCAACGGATGGGGTTCTCCGCATCCCCAACATCTCAAAGGTTCCCTCATTTTAACTGTGCCGTCTTTCTTATTGTCTCCATCTATTCGTTTTGAAGCCACTTGGGACTGAGCAGTTTGACTTTCTTTGGGTTTATTAAACTTTTTCATCTGGTGGTCCCTGCCAAAGTTCTTCAGATACGATGGTTTATGTTTCTTTCCTTTGAACTCACCCTTGTTTAGCCAGCCTTTTCCCTGCTCAGCCTTTCCTTTAAACTGTTGGTAGCACAAGCTAGCTTCTCTAACTGCTTCGTCCATTGTTTTTGGGTTATCAAACTTGATCTTCTCTTTGTATACATCAGGAAAATAGTTCAGAAACCTTTGCACCTTTTCCTTCTCTTCCCTAATATAAGGGACATATCGCAACAGATTCGTAAACTTAGTGACAAAATCATCAATAGTGAGTTGTCCCAGTCTAAGTTCATGAAATTCCTTGGCTTTATCATCATAGTAACGTTCATTTAGATAGTGGTTTTTGAACTTAACCTGGAAATATTCCCAAGTAACTGTCTTTTCATCAATGGCATGAACCATTTTTGTCTCCTCCCACCACAAGGTAGCCTTACCTTGCAGCTGGTAAATAGATAATCTGGCCTTCAAATTGCTTTCATATTCATAGACCTAGAAATACTTAATCATATTCAGCAACCAGGCTTCAGCATCTTCCTCCTTCTCCCCATCATAGGAGGGATGTTTGATCTTTCGGAACTCCCCCTGTAATTCCTTTTTCTATTTATACTGATGCCTAACATCATCATCATCTTCAGATTCATCATTCTTCCTCTTTTCGGAACCTTCGCCTTCTTGGCTGTTCCGTGAAGTTAATTCTCTGATGAGCTTTTCCTACTCCTCACTGGCTAATGACAATCTGTCATTCTGGCTTTTTATCTCAGCCAATTCTTGTTGCAACCTACATAACATAGCCATCATGGGCGCATTGGGATCTGCTGCATTATCCTCATCACGCAGATCAACATAAATTTCGTCACCTTCTGCCACTCCAGCACCACTGTACACTACACAACACACATCAGTAAAAATTTTTATTTTTATTTTCCACCAAATTTAATTTATATAGTGAACACACAGCAACAGTGAGCACAATGACAATAGGCCAGTTTTCTATAACATGGGCTCCGATACCATTTGTAACGCCTCTACTTCCCAAAATTTGTTTTTGTTTTTGTTTTTTTTTTTTTTTGAGGTACACATTCCTCTACGAATCCTTTGAATTTTATTTCCTGTTACATTAAATAACAATACACTTTCTCTAGCCTTGGTTCGTTTTATTCGTATTTAACTTTGGAGTACATATCACTTTATACCTATTAAAATGGGGATATATCATAGCTATATCCTAGATATAAAATTTGGCCTTGATATACCATAGCTATCAAATTTCAACTTAATATATCATAGCTCTAAAATCGAGCCTTCCAATAAGATCTATATTCATAACACGTCGGATTTCCACGTAGGCTTTTATTGTATGCCTAAACATTTGTCATAAAAATCGTTGATCCTTTTAGCCATAGGTGAATTCACGGGGTATCATTCGAATTTGAGTTTCCTTTGGATTTATATTGGGTTAACATGCAACTAGATGTATGGGTCCGTCGCCTTATGTGTCAGGCTTGTCTAATTGTGTCTAGATCTGGTGTGATTGCTTTATTGTATTCATTTTTATTGGTAATCCCACTTCGGCTCTGCGAAATTTGTGGTATCAGAAATGCCATTTATACTTCTGGCTCTGTATACTCCTCGTTTTTGTTTCCGAGAACCTCATCAATATCCCACTTGTTATATGTTAAGTGTATTTGAAGTTTTGTTCTCAAATGTGATGTTTTATAACCCATTGCGAATGCGTAAGGAGTACGATCGTATTCGAGCCAGGGATTTTCCTTACGGCTCCATGATTTGATATACATATTATATTCTTGTGTATTTACTTTTATGAAAAGTACTGGTACTCCTCTACGATGCAGGTGTTATCGCCCTACACGTGGATGGTCGAACTGTGTCATTCCTTAGGGTTTGGTTGAGGTATATCTGATTCAGGTTCTTCGATGAGCAAGCTCATTTCGTCTTCCCGCTTTAGCTCTGGAATTTTTTTCTGAGCACTGTCACTTGTTCGATGATGCCAGTGCGCTTTCATTATATGGCTCGCAATTCTCTACTAAGTTGTGGAATGTCCAGGTAAATTAAATTTCTCCCCCGTACTCTTGTTTATACGAGTTCTTTTGTTAGACTCCTGGTTTAAATCGATTTCTGTTGATCTTGATGTGCATGGGATTTGTCTCGCAACCCTTGCGTTTTTCTGCACGTAGATGTCGTATTTTTTTTCCTCTTACCTAGAGTGATTCTTCAATTTGATTCGTTCTGTCAGTAGTAGCAACGTTAACTCTGAATCGTAGAAAGGTTTGTCTTATACCTTGTATCTCAGAGATTCACTTGGCGTTTTCACAAGGCGTCATTTAACTTGTTTACCCTTGTCTCTAGCCATTTTCGTGGCTTCCTGCCAGGGTATGTTCGAGGCGATATTTCATCAACGTGCTCCTAGTTCGATGCCTCCTCGAAACTCTTCCTTCCATATTCGGATTGGTGAAGCCTGCTTCAGTGGTGAGACTGAGTTCATGTTTTGGAATTCGTTTGTCCGTCTTTCACGTTTAGGAGATTTTTACGCACTCACACTCTTCTAATGTAATTGAGGTCTCACTCATTTCAGTTGTTTGGTTTCTTCCAGATGAAAGTTTATAACCAGCTCAGCAACTTCCACAGGTAAAAGAATTTTTTTACTTAATTTTTCGGTTCGTTCCAGTTTAGGTTACGGGGAATATATCTATATACTTCGCATCTCTTCAGTATGTTGACTATGCACTGTTGTCTGGCTACAGGTATCAACATCGGATTTAATAGTCATGATTTGTTCCGTCCTACAATAGTGAAATCCTCACAAACCGTGAGAGCTCAGAACTATATTAACTCGTGCTCTTCTAATTTTGTTTCAGGTTCATAAATCATTGTCTGGAAAATCCCAGATTCGTCGATCTACTATTCATTTAGCTTTTCCACATGATTTCTGTACTAAACTTACAAATTGGGTTGTGCTATTTTCACTAGACTTGCCTATGCCGGTCAACTTGATCATTGGCCCATATACATGCATACTTGAAATAATTATGGATTGTGTCCTTTCATATATCACTAGTATTTCTCATATCTTGGGTGACTATGGATAATGAATCTGGTGCTTTGTGCGAGACCGGATAGGGGTCTCTGTGGTTAAATTTTCTTCTTGCTGAAGGATTTTCCTCGTTTAACCAGTTATTACACTAACACTTTTATTGTGAAACTAATATTCACTTTTCTGTCCTTGCATAGTATTTATTCATTCTGTGGTTAGATAATATCTTGTGTGGATAACCCCAATTCTTTTATGTGTGGGTAAAGAATTAATCTTCTCCTTCAGATTTTGAATGGTTTTCCACTGTACATTAGTTCACATAACAATTTTTTTTTACTGTTGGGTTTCCTATAAGGAACCATAATATTCGGATTGGTTTTTTTCCTGATATCTAGGTTCCTGCCATATGCATTATCATGGCAGAGAAATATTTTAAGAAGGTCTCTATTTCTTTATGGCAGTATAGCATAGGAGTAGTTGCATATCATAAAAATTTTATGGGAAAGAATTATATGATATACAAGATTTCAATGACATCTATCTTTCTGTCCTAAAATTTGTTATTATTCTGTAATACGTAGAGTTGATACTTGTTACAATTGCTTTGAATTCCACAAACAGTGATGTTTACCATACTGATCTCACTAATGTACCTTTGTACTCCTTTTCTTCTTGCAAATGTATAAAAGTGTTATAGTGTATACTGATTTCACAGTATTCTAAAGTTATGAATTATAAGGTACCCTGTCTTGCTTATTTCTAGCCATTGAAGTAAAATACTTTCATTGGGTGTTTCTATTACCAAACAGTATAGATACCTTATTTTCTAGTCACACTGAAGTTTTTTTTTTCAATTTCCACAGAGGCTAATGTATGCACTCTTTCTATCAAAAATAGTTGAGATTATTTACTTTACAACTGTGTTAATAAATAATAATAGTATCTCCAGATTTAAACCATGTTCTCGTTTAGAGATTCTGGTGGATACTTCCAAACCCACCGTTCCTACAACTAAACAGATTCAAGAGGATGCACTTCTTCTAGAATTTTTGTAAATGTATGGAATACTATTACAACTCAAAAAAAACATAACATAACTATACAGCTACAGTCTATCCCATCAACATTAAATAATCACTTTTTCATAATAGCTATGAGCATACCACTTGGGTAATTGACCAATCCTCCCAATCGTAGAGTCCTTCTATCTCTAGAACTCACCCCCGAGTTGAGACCACCTCCAGAATAGATCAACCTCTAATCTGTTTAGGAGCAGCTTATTTAAGCTGTTGTTCCCAAAATCCCGTTTCTAATTCTGCGTCCAGAATATTAGGATGCTTTTCTTTTTGTTTGCCTACGCTTCCAATTTTAGGGAATTTTTAAAGCTGCTTTATGCTTTTCCCAGCTTTTTACCTCTTCCCAACTACTCTCCACATCATTGGGGAAACTAGATTTTCCTCAAAATCTAATTTAGAAATTATTTCAAGGATTTTTGAAAGATTTTGGGGAAAGTATTTTCCTTTATCCATCCTCATGGATTTAGCAAGTGATCTCATAATTATCATTTTGGTCAATCTGCACAATTTCATTTTATTCATTTCTCAAATTAAATATTTATTTACATCCACAAATACTTGTCCTTTGGGGTCCACTCCCCTTAGGATTAAAGTTCAAATGTCTAGTTTTGAATTAAAACACATAAACTAGGGGTGTTACATATTCCCCCTCTGAAAGCAAACACCGTCCTCGGTGCTATTATTTAACTACTAGAGTTAATTTTTCAAACAAAAATGGATATCTTTCCATCATTTCAGCTTCTCTTTCCTAGGTAGCTTCTTCAGCAGTAAAGTGCTTTCACTGCACCTTTACTCTTGCTACCATTCGGTTCCTCAATTCAGTTTCTTCTCGCTCCAATATTTGAAGCGGTTCTGGCAGAAACTCCCCATCTGGTTCCACCTGTACCACATTCCAATCCACTATGTGAGAAGCATCATGTATATATCTTTTTAATAATGAAACATGAAACACATCATGAAATCTAACATGAGGTGGTAAGGCCAGCTTGTAAGCCACTGGTCCCACCCTTTCTAACACTTCAAAAGGACCACAATATCTAGGAGCCAGTTTTCCACAACTTCCAGCATAAAGTGTGCACTTTTTTTGTTTAATAGGCAAGTACACATGCTCTCCTACTTTAAATTCTTGGTGTACTCTCTTCTTATCAGCATAGTTTTTCTGGCGATCTTGTGCTGTCTTGATATTTCTTTGTATCTGTTTAACAATTCTTTCCATCTCTTGTAAGGCATTTGGTCCCAACATTAGTTTATCTTTTGGCTAGCTCCAGCTCAAAGGAGTCTGACATTTTCTTCCATACAGTGCCTCAAACGAACTCATTTTGATAGAGGATTGGTAGCTGTTATTATAGGAAAGTTCAGCTAAATGAAAATAATCTTCCCACTTTGATGGCCTATCCATCACATACATTCTCAACATATCCTCCAAAATCTGATTAGTTCTCTCAGTCTGCCCATCGGTTTGAGGGTGATATGCAGTACTAAAATTCAGCTTAGTGCCCATACCTCCAAATAGACCTTTCCAAAAAGCTGTTTTGAACTTAGCATCTCTATCTGAAAAAATCACCTTCGGAACCCCATGGAGCCTTACTACCTCCTTCAGGAACACATTCGCTACTTGAGTTGTCCCAAAGGTAGATTTCACTGGTATAAAGTGTGCAGCTTTTGTTAAAGTGTCTACTACCACCATCACTAGATCATGTTGGTATTTGGTTTTGTGTAATCTTGTGATAAAATCCATGGAAACTGTGTCCCATTTCCATTCTGCAATTGGCAAGGGGTTTAGAAGACCAGTAGGATGCTGATGTTCAACTTTAACTAGTTGACACTCCTTGCATCTAGCTAAATATTCTGCTACATTTCTTTTCATTCCTGGCCAAAACAACTTCTTTTTCAAAGCTGTTAACATTTTCTAGATATCCAGGATGTCCTGCATATGGTTGTTTGTGATATTCATCTAAAATCTCTCTTTTCAAGGACTCTACATTGGGAATATATAATCTATTTTTATAACAGATCAATCCTTTCTGGTTTTGAGTGAAATCAGCCATCTCCTTCTTTAGGATTTTCACTTGTATGTTCTCATAATTTGGATCCTGGTCTGCTGCCTGTTTCACTAACTCTTCTAGATCAAACTGGGCACTACTTCCACTGCTGCCTATAATTTGAAAAGCATTTCTACTTAAAGCATCAAAAATTTTATTTTCTTTCCCCCTGATATGTTTTATGTCCATATCAAATTCACTTATAAAAGACAACCATCTGGCCTGTCTAGCATTCAAATCAGTTTGGGAAAAGAAATATTTGAGACTAATATGATCAGTCATCAATGTAAATTTTTTTCCAAGTAGATAGTGTCGCCACATCTTCAAGGCATGAATAACAGCATCTAACTCCAAATCATAGGCACTATAGTTTTGTTCATGTATCTTCAATTTCCTAGATTCATATGCAATAACTGCATTTTCCTACAAAAGGACTCCTCCTAACCCCTCTCTACAAGCATCTGCACAAACAACAAATTCCTTATCAGGATCTGCAATCTTCAGTATAGGGGCTGTGGTAAGTTTTAGTTTTAATTGGTCAAAATTGTTTTGAAATTTTTCAGTCCACTCAAATTTGACACCCTTCCTTTGTAATGATGTTATGGGATGTTCTATGGCAGAAAATCTCTCCACAAATCTGCGATAATAACCTGCAATCCCCATGAATGATCTTACTGTTGAAACATCGGTTGGTACAGGCCATTCTTTAATAGATTTTATCTTTTCAAGGTCAACAGCCAACCCTTGTTCAAAAATAATATGTCCCAAGTATTGAATCTTGTCTTTATAAAATTCACATTTACTGAACTTGGCATATAACTGGTTTCTTTCAACGTTTGCAATATTATTCTCAAGTGCTCTTTATGTTCTTCCTCACTTTTTGAGTAAACTAAAATATCATCGATGAACACAAGTACGAATTTATCCAAGTACTTATTTAACACACTGTTCGTTAATCACATAAAGGTGGCAGGGGCATTTGTCAAACCAAAAGGTAGGACTACAAATTCGTAGTGACCATACCTGGTTCGAAAGGTTGTTTTGCTGATGTCTTCTTCTTTAATTCTGAGTTGGTGATAACCATTCCTTAAATCAATCTTCGAAAATACTGAAGCTCCTCTCACTTGGTCAAAAAGATCATCAATTCTAGGCAAGGGGTATCTATTTTTAATGGTCAACTTATTCAATTGACGATAATCAATGCACATCCTAAAGGTTCCATCTTTCTTTTTCACGAACAACACCGGTGCTCCCCATGGAGACACACTCGGTATGATATAACCTTTATCTAACAATTCTTGCAATTGCATTTTCAGTTCCATGAGTTTAGGGGGACTCATTCGATAAGGGGCTCGGGAAACAGGTGTTGCTCCCGGCACCAGATCGATTGAAAAGTCAATCTCTCTTTTGGGGGGAAGATGAGGAATCTCATCTGGAAAGACTTCCTTAAACTCTCTTACCACTGGTAAAGCATCCAGCAAACTTTTTCTAGTTTTCTGTTCTATTTCTTCCACATGTATTGCATAAACTTGGTATCATTTTCTAGTTGTTTGTTTTAATTGCAGTGCTGATATTTGTCTTACAGAGATAGGTTTTGGTTTTCCCTTGAGAATAAAAGGTTTCCCCTCTTCATCTATACAATGTCGGGTCTTGTCCCAATAGTTCATCATGGCCTTCTTCTTTTCCAGTCAGTCCATTCCTATCAGTAAGTCGTATGAACCTAATGGAAAAATATTCCAATTTACTTCTGTTTGAAAATAGTTTAGCTTAATTGCTGTTCGGGCCAGTTTGTGTGTTACCTTCCTCTTGGTTCCAGTGGCCAGCTGAACCAACCATGACTGCTGAAATTTTTCAGTTTTAAGATTACATTTTTCTACAATTTTTGGACTAATGTAACTCAAAGAAGCACCCAGATCAATCAGAACATTAACGGATTGGTCAGAAATCTTACCCTCCATTTCAACCATGGTAGCTTGATGTTCTTCTTGTTGATTCTCCAAGGCTGCACTGATAGTGGGTATGTTTCTGGCTATCTCATTTACTGTGGTCGCTTCCCGGTCTCTCATAATCATCTGAATGTTTCTATGCGGACAATCCCTCAACAGAGGGGGTTATCCGCATCCCAAAAATTTCAAAGGTTCCCTCATTTTAACTGTGCCCTCTTTCTTATTGTCTCCATCTATTTGTTTTTAAGCCACTTGGGACTGAGTAGTTTGACTTTCTTTGGGTTTATTAAACTTTTTCCTCTGGTGGTCCCTGCCAAAGTTCTTCAGATACGCTGGTTTCTGTTTCTTTCCTTTGAACTCACCCTTGTTTAGCCAGCCTTTTCCCTGCTCAGCCTTTCCTTTAAACTACTGGTAGCACAATCTAGCTTTTCTAACAGCTTTGTCCATTGTTTTTGGTTTATCAAATTCGATCTTCTCTTTGTATACAGCAAGAAAACAGTTCAGAAACCTTTGCACCTTTGCCTTCTCTTCCCTAATATAAGGGACATATCTCAACAGATTCGTAAACTTAGTGACAAACTCATCAATAGTGAGCTGTCCCAGTCTAAGTTCATGAAATTCCTTGGCTTTATCATCATAGTAACGTTCATTTAGATAGCGGTTTTTGAACTTAACCTGGAAATCTTCCCAAGTAACTGTCTTTTCATCAATGGCATGAACCATTTTTGTCTCCTCCCACCACAAGGTAGCCTTACCTTGTAGCTGGTAAACAGCTAATCTGGCCTTCAGATTGCTTTCATATTCATAGACCTAGAAATACTTAATCATATTCAGCAACCAGGCTTCAGCATCTTCCTCCTTCTCCCCATCATAGGAGGGAGGTTTGATCTTTCAGAATTCCCCTTGTAATTCCTTTTTTTGTTTATACTGATGCCTAACAACATCATCATCATCAGACTCATCAGTCTTCCTCTTTCTGGAACCTTCACCTTCTTGGCTGTTCCGCGAAGTTAATTCTCTGATGAGCTTTTCCTGCTCCTCACTGGCTAATGACAATCTGTCATTCTGGCTTTTTATCTCAGCCAATTCTTATTGCAACCTACGCAACATAGCCATCATGGGCGCATTGGGATCTGGTGTATTATCCTCATCACGCAGATCAACATAAATTTCGTCACCTTCTTCCATTCTAGAATTTAATTTATACAGTGAACACACAACAACAGTGAGCACAATGACAACAACCCAGTTTTCTATAACATGGGCTCTGATACCATTTGTAACGTCTCGACTTCCCAATTTTTTTTTTTTTTTTTTTTTGTACACATTCCTCTATGAATCCTTTGAATTTTATTTCCTGTTACATTAAATAACAATACACTTTCTCTAGCCTTGGTTCGTTTTATTCGTATTTCACTTTGGAGTACATATCACTTTATACCTATTAAAATGGGGATATATCATAGCTATATCCTAGATATAACATTTGGCCTTGATATACCATAGCTATCAAATTTCAACTTAATATGTCATAACTCTGAAATTGAGCCTTCCAATAAGATCTATATTCATAACACGTCGGATTTCCACATAGGATTTTATGGTATGCCTAAATGTTTGTCATGAAAATCGTTGATCCTTTTAGCCATAGGTGAATTCACGGAGTATCATTCGAATTTAAGTTTCCTTTGGATTTATATTGGGTTAACATGCAACTAGACATATGGGTTCGTCGCCTTACGTCTTAGGCTTGTCTAATCGTGTCTAGATCTGGTTTGATCGCTTTATTGTATCCATTTTTATTGGTAATCCCACTTCGGCTCTGCGAAATTTGTGGTAGCATAAATTCCATTTATACTTTTGGCTCCGTATACTCCTCGTTTTTGTTTCCGAGAACCTCATTAATATCCCACTTGTTATATGTTAAGTGTATTTGAAGTTCTGTTCTCAAATGTGATGTTTTATAACCCATTACGAATGCGTTAAGGAGTATGATCGTATTCGAGCCAGGGATTTTCTTTACGGCTCCATGATTTGATATACATATTATATTCTTGTGTATTTACTTTTATGAAAAGTACTGGTACTCCTCTACGATGCAGGCGTTATCGCCCTACACGTGGATGGTCGAACTGTGTCGTTCCTTAGGGTTTTGTTGAGGTATATCTGATTCAGGTTCTTTGATGAGCAAGCTCATTTCGTCTTCCCGCTTTAGCTCTGGAATTTTTTTCTGAGCACTGTCACTTGTTCGATGATACTAGTGCGCTTTCATTATATGGCTCGCAATTCTCTACTAAGTTGCGGAATGTCCAGGTAAATTAAATTTCTCCCCCATACTCTTGTTTATACGAGTTCTTTTGTTAGAGTCCTAGTTTAAATCGATTTTTGTTGATCTTGATGCACATGGGATTTGTCTCGTAACCCTTGCATTTTTTTTCACGTAGATGTCATATTTTTATTTCCTCTTACCTAGAGTAATTCCTCAATTTGATTCGTTCTGTCAGTAGTAGCAAATTTAGCTCTAAATAGTACAAAGGTTTGTCTCATATGTTGTATCTCAGAGATTCACTTGGCGTTTTCACAAGGCGTCGTTTAACTTGTTTACCCTTGTCTCTAGCCATTTTCGTGGCTTCCTGCCAAGGTATGTTCGAGGCGATATTTCATCAACGTGCTCCTAGCTCGATGAATCCTCGAAACTCTTCCTTCCATATTCGGATTGGCGAAACCTGCTTCAGTGCTGAGACTGAGTTCATGTTTTGGAATTCGTTTGTTCGTATTTCACGTTTAGGATATTTTTACGTGCTCGGCACTCCTCTAATGTAATTGAGGTCTCACTCGTTTCAGTTGTTTGGTTTCTTCCAAATTAAAGTTTATAACCAGCTCGGCAACTTCCACCGGTAAAAGAATTTTTAACTTCATTTTTCGGTTTGTTCCAGTTTAGGTTACGGGGAATATATCTATATACTTCGCATCTCTTCAGTATGTTGACTATACACTGTTTTCTGGCTACAGGTATCAACATCGGATTTAATAGTCACGATTTGTTCCGTCCTACAATTGTAAAATCCTCACAAACCGTGAGAGCTCAGAACTATATTAACTCGTGCTCTTCTAATTTTGTTTCAGGTTCATAAATCATTGTCTGGCAAATCCCAGATTCGTCGCTCTACTATTCATTTAGCTTTTCCACATGATTTCTGTATTGAACTTACAAATTGGGTTGTGTTATTTTAACTAGACTTGCCTATGGCGGTCAACCTGATCATTGGCACATATACATGCATACTTGCAATAATTATGGAATGTGTCCTTTCATATATCACTAGTATTTCTCATATCTTGGGTGACTATGGATAATTAATCTGGTGCTTCGTGCGAGACTGGATAGGGGTCTCTGTGGTTAAATTTTTTTCTTGCTGAAGGATTTTCCTCATTTAACTAGTTATTACAGTAACACTTTTATTGTGAAACTAATATTCACTTTTCTGTCCTTGCCTAGTATTTATTTATTCTGTGGTTAGATAATATCTTGTGTGAATAACCCCAATTCTTTTATGTGTGGGTAAAGAATTATTCTGATCCTTCAGAGTTTGAATGGTTTTCCACTGTACATTAGTTCACATAACAATTTTTTTCTACTGTTGGGTTTCCTATAAGGAACCATAATATTCGGATTGGTTTTTCCTGATGTCTGGGTTCCTGCCATATGCATTATCATGGCAGAGAAATAGTTTAATCAGGTCTCTATTTATTTATGGCAGTATAGCATAGGAGTAGTTGCATATCATAAAATTCTTATGGGAAAGAATTATATGATATACAAGATATCAATGACATCTATCTTTCTGTCCTAAATTTTGTTATTATTCTGTAATATGTAGAGTTGATACTTGTTATAGTTGCTTTGAATTCCGTAAACAGTGATGGTTACCATACTGTTCTCACTAATGTACCTTTGTACTCCTTTTCTTCTTGCAAATGTATAAAAGTTTTATAATGTATAATGATTTCAAAGTATTCTACAATTATGAATTCTAAGGTACCCTGTCTTGCTTATTTCTAGCCATTGAAGTAAAATACTTTCATTGGGTGTTTGTATTACCAAACAATATAGATCCCTTATTTTCTAGTCACATTGAAGTTTTTTTTTCAATTTCCACAGAGGTTTATGTATGCACTCTTTCTATCAAAAATAGTTGAGATTATTTACTTTACAACTGTGTTAATAAATAATAATAGTATCTCCAGATTTAAACCATGTTTTGGTTTAGAGATTCTGGTGGATACTTCCAATCCCACCGTTCCTACAACTAAACAGATTCAAGAGGATGCACTTCTTCTAGAATTTCTGTAAATGTATGGAATACTATTACAACTCCAAAAAAAAACATAACATAACTATACAGCTACAGTCTATCCCATCAACATTAAATAATCACTTTTTCATAACAGCTATGAGCATACCACTTGGGTAATTGACCAGTCATCCCAACCGTAGAGTCCTTCTATCTCCAAAACTCACCCCCGAGCTGAGACCACCTCTAGAACAGATCAACCTCTAATCTGTTTAGGAGAAGATTATTTAAGCTATTGTTCCCCAAAGCCTCTTTCTAATTCTGCGTCCAGAATATCAGGATGCTTTTCTTCCTGTTTTCCTAGGCTTCCCATTTTAGGGAATTTTTAAAGTTGCTTTATGCTTTTCCCAGCTTTTTACCTCTTCCCAACTACTCTCCACATCATTGGGGAAACTAGATTTTCCTCAAAATCTAATTTAGAAATTCTTTCAAGGATTTTTGAAAGATTGTGGGGAAAGTATTTGCCTTTATCCATCCTCATGGATTTAGCAAGTGATCTCATAATTCTCATTTTGGTCAATCTACACAAAGTCATTTTATTCATTTTCTCAAATTAAATATTTAATTACATCCACAAAATACTTGTCCTTTGGGGTCCACTCCCCTTAGGATTAAAGTTCAAATGTCTAGTTTTGAATTTCAAACACATAAACTAGGGGTGTTACACCCACATTTAAGAAGACTATACCATTCCATATGCTAAGCAGAGATAGCTCTGGTAATTGTCGTACTACTAGCTTCCAGATAAAGCCCTATCAAGGCTGAGAGGGATCAAATCTCTCGAGAAAACCTCTTTTTGAGTGCAAACTTGAGGGAAGGTTTTCACCTCGAGAGATTTGATCCCTCTCAAGACTGAGCAGATCCAGAGGTTAAGATGGATCTTTAGCCGGTTTCAACAGGTGTGACCAAGTGAAAATCTATCGACATAATATGAGGAACATATGCTTAATTTTATCAATAATATGTAAATACATCTAATATTAACATAACCATTTTAAATATGTTAAATATATCTGACATTCATTGAGTCATTTTAATTTTCAATTTGATTAGTTACCTCAGTTTGTTGAGATGATAAATATTGCAAAATAACTTTAATGATGAAATAAAATTTTGACCGCAAAGTGACAATGTAATAATATTGAATGATAGAAATTATGAATAATAAGAATGTAGTCAATTAGGAAGTCTTCATTGTGATCGATTTTAAACTATTTTCTTCTACTATTATTATTTTCACCGATGATAGTTTTGTCATATTTTCATATTGATTATTTGAAAAGAACAGTTGGAATTGTAAACCATTTAAATATTTAGCTCGAGCTGTTGTAGTAAACATCATACCTTGTCTCTCCTGCTCTCCAATATTAATAGGCTGAATTACTATAACACAAAAATCAATGTACATTGCCAATCATTTTTTCTGCTTACAGTGAACACATTTCACACACACTATTAATCTAATGACTTTAAAATTAATGTACCATCATACATCAAATTAGAAATCAACGTATACACTGAAATCAATGCAACTAATGCAAGAAAAAAAAATAATAGCAAACAACATCTACACTAAAATCAATGCATATAATGCAAGTAATGAAATATGATTACAAATCAAAATCTACACTCAAATAAATGAGTCTAGTGCAAGTAGGAAAATAGGATTTAAAGCCAACATCTACACTAAAATCAATGCATCTAGTGCATGCAATCAAATAGGATTAGAAAAAACCATCTACACTCAAATTAATGCATTTAGTGCAAGAAATCAAATAGGATCAGAAATCACCATCTACACTGAAATCAAGGCATTTACTGAAAGCAATCAAATAGGATTAGAAATCACCATCTACATTGAAATCAATCCATTCAGTGCAAGCAATCAAATAGGACTAAAAATAATCTACATTGAAATCAATTCATCTAGTGAAAGAAATCAAATATAACCAAAAATCAAAATCTACATTAAAATTAATGCATCTAGTGAAATCAATCAAATAGGATTAGAAATCATCATTTATACTGAAATTAATGCATTTAGTGCAAGCAATCAAATAGGATTAGAAATAATCTACATTAAAATCAATCCATCTAGTTTGAGTAATCAAATATCATTAGAAATCAACATCTACACCAAAATCAATTCATCTAGTGCAAGAAATCAAATAGGAGTAGAAATCACCATCTACACTGAAATCAATGCATCTACTGCAAGAAACCTTCTTCCCTGTCTCCCCCATATATATCTATATATCCATCCATCTCTCCTTCTTTTTCTCTTTATCTCACCCCACCATTCACACACTCTCTCTCACTCCATATCTATCAATTTTCTTATCCCTCCCTCCTTCTCTCCATCTATCTTTTTTTCTCTTCACCTTACATCTATATCTATATCTCACTCTATCTCTATATCAACTGCAAAACATAAACTCTCTTTCTCCAATATATCTATCTATCTATCACTCCCTCCTCCTCCTCCTCCTCCTCTCGCTTCTATCTCTCTTCCTTCTTGCTACGCTTTCTCCCTCTATCTCCATATTCTTTATCACTCCCTCTCTCTCTCTCTCTCTCTCTCTCTCCACCTTTCACCCTCTATGTCTTTATTCTTACCTCCCCCTCTCTCCCTCTCCATATTCATATCTCTTTCCCTACCTCTCTTCACTCTCTCTCTTCCTTTCTCTCCCCCCATATCTCTCTCTATCTTCACCTTCCAACTTTGTTACCATATGCCTCTCTCTCTCCTTCTCTCCCCCCTTCTCTCCATATCTCCTTATTTGTCTCTTTATCTCACCCCAAAACATACACACTCCCTCTTCATCTCTCCCTTGTCACTCCCCCCCTCTCTCCACTACTCACTCTCTATGTATTTATTCTTCCCTCCCTCTCTCCTCATCCAGCTCCATCTCTCAATCCCTCCCTCTCTCCCCCTCCAAATCCATATTTCTATCCCTCCCTCTCTCCTCCCCTCTCTCCTCCTCTCTTTCAAGTCCCCTCTCCTTTCCTTCCTCTCTCTCCCTTTCTCTCCTACCTCCCTTTCTTTTCCCCCATCTCTCTCTCTTTCCATCTCTCAATCCCTCCCTCTCTCCCCCTCCAAATCCATATTTCTATCCCTCCCTCTCTCCTCCCCTCTTTCAAGTCCCCTCTCTTTTCCTTCCTCTCTCTCCCTTTATCTCCTACCTCCCTTTATCTTCCCCCATCTCTACCTCTCTCTCTCCCTCTCTCCTACAATCCTCTCTTCCCCCATCACTCTCTTCCTCTCTCGCCTCCTTCTATTTGACCCCCCAACTCTCTTTCTTTCTCTCTCTCTCTGTCCTCCAATCCTCTCTCTTCCCCCATCACTCTATCTCACTCTCCAACTATCTTACTATTTCTATCCCTTTATCCTTCTCTCCCCCCTTGTCTCCATCATGCCTCCTTTCTCCTTCTCTCCCCCCTTCTCTCCATCACTCCTATGTATCTTTATCCCACCCATAAGCATACACACACTCTCTCCATATTTCCCTTGTCACTCCCTCTCTATGTATTTCTTCTTCCTTTCCTCGCTCCGCCTCCAGCTCCATCTCTCTATCCCTCCTTCTCTCCTCCTCCTCTCATCCTTTCTCTCTCTCCCTTTCTCTCCTACCTCCCTCTCCCTTCCCCCTTATTTCTCTCTCTCTCACTCTTTACCCTCCAATCCTCTCTCCTTCTCCCTCCCTCTCTCCTTATCTCTCTCCCACCTCCATATTTATGTCTCCCTCTCCCTCTCTTACCCTTCTCTAACTCTCTCACTGTTCTCACTCTCTCTCTCTTCATTCCTCTTCTCCTTTCTCCTTCAATTTATTTCCATATCTCCCTTGTCACTCCCCTTATTTCTCCACCTCTGTCATATATCATGATATATTAATATATATTACAATATAATAAATTTAATATTGTATTAATCTAAACATATTAAATTTAATAATATTAATATTTTAATATTAATGTTAAGGTTAATAATGTTTTTCTTGGCATGTTATTAATGATAATTTGGTCCATGGTATTTGACCCTTATACTTCATATATAATTAGATCTTGATTTCTAATCGTATTTGATATATTTTTATTTATTTACCTTACCTCTTTATACCTCTTTTATATTTACTTATTTACCATACCTATTTTATAAATATATTATTTGGCCCATGGTATTTTCCCATGGTATTATAAATAATTTGTCCCGTGGTATTTGGCCCATGGTATTAATAATAATTTGTCCCATAGGTTTCACCTAAATAAAGCCTGTTTTTGAGTTTTTGTAAATATAAAGTGGTTTATTGAGTAAATATAAAAATTGGTTTTATTTATTTACCATACCTCTAGTTTATTTATATTTTTATTTATTTACCATACCTCCTGAGTAATATAAAAAGAGGTTTTATTTATTTACCATACCTATGGTTTATTTATATTTTTACGTATTTACCATATATTATTTATTTATCATATCTCTTTTTTGAGTGTTAGTAAACTCTTCATATTTTAAGTTTATATCGTTTAAATTTATTTTTAATAAATTTTTAATTGTTCATTTATATGTTTATGTAAGTTATTGTTCAAGTCAACATTTTTTTTAGCTTTAAACATACCCATGGTCATACTAAGTGTAAAAAAGTGCCTCTCGACGCAAAA
>JAXQQM020061759.1:0-50910 GCA_034641835.2 Pinus albicaulis
GGATGATTGTGTCTTGGTCTAGGAGAGGCAGTTTAGGTCAAGGTTTGTCATGGTCATTGTAGTCATCAGGTGAAGAATCTATAAGAAGAGATTTGTGGGTTTTCCCCTCAAGAGGAGGGGTTTTAGCCCTCGCTTAGAGCCTAACTATTGTGTCACTGATGTTATTGTTTTTTATGGTTGTTTGATGTTTTAAACGTAATCATAATAATGAACGAAGATGATAAGTAAGAAGTAACTCAAACAACTATCATGTATGAGAATTTTCATTAAATCTTGCCCTACCTAATTCTCAACACTTTCGTTAGTTACTATCATATATTGTTTAATGTAATTGATAATGGATTAATGGGCTCATGATTGAATGAAGTAACTATCCTAAGAAAAGAACATGTTTCCAAAATTAACATGGAATCAGAGCATAGGAGAGAACAATCCCAAGCTCAAAGAGATTGCAATCACTCAGAAGCATCTGAAGAGTTTCATTGGTACCTCTATCCCTCTGTGTTAGGGATCAAGAATGTCAAATCTGTGGTATTTTCTTAAGGCCTTCTACTAGCCCTAATCAATGGACATGGGGTCCAATCCAAGAGCAACTCAAATATCATGAGCGAAAGTTGAAAGTCATCAAGGTATGTTCCAGTAATATATTTTCCAAGGATTATTTATTAGTCCCATTCAGACTGTATCTTCATTATATTTGAAGCAGAGTTTCTCGACCATAAAGTCACAGTCCTGGGCATAACACATGGATACCAAATCCTAGGTCTTCTGGGCATGATCACTATGATCACTGTTTGTATCAGCATTTCAGTATTCTCTTTAGTTTGACTCTTTTAGTGTGCCTTTAAGAATACTTCGTTTTGAAGATAGAAATCCTCTGTGATAAGGTCTTGCCACTATGGTTCCCTACTTGAAGGGTTAAAGTAATTGTTTGGAAAAATCATATCATCAACAAGCCGTGTTTCTCTGTGATCCTTGAATGGATCTCATCCTCTAAGAATTATCACTATGACAGGGAAATCTCTGTCCTAGTGCAGTATCATATATGGTATCACTCAGTTAGCTTGGTTCCTCTAAAGAAGGCATTGCTCAATCTCTTATATCTTGGTTCCTACTAGTTTACTCTCAATTGAAACAGCCCCACAGTCTATGTGAACATCTTGTATGGTTCTCCCTTTGCAATCTCAAGTTCTCAACACGTGAAAAGTATGGCTGCACCATATATATATATATATATACAAGTTATGGCAATCAGGGTATAGGTTCGGGATATTATAAACATCATCTCAGGCATGTAAGTTGATCTATATTTACTCCTGTTATGACTCTGAGTAATCATATATTCTGCAGTAAGTGTGTCCTCCTATCCCTCTTCAATATAGTTTTCAATTGGCATGACATCATATTTTCAGGCAGACCATTATTAATATACATACGTTTAGTCAGCCTTGAAAGAAGAATTGAGATATGCATTGATGTTCAAATCAGTCATGGCATTCTGTCAAAGTTTTTGGAAGTTATGATGATAAGGCTTGCTTCCAATCTAAGTGGTGGAAAAGTCATGGCCATAGATTGTATGTTGACAATCTTCTCCATACAAAAGGAGGCTAGCAAAGGAGTCATAGGACAATGAATCATCAAGGCTCATCATTATTTTGGATAATGGCATAAAAATGCATCTATACAGAATATATGCCTCTGTATGAGACCCTTGATTTTCTCAATCCACATCAGCTTATACACTTCTTAGCCAACCTGTTAAAGTTTATTTTAGTTACAGTGGGTACACACTGAGTATAGACTTTTTTGGGTTACATTCGTAAGCAAGATAGCTTCTGGCATCAAGCTGTGGAGATGTTTTCATTTTGTTTAACAGAATTAATCTTCGTTCAGAGCAGAGGTTCAACTAGATTCATGTCAGTCACAGAAGTCCTGCGTCTCTCAAAGGTAACGAACTTGGAAGTTTGAAAGATCTGAAATATAAGTCTGCACAGCAGAGATGCTTGGTTATATCAGCTCCTCTATGGCACTTCTATGGTCTAATTTCAATCATGCAATATGCACGATACCATGTCAGTCTAAGAAGAAGCGATAGGGATTCTATGGCAAAAGAAACTACAACACATTTGAAGCTTTCAATATTGAAGAACTGCTTGGAGAAAAAGTGCATGGCACTTTGGAACAGTTCTACCGCTATCAGCAGAGGTGCCTCAATAAATAGTAAAGATCGAAATCTTGAGTTTATACGACATTCATTAAGGTTCATTTTCGAAGAGTAGCAAACAGAAATCATTGCAATTTCATATACCCTAAAAAATCGAATTACATTTTCATTCAGGAGGATTTAGAGAAAGTGTGTACATACCTGGTCAAACTTTAAGGTAACAAGAGCGATGTGTGAGGAGAGGCCAAAAGTAAAAGCAATTGAGGAACCAGATCCATGGAAGAATAAAAAATCCCCCATAGAAGGAATTGCGAGCCCCCTTCAAAAAATCGTCCAGATGGGTGATTCTGAGAGCGTCATCAACAGTGGGCCACCATATCATGACCATGTAATCTGCTTGCCAAGTGATTCATCATACATTTCTTTTTCTTGTCATTTGATGTCAAGGTCGAGTTGGATAAGCTTGTGCAGAAAAAGAGCTTGAAGCTCGTTCAATGAACTTGCACAACTGATAGATCAAAAACCCGACATGAAAGCACGGTGATAAAATTGAAACAGAGTAGTTTACATAGTTTTATGAATTAAATAATTGATTTCCTACTGGCAGGAATCATAGGGCGGGACATCAGAATTAAAATGAATGAATATTTTCAAAATTATGCAATTAAAATTTGACCATGGGAAATAAGGGTATAATAAAATAGGATGTGTAGTAATTACTTAAATCACTATTATATATTTAAATTATTAAGGAGACACAATTTTATGAGTAAAATTATAAAATACTATTGAATAATTTAGCATAGGAATTATGGCTAAAACATTTAAGAGTTAGAATAGAGTTTTTAAGTGATAACAATAAAAATAATACATATTAGAGATATATACATAGATAATATATATCAAGTTAAAGTGATCTCTAAAGCAACATCTTCCTACACCTAGTGTCCTAGATGGCCAAGGTAAGGTGTCGTCAAACCAATTATACAGTCATTCATATATCTTAATTGGAAAATTATTAATGTCACAAGAATCACAAGGGTTGATATGTCAATCAAAATTTAAAATTATCCTCTAAAAACTCATATAGAAAGTGGGGTAACAAGTCCTATGACATCCAACCTGTGATTTGCAATGGGAAATCCTCAACAGTCTCTTTGGAGAAATAATGTCTCATTAAGGGGTTCAATAAGAGGTATGAGGCCCCACCAATTTGATAGTTGAAGAATTTTGAACATTGGCTTGTCAATTTTGGCCCTAAGTAGGCAAGGCAACATGGAAGGAGGTGACCCCTTTGGAAAATTTCAAAAGGGGAAGGCCACATAAGGTCTTATATAAAGATCTAAATCCAAGGACCTCCCTCATAAAAATAGTTAGACATGTATTGAAAGAAAGTAGATAACAACCATCTAAATCTTGATAAAAGAAAATAGAACATCCCTTGAATCCATAATAAATGGAGCATCTACATATGAGGTGATCCTCTAACTCAATGTTGTGTATATGGCAAAGCTAGAATATGTTATTGAGAAGAGGAATATATTGATGTCATTAGTTTCAACTAGACACTAATGTAAACCCACTTTGAAACCACCAAGGGGGATCTGAAGGGCAACATCTAGTGCTCTAGTGTGTATGAGGGTTTAAAAATAAGGCCCCCTCTTATTTTCATGAAGTGTTCCTAGTACAAATCCATCTTAGTGTCAAGGCCATGAAAAGATGAAGCTCAAGTACTAAATTTATTGTTTATAAATAACCTCTTTAACAACTTGACACAGACATATAATGATGTCATTTACATTGGAGGTGTATGTCACTTGATCATGTTACAACTTTAATCGCTCCCCCACAAAAAGGTGTTATGCTCCCTTGTGATGATGCATCAACCCTAATGGAGAAAAATCTCGTGATGTAAAAGAAATTTAAACATGATGTAACTTTAATAGTGCCCTACATTCACCCCTTGGCTCACCACTCATGGCAAATGTGAGGCTATTTCAAGCATTGATGTGGATAATATAATTTTATTTTCTCTTGTGTATAGTATTCTACATTGACACAATTGTGTTTTTTTAGCAAACAAAATATTTGTATCAAGGGTTAGCTCCTTGTGCATTAGGGTTGAAGAGGTTGTGTCATTGTGAGTGATCTATTCATTGCCAACTCCTTATGTGGGAGAGCACTACAAGCTCCATGTCAACATGACGTGTAGATATTGTGAGCAATTCTTATTGAGGTTTTGAAAATTATCCAGTTGTTCCACATTTGGTATACATGTTAATAAGGGCATTACCCACAAACACACACCCTCGAGACCAACACCTAGTTCTCTAAAAATCAAATGGTACCAATATTCTTAGTTAGAGGTGAAGGATTTTCCTAAGAGGTTATTTTGTTGGTTTGATGTGTTGTTTTTTACCTTGGATACTAAGTGGTGAAGGGCTTCAAGGGTTAAGAGTTAAGGGCCAAGGGCTTGGGTGGAAAGGGATTTAGGGGTTAAGGGCTTAATAATTAAGGGATTTAGGTGTTAGGGGTTAAGGGGTTAGGTTTTAAGGTGTTTAGGGGTTATGGATTAAGGTTTAAGGGTCATGAGTTAAGAGAATAAGGGGTTAGTGCTTAGGGGGTTCATAGATTCTACATTAGGAGTTAATGGCTTAAGGTTTAATGCATCAAGGGGTTGATGGCTTATGAGTTATGAGTGTAGGGTTAAGAGATTATGGCTTCGGGGTTAAGGGATAGGGAATTTAGTGGTTATGGGTTAATGGCTTATTCATTGTGATAATGGGGCCCCTAATCCCCTTATCACCACTATCAGGGGTTCCTCTTTCAATTCCTCTTGTTACCTTCCCTCCAGCCCCCCTAGCCCCTATGAAATTAGGTCTTAATCCCCATTCTCATTCTCTAATGTGTGGATTATAGATCTTATTAAATCATGCTTGGACATCCCACTTCTACCCACCCATGCTACATGTGTGTCCCCTAGTCCTGTTCAATACACCACAAAATACTCCTCCCACCTTTTTGGTCATATCATTCAACTTATCTTAACATTGTGGGTGAAATTGGTGTTTATGTTGTAAAGTGAACAAAGAAAAAATTTACTTGTTTTCTCTTTTGAGAAGATGTAGAAATTGATTGTCATGATTGGAATGTGCATGCATCAATCTACATTGGGTTGTTTTTCGAGCTTAGACATGAATAATCATTTGGTCATACTCCATACTATCGATGGAATCTAGTATCACAAATGTATCAATGGGAAGTTTGAGAGATTCTTTTGAAAGCTTGTGTGTTGTGGTGTTTAGCTCCTGGAGAATGTGTGTGAAAGATAGCTAGTCCAAATAGTTGGGGGGATCCATGATATCCTATAGGATGGGATGTAGGTAGATGTTTTCTATCATGAATTATTGACCCAATTGATCATGATTTTTTAATCCCCCATGATCTATCGGGATTTGACTCTTTTGATGGATGTAATTTTCAGAAGTGTATAAAGAGAAATGGAATCAACTCAGTTGTTGGAGCCTTAACTTTGGGTATACCTTACTTTCTCGCTATAAGACTAGGAGAGGAAGAGTACCACACCCACTTTGCAGCTAGGTGGGATAACTTGTGCAACACCATCAAAGAAGTCACAAGGGCATCCAAGAGGGAGTGGAGAAATTACCAGAATCCATTAATTTTGTGGTTTAGGATGAATCTTGTCTTCTAAACACTATTTTTTATCAATTCAATTGTGATCTTTGTTAGAATTTCTCATGAACAAAATGTGTTGTTGTTCCAATCCCACCAGATATGGCTGATTAGAATGCATGGGAAACCTTTATAATAATCTTCCATGATATTGAGTAACTAAGTTTTGAATTTTTCTTCCAAGTTTTAGATAGGACCACGAGCCTATCATGTTCAATTTTGCAAGGGTGGTGGTGATCATGACCTGCACTATGTTAGGAGAGGAGATAAATAAGTGTGAAGAAATATCATCAAATGACTTACCTAAAGGATAGATGTTGGGTTGATTCGTAAACTATCATGGATATTTTTTGTGAACAAAATGTGTTTTTGTTCCAATCCCACTAGATATTGTTGATTAGAATGCATGGGAAACCTTTTTAATAATCTTCCATGATGTTGTGTAACTAAGTTTTGAAATTTTCTTCCAATCTTAGATAGGACCATGAGCCTATCATGTTCAATTTTGCAAGGGTGGTGGTGATGACCTGCATTGTGTTGGGACAAGAGATAAATAAGTGTGAAGAAATATCATCATATGACTTGCATAAAGGATAGATGTTGGGGTGACTCGTAAAATATCATGGATATTTCTTGTGAACAAATCTGTTGTTATTCCAATCCCACCAGATATTGTTGATTAGAATGCATGGGAAACCCTTTTAATAATCTTCCATGATGTTGTGTAACTAAGTTTTGAAATTTTCTTCCAAGATTAGATAGGACCACAGGCCTATCATGTTCAATTTTGCAAGGGTGGTGGTGATGACCTGCACTGTGTCGGGACAAGATATAAATAAGTGTGAAGAAATATCATCATATGACTTGCATAAAGGATATATGATGAGGTGATTCGTAAACTATCATGGATATTTATAATGAACAAAATGTGTTGTTGTTCCAATCCCACTAGATATTATTGATTAGAAAGCATGGGAAACCTTAATAATAATAATCTTCCATCATGTTGTGTAACTAAGTTTTGAATTTTTCTTCCAAGCTTAGATAGGACCACGAGCCTATCATGTTCAATTTTGCAAGGGTGGTGGTGATGACCTGCACTATGTTGGGACAACTAGAGATAAATAAGTGTGAAGAAATATCATCATATGACTTGCATAAAGGATATATGTTGGGGTGATTCGTAAAATATCATGGATATTCCACTAGACAGTTCATCATAACATAATAGATAAAACTATATTTAAAAATGAATGAATAAGAGTTTGTGACAGAAAGTGTAAGTGAGTTTCAGGTGTGCTAAGGAGGGAGTGACGTCAAGGCATGCTAGGCAGTGTTAAGGCATGCTAGAGGCCAGAGAAATGTGCCAAGATGTGCCAGGTGCCAGGGTGTGCCAATGCATGCCAGGGCGGAGTGTTTGGGAGTGCCAAGGAAAAACAAGGGAGCACTAGTGTCAAATGCATGGAAATGAATGAATAAGAGTGTGTGACAGGGAGTATCAACGAGTTCTAGGTGTGCTAAGGAGGGAGTTTAAAGGTACACAAGTTAGTGCCAAGGAATGCTAGAGTGCCAGGGCGACATGCTAGGATGTGCCAAATGCTAGGGTGTGTCAATGCGTGCTAGGGAGTGCCATGGAAACATAAGGGAGAACTAGTTCAAAATGTCTGGTAATGAATGAATAAGAGTGTCTGATAGGGAGTGTCAGTGAGTTTCAGGTGTGATAAGGAGGGAGTAGCAAGGTTACATGTTAGGAAATTCCAAGGTAAGCTAGAGTGCCAGGGCATGTCAGGGAGTGTTAGTGTGCAAACCCTTCTTCATTATATTACAAACTACAATACAACATGCTAGAGCTCTTGTACCATGGATCGTGACCCTTTACAATCACACTGATACAAGGAATAAAACTAGGGATTGGTGTTAATCCTTTGACAACAAATCTATCATGAACAAGACAACACTTGACCTACTTGTTGATGGTGGCCACACACAACCCTTTGAGTCCACAAGTTTAATGAGAGCACCACAAGTTTAATGTTTGGAGAACAAGGGGCCACCCCCTTGTCCAACACTTTTGATGGGTCCCATGCATCATTATGGCACTCATGGACCCCAGTATGCCTCCTAGAAGGCCCTAAGACATCAATTGACCTCTTATGAGACTTATTATTCCATGTATGAGATAGTTTGGTGGGATTGTCACCAAAACTTAGGGTTACTTGCATAATATTTTATGTTTAGGGGCTAATGTAGGCCCATAAGCTAATTCGACCAACTCCTAATCAATGTATAAATAGGAGTTAGTTGGATTCATTTGTATCATCACTTGATTTGGGATCTTTCTATCTTTAGAGAACTTCACATTTTTCCTTGGAGGACTATTTTGGATGATGGATGCATTTTGATGTATGGATTTGGGCTATTTTTATCTTGGAGATTTGCTTTTGCAAATGTGAAGTTGGTTGGATATACGCTCTAACATTGTGAGTGAAAATTTAACGCTATTCTTGTTGTTGTTGCATACTATTGAATTTCACTATAACTAGGGTTAATTGCTGCATGATGGAAATGTGGAATTATGTGTCTATTTATCTTATTTAATGTATGGGCCATTGTTGGATGAATGAAATATCTTAGAGATTATTTCATCTCAATAAACTTGCACCACTTGTATGAAGTATAAATGCTTGAAGGTCACTTTTCGTTTTCCTCTAACATTGGACGAAGTTGACTTTCTGGGCCTCCATGATCAAGAAACTGAATTATTGTTCATTATCACCCCTGACTCCATATCCCCAAGTGAATTATTTACTAGTACCTCAAAAAGGGTGATGATTTCCCCCACCCCCACCCCCTTTTTCACAATTTTCCATTTTTCCCTAGGTCTAGCCCCATTAGGTCACCTAGGGCATCAATTTCCCAAGAATATAGCCAGAGGAAAACTTTGATCTCCTAGAGGCAACGAAATTGGTGGGTGCCTTCACTCTCCTCATAATTTGGGCCAATTTCGACGATGGAATCTTCAAATACCTCAAGCCCTAGCTCTAGGATCAAGTTTTGCATAGGTTTTCCCAAGGCTAGAGCCTAGTAGGATCAATTTGACCCATCGAAGTAAAAAATATTTCCTAATCCTTTCCCCTCACATTTTCCAAGATAGGAACATCATTGGTTGCTAAATTCCATCCCCGAACCTAGGTTGGGTCCACTTGGCCCCATGTGGTCCCATTTGGTGTCAAAGGCCTTTCATCAAGGACCATTTGGGAATCCAAGTTCCCAAAGGATTTTAGGGATTGGTAACTTCCTTTATAAGTCTTATTCTTCTCCCTCAACCCTTCAATCCCCCTCCTCTCTCCCTAGAAGATCAAGTCCCTTGCTTAAAAGGCAAGCATGTCCCACTCTATATTCTATCTTAGGAAAAGGGATTCTAGGGTCACTTCCCACCTATTCATTGACCTATAATATACGAGTGACTTCCTAAACTACCAGGACTCCTCCCATCGGTGAAATTTCGTGAAGAGCAAGGAGCCTTAGTTGTGGTGACAATGGGCTAAGCCTCCACCATTTCCCTTGTCCTAGTTGTTTCCCTCTTAGGAACCCCTTTTAGGTCCACTACTAGTTTGAGTGGTAACAAGTTGTTCACAACTCCATTTGTGAACAACTCTTTGGTATGCCCACTTTTTCCATACTACGACTCCAAGATGAGAAGTCTAGGGCTATGGAGGTTGCCCTTCTTCTCATTGAATTGATCCTCTACAATATAGTGAAATAGGGCTAATTGGTTGGCCCACTTGACTGCTACTTTAGTCCTTCAAATTATGCACATCCTTAGGCCCTATAAACCTGCCCTTCTACCAATCTTGTTGTCCTTCACAAGTACAAGAGTTAGGGTTCTTCTTTGACAGTCACCTAACAACCCTCCAACTATACTTGGACTAGCATCAATCTACCCAACCATAGTCAATTATTTTTACTGATCTAGGGCTCACAATATTTTCTTCATCTAGGGCTCTTCAAATCTTCCACATAACAATGGTTTGAGTCCTCTCAAAATCATTGTTCTTGTGTATCGACAATTTGATCTTTGTTTTCCAATCTATGAATAAATCTGAACTGCTCCTCTTATCATCCTTCTAACAATCTGTAGATGACTAAACTAGGGTCACAAATCAACCACTAATAGTCCATTGACTAATTTTTTATAGGTTGCTTCAGATATCTATCTAAAAATCCATGGATAGTCCACCAAATCAACTCCTCAACATGTCAATCCATTCTTCACATGGCACATTTCTTCTGCATGCTCAATCTTCTGCTCAGGTTCCACCCTCCTTTGGATCTGCTATCTCCACACATACTGAATCTGCAAGCCATCTTCCAGATCTGTGGTCTATATTTCAGAAATAAGCCTCGCTTTAAGGGTCACAACTGCTCTTCTTCTACGCAAATTTTTCACAGTCTTAAGGGCATACCTTATGAACTAAACATGCTAGGTAACTAGGGCACTATACTTATGTACTTCTAATTGTTGTAGAACAAACCCTATCCACCCATAGAAAAAACCACGACTCTTACCTCCATAAGAGACTCAACCTAGCTCACATGGATCCATAGATTTTGGGCATTTCTTTGACTGAATCTTGACATGAACTTCAGATCTCAATGTCAACCCTCAAACTAGGGTTAGCTCAGTCAATATTACGCCTGCGTCTACTTTTGTTTTGGCTCTAAATTACAGTGAAAGCCCTCCTCCATTTATGTTTATCTTTATAACCACCGCAAGACAAGATCGTATCAATCCTCTCTTCTATTTCATGTATAAAATCTAACCAACGGGATTCAATCTGATCTTGTAATGTACTAAAACAAGATATTGAATTCTTCCTACAAACACGATCGCACAATCACATATAAGTAAGAGAAAGAAATTATCAATTGCACAACAAAAGATGTATCTGGGGAAAGAAACTGCTCAAAACCCCTCTATCTCTATTGTGTATTAAGTCAAGGAATCATGAAACAATACAATGTTTAATCTCTCTTGAGATTCTCCAACACTCTGCCAATTGTCTCCTGCTGATCTAGGCAAAATTGGTCTAATACTTAGCCAATTCTCAGTCTTCCTTCAGCCTACCTTGCTCACGCAATTCCCATGGAATTATCTCCATATTAATTAGGAAAATCAACCTTCCTTGATTGTGAAATCCATCATGGCATCCTAATGACTTTATAATTGCACATGCGAAATTTTCTATAAATACAACTGATAGTTATGTTCCTCTGAACTGTGTTACAATAAGGATGAAGGGTCTTTTTATCATTTAAAAATAAGATAAAACCCTAAACAACCAAAACCCTAACCCGAGGAGATGTAACACCAAGAGTTTATGGGCCCCGTTGGGGTTAGTTGGGCGGCCAACTTCCCGGGGTCGTAACTTGGTCATATGATCTTCGTTTGATGCACATGATACCTCATTAGAAATATCTCTCCGAGGAATACAACTGATAATGCAATTTAAATGAGATCACCAAACCTTTCATGCCCAAAAAATGTTGTTTGGGGCCTCAAAACGGCTCTGGAAGTTCAGGACCCGAAAAATTGACAAAAATAGTAAATTGTGCTATAATTAAGGAAACTGAAAAACTGAAAGAGACAATGGCGAGGGCCCAAGTGGAATAGGCGGGTGGCCACAAATATCCACCTCGATCACCTTCAATCGAATTTCTTGAGCTAACTCAATCATCATGACTTAGTTAACTGACACAAGTTGTTATGAGACGAAATTACAATTTATTGTCCAATTTATTTAAGGGAAAAATAAATAAGACGCCTCACATTCCTCACTCCTGGTACATCAAAATTCCTCACCGGTGTGAGTGCATTTTTTTTTGTCCTTTCTAGTTGCCAATTTCACTGTTTCTTGTTGCAAATTTCAACAGTCCCTCTCAACAAGAAAGGAATTCAATCAATCCCCATCCGGTACCTTTGGAATGTTCTGCATGCTACACTTCTCTAGTGTTGTTTGCACCTGCAAATCCTGAAACTGAATAGCCTCCGAACAACTGAATCAGTATAATGCATCTGTCATCAGAGTCTTCTGGCTCCTGCTAGCTACTGCACCTGTCTAGTAGTGGATTCTATGCACTGTTGCTGACATCTACATCCGTGCCCTTTGAACTGTTGCTAACTTTGATTTGTGCTCTAGTATTTGACATCTGTCACTCTGATTTCTATCTTGTTGAAATCTGACTACATCAATCTAATTGATCCTTCCTACTACTGTTGTATTGTGGGCTCCTTGTAGCCAGGTTCGATCCATGAGACACGCCATCTCAATGGACCTTGCCCAAATTTCTTATCTTGGGATTATGTCTACACATCACCCCACCTTACACCTCAGATTATGGTTGCTCCCTCTTCCTATCTGGCTCAAAATTTCCCCCTCATGGTGGTCTCTGCTTGAGTGGATGCTTCCACTCGGTCTCCTCTCTACTTCTCCAATTGTGGCAGCTACTCCACAACCTTCTGAGACTGCTTCTCATGAGAATGCATGTTGAGAGGTAATTTATGCTCCCTCTAAACCACAAAGTCTCTAACTTCTGCCTTTCTCCTCAAAGATTTGCATGCATATGGTACCTCAAGTACATATAGGTTCTTGACTCATGCACAATGTAATTGTCCCGACGTTACAAAAAGTTTCTAAAAAAGAATTGATTTTAAATCGATGATATCTCCCTCATCCGAGCTCTGATTCGACCGATTTTTTTTTTTCTCCATTTGGGTAGATTTTCACAAGGATTCCAAATATTCTATTTGTTTTTGAAAATTTTACACCAAAATATTCAGATATTCTCTGCAAACTCGCCGTCCAAAAAATTCCTGCTCTGATACCATGTAGAAAATCTAACCAGTGTGGGTGCATTAAACCATGCCAAATCATACCAAGGCATCTCAACATATTCCATACATGCTAATACTTTCCAAGTGCCAACACGTGCCAAGCGCCAATATGTGTCAGGGACTAGTGTTATGCATGTTATGAAGTGGAAGGGAATGTTGAAGAGTGCTAAGGTGTGCTAGAGAGTGATAATGCATGTTGATTAGTGTTAAGGATTACTAGGAAAAAACATTAAGGGGGAACTAGGTAAAAATTCATGGAAGCTAATGAATATGAGGAACGTGTGCCAGAGACTAGTGTTAATGAGTGTTAGTTGTCATGCCAAGGAGGGAGTGACAAGGTATGCTAATAATTGGTAAGGCATGCTAGGGAATATCAAGGCATGTCAAGAATTCCCAAAGTGTGCTTGGGAGTTCCAGGGTGTGCTAATTATATCATGTGCCAATTAATAGTGCCAAGATATTCCAATACATGCTAGGTGCTAAGGATATTGTGGCGCAGGGTGCCAGGGTATGTCAATATGTGTCGAGGCAACAAAAGGAAGAACCAATATTAAGAGGGTTAATAAGTCAGGACTTTATCTTTTTGAAAAGGGGCATGCCAGGCACACTAATAATGGGTCCAAATACATGCCAAGTGGCATTGTGTACCAAGTGCTAATGTATGTTAATGCATTCAACCAAGGTGTTCCAGGGCATGCTAGGGACTATATGCAGTATGCCAACACATGCTAGGAGAGTTCCATGTTGTGCTAGCGCATGCCACCATGTGCTTGGGCGTCAGTGTCATCACAATATGTTCTAGGTAAAAATATGTTCCAAGACATGTGGGGTGCTAAGAAATGTTAGTGTGTGCCAAAGCATTAATTTAAGGTGTGCCCAGATTGTTGAGGATTGTTAGGTCTTTCTCATTAATAGAATTGTCAAATCTTGATTATGTATTAAATAATATATTTCCTACACACAATAGTGGAACTTTATCTAAAGGGAATTCGCTAGATAATAAACTTAATAGATATGAATCATTTGTTGACTCACAGGAAATCTCTATTCGACTAGTCATTACTTGAGGGAAATGATACACACTAATTACTTCTACAAAAATTGACTGACCCTAACCACTATGGCCTTGGACATATTATAAAAAATACTCCACAATAATTGTATTAAATCGTTATCTTTTGACAAAAAAGATATTAACAGGCACGTAGCGTCATCAAAAACTCATTGTAATGATCAATGATGACGGGCATTTTTTGACTGTCACCAAAAGTAACAAAAAGAGCATTGGTGAGGGTCATTAAAAGTTTGTCACTAGAAGTGTCACCAAAGAGAGAATTAGTGATGGGCCTTTAACGACCCTCACCAAAAGTGTCATTGAAAATGTCTTTGGTGACGGACCATAACGGAGCATCACTATATACATTTACAGTGACGGTTTTTTAATGATAAATGATGACGGACATTTTTTGACCGTCACCAAAAGTAACAAAAAGAGCATTGGTGAGGGTCATTAAAAGTTCGTCACCAGAATTGTCACCAAAGAGAGAATTAGTGATGGGCCTTTAACGACCCTCACCAAAAGTGTCATTGAAAATGTCTTCGGTGACGGACCATAAAGGACCATCACTATATACACTTACAGTGACGGTTTTTTAAGGACCGTCACCATATGTGACATTGGTGACGGACCTTAAAGGTCCGTCACAAGCATGACCCTCACTAATGTGCTTTTAAATTTAGGGGGGTTCTTAAAATTATCCATGATTTTTGATCCTAGTTTGTATAAAAGCATAGTTGGAAGCCTCATGTATTTGACTGCAACTAGGCAAGATATTATGCATGTTGTTAGTTTGATTTCCAGATTTATGGAGAGGCCAAAGGACGCACATTGGAAAGCAAAAAAAAACAATTCTGAGGTATGTGAAAGGAACTAAAAGGTATGGAACTTTATATACTACTTCAGAAAATTCTGAATTGATTGGATATACTGACAGTGATTGGACTGGAAGTATTGCTGACTGGAAAAGTACTTCTGGTTATGTTTTTCATATGGGTTCAAGAGCCATTTCATGGGCTTCTAAGAAACATCCTATTGTAGCATTATCTACAGCAAAGGCAAAGTATGTGGCAGCTACAGCAGCAGCGTGTCAAGCAGTGTGGATGAGAAGAATGTTGAGGAATTTGTGTCAAGAACAAGTAAAAGGGACAGTGATTTATTATGACAATAGCTCAGCTATTGCATTGTCAAAGAATTTTGTGTTTCATAAAAGAACAAAGCACATACATGCAAATTTTCACTACATCAGAGAATTGGTGAACAATGGATAAATTGTTTTACAGCATTGTAGAACAGAGGAGCAATTTGCAGATATTCTGACAAAGCCATTGGGGCAGAAGAGTTTTGATTATTTAAGAAAATTCTTGGGTATGACTGATAACCCAGCAGCTGACTTTAAGGGGGAGTGTTGAAAATATTAAAGTCACCTGCATACCCCGTGTAGGTAGAAACAGATTACATCAAAGGGGTAGAGGATATTGCGTGCACAACACTGTGCATTCAAGAGGAATGGAGAAACTGTAAGAAATTAATTTTTTTTATGGCCGCAGCCACCATTGCAGAGATGAATTTATTGTGTTATGGGGCCGTAGCCGACTTTTGTAGAATAATTGAAGAATTCATGGTTTAAACCATGCAACAACAGGTTTCATTGAAAAACAGTCAAGTCGGGCTTTTAAGCCCTTACCAAACATTTTTTGTTTAAACCCTCCAAATTTTTTTTTTGTGGTCCCCACTTCATCTCCCATCGCTAAATTTTATTTCAATGTCTTCTTCATATGAAGTTCTGGAGCGATGCGATGTTGCAATATCGCACATCGCATATCGCAACGGACAGAGTTATACATACCACGTCACCGCCGATGTTGCGATGCGATGTGGTCCCCACATATATCGCACATCGCAATCACTCATCCGATCCACCGATGCCGATAAAGCAAAATCACTCATCACAATTCTTCCGCACAAACGTTCTGCTCATTCCATCACCAATGCGCCAATGCAATGTGGTCTCCACATCTATCGCTTCATCGCAGTCGCCAAGTCCAAAGGTCCGTCTGCCAAACCTTTCAATCGTCAATCCGCCGATCGCCGATGTCGCTCATTGCTTCGCCAAAGTCCAAGGTCCTCTACACCATAGTTCTATCGATCACCGATGCGATGTGGTCCCACTGCCACGTGGACCAATCATGTTCATTCACGTTCATTTTACCCATGACGTCACCACCAAGTTTTGTAACGCAAAAAGAATCCATTTCAGTTTATTTGAAGGTTTAAATTTCTTTTTTTTTTGAAGAATTATAGTGTTATGGGGGCAGTGAAATTTTTTTGAAGAGAACCAAGGGGTGCCTTCGCAGTTGACCAAGGCTGGTACGTTGACCCAAAGATCAATGGTGGAGATTCTTTACGGGGGCATGGCACAGATCAAATGTACCCTAGGGAGAGTGCCTCCGCAGGGACCCATAGGAAAAGATTTCATATTAGTTTTTTTTATGTTTTTCTTTATGTTTTTAATATAGTCGCTGCATATAAAAGGCTCAATAGAGGATAGTTGTTTTTAATGTAATGGTGTTTTTTCGCACAGACAGACTGTGTATTGTGATTTGTAATGCCCGAAGGCAGACAGAGAGACAGAGAGGAAAATTTGTAACGTTGCGTCTGTAGCAGCTAAACCACTGTGAAACCAGAACCTAGTTCTGAAGATTGAATCCATAATTTTGTAATATTTTTTGTTTTATTAATGAAATATTTTTTCAAATTGTGCCATCTCTGTCCAGTGAGTGAAAAATTGTTCACATTTCTCTGTGTTAAAGGAGGAGAATTTTTTTTTATTCTCCCTGTGTGTTCGGAATATTAAGAAATTCCAACAGATACAGTGGAAACATTATGTCTAAATGGTAAACAACGATGATGGAAAATAACAAGAATGACATGTGTCAATCCCCTGAACCACAAGCCATAATGAGAGCATGACTGCCACTCTGATACAAGTGAAATACATTTTAGCCCTGAATATTGTTAGCTCAAAATCAAAATAACAAAGACACACCTACTTCCAAAAGAAATTTCCTTAAAGCAATGAATATATGGCAGCATCAAAGACATCAAGAACATGGCTCAGATGTGCGCTTCATTTTTTTCCAAATTGAGAAATGCAGAGTTGTAAATAATTGTGTGGCAAGTAATTTTCGAAATATTTTTGTTCCTCCGCTTCTCTATGCTTATGAACCTGGTTTTCACTTTTTAGACAATGTTTGTTGTGGCGTTTGCTTCATAGGGACCCGACTTTTAGTTTGTTTTCTTTTCCACCATTGGTGTCCCTAGTATTTTCCTTTCATCCACCGAATTTGTTGGTATTCTCTTTTCAAGCAACTATTTGGTTTTTGTGTTTTAGAGAAGTACCAATAAAAAATATGTTTGCGCGGAATTTGGAGTGATGAACCTATCGAAAAACGTAGCAGCCACGGCCTCCTTGGATCCATGGGAGACATAGATCTGTGAGAGATTTGTGGATGGAGGAGCTTATGGGCGACCATGTACACAAACATGACCAGGAGTACATTGCCCATTTGAGAGAGTTACTCTTCACAGTAACAAATATCTCAAGGCAGAGGCCGCTTGATCGCTGAACCAAACCAGCCAAGACAATCTCCTTTCCTCTTCTGTCTGGATGGAGCTCGAACAAAGAATGGAAATCATAGGATCTGGTTAATGAATGGACAGAGGAATGGGTAGATCTCTCATGGTTGTACGCACTCGTAACCAAAACAACGAAGTTCGGTGATGCCCACTTTGAAGTGCAATAGTAAGTTCACTGTGAAGCAGTTTTATGTGAGACTTTATTGCCGAAAAAATCTCGGAATGACATTTTTCTAGCATTGGGGATTATAATTTTAGCAACATCCATGTTCAGGTGGATTTGTAAGGCTCTGTTTTACAACTGTTCACTGAAACATGACCTTCTGGTTACGGATGTTTAGAACAAGGAGTCGATGGTTTGGTGTTTTCCAGTGACAATCTATAGATTGCGGAGCAGCCTGAAAATACAAATTTGGGAGAGATGGTGGAATATAATAATAATAATAATAATCCAATTTTAAGGTTACAGCCAAGCCATACACCAAATTGGTGTATGAGACCCCCTTGTTTTTGGGACATAATAATAATAATAATAATCCAATTTTAAGGTTACAGCCAAGCCAGACACCAAATTGGTGTATGAGACCCCCTTGTTCGTGGGACAAGGGACCCACCTCCACACAGCGATTTGATTGCTAAGTCTACGAAGGCATACATACTCTACTCCCCTCTAGCTTTGAACCTGTGACCTCTTCCAAGGAAACACATGCTCTTAACCATTAGGCCCACTCAAGATATATGGAAATTTTTTATGGTGTTGTTGTGACAAAGCATAAGGAGTTTCCTAGTTCATTGGAGTGTTGGGAATCGATCCCTAATTTTTTTTGGTTTTCCTGGTTCTTCTAATCTGCCGAGGAACAGTTTTTTCGCGTGACCGGGTTTTTTTCAAAATTTCTCCAGGAAGGCAGTCGGTTGTACTGGGTGGTACAGGGGCAGCTTGGAATTAAGGTTAACGAGTACTTTAGTAGTTATGGCTAATATCCCACGATCTTGAAGTTATAAATTCTGGGCTAGAGGAAAGCTCTAGGAAAGGGTCCTTATCTACGATTCTGGCCTTCCATTTACTACACAACTACTAACATTACATGGAAAATATGGTTTGAGGCTTATTTGTTCTGACCATTGTGACGTGAGGAATAAATGGAGCCAAGTGGTAATGTGTCAGATCCCGAGGTTGTGATATAAGACGCAGACTTTATGCATGAATTGGAGCTGGAGGAAGCTAGTTTCAATGCTCACAAGTGCTTTTCTCATCGTAGTATTCAGGATGGTCTATCTTCCTATGCTTCGGATTCCCAACCAGGCTAGGAATTTGTAGATTCTACTACTGTATTTGTGAGGAAATGGAAGGCTGGCATAAAGGGCCATTCTTCTGGTTGGAGAGGAGGGAAGTCCTTTAAACCTGCTGCTGAGAGAAGACTTTTAAGTTTTGGAAATGACGTAATGTGGGAGAGAGTAGATAGCTTACTATTGTGAGCGTTGGTGGGGTGGTGGAAGTTTGCTAGCCACAGCTCGATCGACCTGCATCAATGGTTAATGGAGGCTTGGAAAATATCATTGGGTACGAGCCTTGGGTTGGTAAGCTACCATTTAGGTGGTTTTGCTTCCATTTTATGAAGAGTGAGGATGTACAGGAAATATTACATCGCACCTGGGTTAATGGGAGATACTTTTTACCACTATATTGATGGACCACTGATTTTCATCCTATAGATAATGCTCCAAAGAACCATCTGTTGTGGGTAAAGCTCCCAGGGTTACCTATCCAATTCTGGTCGTCGGCGATGCTATGGTGTATTGGAGACAGTATTGGAAAATGCAGATTTATGGATCCAAAGTGTAAAGGAATCTTTGAAAAAAGGGTGGCTTGGATCCTAGTAGAGGTTTCTTTTGCGGGCGGCCTTCCAGAGGACCTGAATTTGGCTTGGGAAGGTTTGACATATCGCCAGCGATTGGATTACTGGAACACCCCTTTTAGATGCCACATATGTCATGCGATGGGGCATATGATGAGAGCCTGTGCACAATGGCATCCAGATTTTTTCAGAGGCCCGAAGGGAGCATGTGGTGCCCACAAATATACTAGCAGGGATGTGAAGAAGTAAGCACCCATTGTTTCAGGGACGCTTTCTTTGGATTGGCACATGGCGGAAAGGGATGTTGTGGGACGTTCGGGTGGTGAATTAGTTATGTGGGATCCTTCTGTTGCATCCATGAAGGCTTTCGGATTTTTTGGTGGGATCATTCTTTCAGGTTTTATAAGGGGGTTTGAGAAACAGGTGCATTTTATCAACATTTACGCGCCTTATCATAATAGGCTATCTTTCTAGAGCAGGATGGAGAGTAGCGGGATACTCCTTTTGGATAACCTAATTATGGCAAGGGATTTCAATTTATCCCTGAATGATGGGGAGATATCGGGGGATAAAGGTAGAAAGGACTAGTTGGCGAGTAACATTTCTAAGATATTTAAATCAAACCATCTATACGACTTACTATTCAAGGATATGGGTCCAACTTGGTTTAATGGTAGAAAGGGGAAGGAAGCCATTTATAAAAGAATTTACCGCTTCGTTGTCAAAGAAAATTTATTGGCCGAGATGGGGGATTGGGAGGCATCAAGTGGTGACATTTTAATCTCAGATCCTCGACCAATTATCTTGGAATGGTTTTTTGAAAAATCCCCAAGGGTTTTCCCCTTTAAATTCAATCGTGGGTGGCTACAGGATCCCTCTTTTTTTATGCTGGTGGAACAGCACATGATACAATATCCGAGAGGTGATAATATTTCGACAATGGATTATTTTTCTAAGACTCTGAAGGGTTTAAAAGGGAAGGTCAAACGATGGGAGAGGGTTAAGAAGAAATAGATGCAAGAGTCTCTTAGAGCTTTTGACCTGGATTCGGTTCGACTGATGAAAGAAATGAAGGTGGATAATCCAAGGGATGCTCAATGGGAAAGACTGAAGGAGTTGGAAGAGGCGAGGAGGAAAATACTTTTATTTGAAGAACAGATTTGGAGACACAAAAGTAGAGAAATTTGGCTCTGGGAAGGTGACAAGAAGACAAGGTATTTTCATGCTTTTGCAACAGGGAGAAAGAACAAAAATTCAATATGGCAGATTAAGGTTAATGGTACATCATTTATTTCTTAGAAAGACATACAGAACGAAGCAGTTAATCACTTTCATAATATTTATAAGTCTTGGGAAGAGCAGTTTTACGAGGAATAGATGTGGGCAGTGCTAGGAATATCGCTTATGTTTGATGAGGGATATTTATAGGATTTTAAGAAGCTGATCAGTAAAGAAGAGGTATTATTGGTTTTAAAATCCTTTGCGGTTGAAAAAAGTCCGGGGCCCGACGGATGGACCCCAGAGTTTTTCATTTACTTTGTTGATTATTTTGTTGGTTTTGTTGATGCAGACTGGGCTGGAGATCTAGACCAAAGAAGATCTACAAGTGGGTATGTGTTTAGCCTATTTGGAGGTGTAGTCAGTTGGATGAGTAAAAGATAGTCTGTAGTGGCTCTTTCAACTATAGAGGCAGAATACATGGTAGCCACTCATGCAAGAAAGGAAGACGTTTGGTTGCAGAGATTTTGTTCAAGTATGGGGTTGGTGCAGCAAGCTATAAAAATATACTATGATATCCAAAGTGAAATTTTCTTGACTAAGAACCCGACTTATCATTCAAAGACAAAGCACATTGATGTTCAATAGCACTTTGTGAGATATATGGTTGAGGCTAAAAGGGTGTTGTTGGTAAAGGTGGACACTTTGAAGAATGTTGCAGATGCATTGACGAATTCAGTGAGCTCAGAAGTTATTTTGGTGTAGAGAAACAATGGGCGTTGCAAAGCTGGGCTAATGACTCACCTCTCCTGTGGCCCCCTACGGAAAGAAAACAAGTGGGAGAAAGTTGGGTATGTGTTATATTCTTTCCACGACTAGTCACGCACGGGGGGTTCACAGGGGGGGTGATAGCCACCCCTATATGTTGTGATGGGTGTAGCATGGGGTTCATAGGGGGGCGGCAGCCTCCCCTGTTTGGGGTCCAGGGCAGTGCCCTGCGAAAAAAAATTTGGACCTTATTTTTTGGTGGGTGGACCTGCCCATGGTTTTGTGCATGGATTTGCACATGGTTTTGGGGCATGATGGTTTTCAGCCCCTGGTATTTTGTAGATCTGGTCAAGGGAGCTAAGATTATGTTCTAATCCAGGGTTAATGGATTGGGGTTTATGTATGCTTCGACATGTATATATATGTGTTGTAACACTAAAAGGAATATAATGAAAAATCAATCTGGTTGTCCTGATTTGGGATCCAGGGGAAAATCTCTGTGTATATTTTTTTTATGTTTTATGGTCTCGTTATTGTTATTTTATGTTTTTAAGATTCGCTTGCAGATAATTTCTGTTCAGGGTTAAAACCTACAACATGAACAGTGGGTACAATTTTTTCTTTTCTCACCTGCTTCTTTCCAAAAAGTTCTTTAATTGTCTTTGCATATATGGTAATGTCTTGTATAGCCTGCAAAAGAGGAATTTTAATGTAAAGGATTTTTAATTCGCCTAGGATATTGAAATCTGGAGAGACTATCAGTCTAGGCAGTGTTAATCTTTCACGAAATGGAGGGGGAGAAATACTAAGTTTTTCAGGCTTCCCTTGATCAATCGTTCCCTTTCCGTGCTCTACTTCTGTTTTCGTCATATTTTTTTGTCTAGGCTCTTTTGAAGTTCCAGATTCAAGTTGTGGCAGGGTCATAGCTTCTGTTGGTGAAATAATACGTCTTTATCTCAACCTTAGTTCATTACATTTCTTCTGTTCAATTTCGGGGTTTGGGTTTTCTACAATCTGAATTAGCTGAACCGACCTGTTGTTGGGGTTAGGATTGGGTTGAGTCAGCAATTGAGGCCATATGATAGGCTGAGGGTTGTGTTGGACTGTGTATGGAGCTAGTAATGTAGGTTTATTTTGAACTCATGTCCTCATCGGTAGGTTGGTCATTCCTAGGGGTCGCTGCCAGTTCTGAGGCCAAGTTGTAGTTTGTGAAGGGGAGGCTAGCCACTAGGTTTGATAGGGAGTGTTTTGCCAATAAGGGGTAGAGAAAGGAAAACTTGGCCACTTATTTCCTGAAGAGGGTTGTGTTCACCAAGGCAGCATAGGAAATGATTAAGATGGCCAAGTAGAGAAAATTAGTTAGTTCTGCCAATCTGTTGCAAGGTTTTACTATTTAAACGGGGGGGAAGAAAAGAAATGAGCCAGGTCTTGTGGCATACCTAGTCATGCTTGCCACTGTCGACGTTGGTTCATTAGATATACGGGTTCTGTCTCTTCTTCTGCTTCTTTAAAACTTCCTTCAACCCTGGAAGTGAAGGGAAATGGTCTGTATCATGGTCCTTGGTGAAAATGGTGCATGTCTGAACCATGTCTAAAGGGAATTCCCTTTGGTTATGCTTCTTCCGACAGCATGGGCAAAATGTGGCCAAGTTTTGTTCTGTTATAGCTTTCTTCTGCTTGGCTTGCAGGACGTCTAGCTGTGTTGTCAAGGTGCCCAAGATGTCAGTTTTGAAATCTTCTAAAATATTACCAAATTCTTCTCTGGTCACGTTGCCACCGGATTTCTTAGGATCCCTTGTAGCTGAGTCTTGCCCGATTGGCCTACTTCGCATACTACCCCAAGAGTACCTGATACACAGTGAAATAATATCATCATATTCTTCTTGGTAGATGTCCCCTTTTCCCATTATGTTAAGTGTTTCAACCCATCCTTCTTTCATTCCCTTAATCATTGTTGCTTTTAAGATGTCTTTGGATAGTGAATTATATGGAGACCTTTGTAATTTATATTGAAATCTTTCGACGTACTCTTCTAATGTATCATTTTCTTTTTCAGACATGCTGAAGATTTCATCTTTTAATTCTCGAGTCTGTCAATAATCTTGATATTTATTAAGGAAAGTGTTCTTCATATGGTCCCAGTTACTGATGGTTCCTCCACCGAGCCCCAAGAACCAAAGTAATGTAGTCCCTTTCATGGTAGATGGAAATGATTTTAGTTTCTGATGGTCAGTGGTGTAGTCATATCCCCTACATAAGACATCGAATTCAAATAAAAACGCATCAGGATCTTCCGAGGTCAACCCATGGAAGGTGGGGATGTTTTGTAAGGGAATGGCTTTCATAGGGCATTTGCAGCATGATCAAAAATGGGTATTCCAATGTTGATGTCTACCTCTGATTCTGGTTTTGATTGTTTGCCATTTGATCAAATATATGCCAATAATCTTCGGAGATTTCTTGTTCCGGAGGAATAACCTTAGTGGAATTAGGAGGTGGATGCGAATGAAGCTTTACAGCACTTCCCCGATCTGGGATACCGAGTGTCTCTGTCTCGACCACTCTCTTAGGATATTCAGGCTTTGGAGTTCTTACATGTAATGTATTGTTGGTTTCTCCTTCCCCTTCCTGTAAATTGCAAGAACCTCCCTCTCTCGAAGGATCAATGCTTACGTGATAAGAAGTCTAAAGGCTTTGTTTAGATCCCTCTATTTCACTGTGAATCTTGGCATGGGCTGCAGATGGTGAGGTTGTTGCCTAAGGGAGTCCAGTAGGACTTTGAATAGGAAGGGTTTTGGGTCCTACGAATACCTAGGATTCAGCCTGCTTAATGATTTCGGCTATATATGTTTTTATACCAAGGATTAATGGTCCCTTGGGTTTCGTGGACTTAAGTGGATGGTTTTTATTTGTTTCTATATTTTCTTTCTAGTCATAAAACAAGAGCACCTATTCTACTAGTTTCTGCACAATTGTTGAGAAGCGGGCCAAAGAGAAAGCATTTTGGTTGCCGGTATGCAGGTTCTTACCTCTCGTTTTCAATACCCAATTCTTCGCAGCAAAATAAAGAAGAAATAAAGGACATCACTCTCAAACACTCTTCCCCCATAATGGCGTTAAAAATTTTAGGTCATAAAGGTGACTGTTACAAGCAACTTCAATGCTTCTCATTCAATTGTCAACCCAAGGCAAGTCTTATTATTTCAAGAGTGTGAGCACAGTATATGCAAGTGATATCAAATAATAGCTACTCTACATTATCATAACGAGGAATATCTAATTCTAGAAGTTCAATCAATTCAAAGGGAAATGGAATTATAAAACGTTTTTTAACTATTCTATCTAAGTAAGCGCAGAAAAGGGCAACCTACGATTGAAAAACACACTGATGAATTGAAAAATAGTCCTACTGAATTGAACATCAGCTTCAAATAAATTGAACATCAATTTTTTATCTAATTTTGTAATGGAATTCTATTTTAAAGTAAATATATGACATCTTTCGGAATCATTTAACAACTAGATACCTTGCAGTAATGATGAAAGGGTCCAACTTTAGCTATATACAGAATTGAACAACAGTCATGCTAAAACTAATGAAACACACATAAAGCATCAGGAAATGATGAAGGCATCTAAATAATTATGAAATTATTGACTGTAAGCAAGAAGGTCAAAATGATGAACTATTCTAATGAAAGAGAAAGTTGAAGCATCTTATGTTCACAATTCGACCAATTAAATGATATCTCACGAAATGTGTTAGACCACTGAAACGTAAATTCTGTAATTGAACGTATAGCACAGAGATTAGCGTAGAAACTCCCAAGGCTGGGCCCAAACCACCAGAAGTATACTGCTATAGAAAACTCAGAGATTGACTATCCAAAAATGCCAAAACCTTTATTAAGCTGAAAGTCAATACATTGATAGAATTGGACAATTTTGTCCTGATACGTCTATTATAGAAGAAAGTCTCTATATCTCTATCTTGTTCATCTTCGGCCTTTTAAAGGTGAATTCAACAGTGGTAACGCTATTTTCCATACAGGATCATGCTACTCATGGATGTCATTTGAGTTCTTCAGACGTGGAGGTGTCATTCCGCCTTCCACCGACCCATGAGAGTCATCATGATCCCGTTAGTCTCTCTTTGTCAACTGTCTTTTGATTATCACCAATTCAGCTAATTTGTTTCCCTGTAAATAAATATAAAACAAGTCAATTTCCCATTGTTAAACATCCCTTTTACTGTCAATTCATTTTGTCCTGGTTTTACATTAATTTTCCTTTCCCTTACTGTTAAGATGAGGAAAAATTCATAAAGGTGCATAGAAATTCATGGTAAAGGTAGGGTGAAAACGTACCTTATTCTTAGCTCAAAAAGGCCATCACAAAATTGGATACAACTTTGATATTAGAAAACATATATTGCATCATGTCTATCTATTGTTGAATTGTCTATATGCAACAGTTTAGAAACTAGAAAATTTAGACAAGACAGATTAGAAAAGGACCTTTTGGATCACACATTCAAACCCTAACACACATTCAAACCTACCCATTCTAATGATATGAACAATACATGTCTAGAATTATTGTTCCAAATATTATGTTTCATTTTTGAGTAAATTGTGCCTCATTAGGCCGCCATAGAACATGATACAACTTTGAGATTAGAAAACGTAGATTGCATCATGTCTATCTATCCTTAAATTATCTATATGAAATAGTATAGAAACTAGAAAATTTAAACAAGATAGGTTAGAAAAGGACCTTTCTGATCACACATTCAAACCCTAACACACATTCAAACCTACCCATTCTAATCATATGAACAATACATGTCTAGAATTACCAAGATAAATGTATCTAACCTACCAAGATTCATACTTGGTCCAAATGCTCAACTATGAAAACATTTATTGTAGGTGCAAAACTACATGAGAATGGACATATTTTTAGATATTTTCAATTAAATAACCCTCTAAAGCCTTCCAAAATATAGGGGGGAAAGGATATACAAAGCTTCATTAATGTGAAAAATAGTGTTGACTTGGAAAAAGATCTCCAACATGGTTTAGAGAGCAAGTCTCTCCAAAGGGGAATTATGTTGCTATAATGTCTCAACTAGAGGAAAAATAGGACAATGCCCCACCAATAATCATAGTTGTAAAACCTCAATACCAAATGCCACCTCAGCTTCCCCAAAATGGCATGATGAGCCCAAATGTAGAAAAATGATTGAATGAGAAGAAAGTGTTGAAGATTATCAAGAGGAAAAATTCAAATTGACAATGACATCTATGAATATAAGGAGATTGGGGATATGAATATACACAATATTAACCTTCAAGGCATTCTAGAAACCTACCAACATCAATAGATTCAATATGTCCATGGAGAAAATATTTGACTAGTCCAACATACCCTCTCAAAAAATACAAAACCTTGATTAGAGGGTATACAAAAATCATACACAATATCAGGGTTAGGTGTTGTACCTAATTAGCCTATTAATCTTAAAAAGAATCCTATAGAGGACAAGCATAGGGACAAATAAGTAAATTTCAGTTACTATAAGAAATCAATGATTTTATGGTTACCTTACTATAGGAAATCAATGATATTGATGATAAATTCTTTCCCACCCTCCTTCATCCATAATTTACAATGAAAGTAATCTCATGGAATTTTACAGGTATTGGTGGTAAGAGTGTGGAAGGACTCCAAAAGGTTGTAAAATTTAAATCTCCATATATTCCCATGTTACAAGAATTCACTTTCCTTAGTGTATTTTTACAATTTTTTTCATAATTTTTTTATAAAAGTAGTCAAATAATATTGGTGGATTAAAAATGCTTAATAAGAGACTTAACTATCATTTTCAATCCAACTACTATCCTTCCACCTAATATTTTTTTTCTACTAAACTAAACCTTTCTATTTATTTTGAGAAAAGGACCTTTCTGATCACACATTCAAACCTACCCATTCTAACCATATGAATAGGACATGTCCAAAATTACTGTCTTTGAATTGTCTTTATGCAACAATATAGAAACTAGAAAATTTAAACAAGACAGATTAGAAAAGGACCTTTATGATCACATATTCAAACCCTAACACACATTCAAACATAGGAATTCTAATCATATGAGCAGGAAATGTCCAGAATCACTATTCCAAAGATGATGTGTTTTGCGTAAATTGTGCCTCATTAGGCCACCATAGAACATGATAAAACTTTGAGATTAGAAAACATAGATTGCATCATGTTTATCTGTCTTTTAGTTTTCTATATGAAACCGTATAGAAAATAGAAAATTTAACAAGACATATTAGAAAACGAATTTTATGATCACACATTCAAACCCTAATACACATTCAAACCTACCACTTATAATCATATGAACAAGACATGTCCATAATTACTATTCCAAATATGATGTTTCATTTTTGAGTAAATTGTTCCTCATTAGACTGCCATAGAACATGATAGAACTTTGAGATTAGAAAACATAGATTGCATCATGTCTATCTATATTTAAATTTTCTATATGCAATAATATAGAAACTATAAAATTTAAACAAGACATATTAGAAAAGGACTTTTCTGATCACTGATGCAGGGGCATTAGGCTCTAGAAATACTTTTTACATAAGTAGACATAGGGGGGCTCTTATGTAGTTAAATTCTCATGTAATTATTAGTATTTTGAATAAAACATGAGGAATGTGAAGAGTCGGTTTAGTTATTTTGGGATTAAGTCTAAAAAATTAGTAAATTGAAGAGTCTAGCGAGCTGTTAGAGAACCTGAATCGATTCAGGTCACTATTATGTATAAATGTAAGTATGTAGGATAGAGTAGGGGACCCTTGTTCAGAGTCTGAGAACTATTGAGAGACAGAGTGGAAGGTCGTGGAATAGAAGATCTGGCCCCATATGAAGTTGTAAGTGAATGATTTTGAAATTGATTCCAATTGCATGTATTGATGAGGCATTTGTTTATAAGTCCTGTGTGAAACCCAAATGTATTCTTGGTCGAATGTATATAAGGAATAGTTTAGCTCTGTGGGCAAGTTGTGAACTCTGCATTATTGACTGAATCAGCAATTCTGTATGAGAAGGATTAAGTCTCTGTGAGTAAATGTGTGTTATAATTATGAATAGCAATAGAAATCTCCATTAATATTAATCGTATATAAATCTCGTGAAACCCAAATTCAGCTCCTCGATTGAGTTGATTAGATGTGACCTATATTGGCTGGGTTACAGGGGCAAAGAAGGTCATTTTTCCTTCGATGATGTAATTGGTTGGTATCTATTGTGTTGAATTGAACTAATTAATCCACATTATGAGCTGGAGGTATGTTAACCTGTGTAACAGACTGTCGAAGTTCGATTCATAGATATCGGGTTTCCAAGGCCACAATACCGTGAGAAACGGGAAGGATAATCCTGCGTGAAGGGTCATGGAAGACACAATTGAGATTTCTGGTGGTGGAATGCGTAGTGTGTACTCAATGAAGCAGTTTGTTATAACAGGCAGAAGAGTCGTGTTGAACGCCGATGAAACGAAGGTTAAATACAGAAAGGTGGAACCTTGAGTAGGGAGAAGTGGAACCGCGAGGAGGAACAGGACAAGCGGTATTGAAGACAAAAACCGAAAGTTTCACGTTTTTATTTGGTGGTAAGTGGAATGGCTAGAAAAATGCAATATGGGTCTCCTTCTGACGCGTGGCAAAGGATGGTTTTGAAAAACCACGAATGTCGCGTGAATTTTAAGCGTTAAAGGTCGAGAGGAAAAAAAATGTGATTTCCGTTGTGTGTCATCGGATATTGTTTTGGAGCGCAACGTAATGCGGATCATTGGATCCATCCGACGTTTAACACAAAGGTATGTTATATAAAGTCGTGGGACCCTCACGCTTGTTGGGTTTGGTTTAAATTAAGTCAAGGTTTGTAAATCCTGAATGTATAAGGTATGGTGAGCGGCGATTTTAGTTGAAATTCGATGTATGTGTGGGACCGATAGTATAAGGCCTGTGAGCGTTAAGTTGAGGCATTATTATGATGGTTCTTGAGAATGGAACGGAGGTTATTAAAAGTGCAGAAGTGTCCTTAGACACACAATTTTATTGATCAAGCAAAAATATTACAGGGAAAATTACAGGAGTTTACACATGTAAACTCACTCTCACATTCTCTCATTACACATTACAATGAAAATAGGAAACTAACCTATTTATAAGCTTTATGCTCTAACTTAATCTAGTTATGGATCACTTGGAAAATAAACAAGTGTCCATTTACAATAAATGAGATTCTAACCACTCTACTAACTTCACTCCTAACTTAGAGCCTAGGAAACGACTCTTTTCTAGAGTCCTAATTTTTAATAACAAATTTCTAATTCTAAATATCTCACAAATATATTAAATATTCTATAATAATAATTATTAATTTAATATATTAAATTAATAATTATTTTATTCAAATACTATAACCTATGATAAAAATTATTTTTGGATCATCTAAAATTCCCCCCTATGATCCAAAGATACATTGCAACAGATACCAAGTTCATCCCTAAACTGAGTAAACTTTATTCTACCGAGAGGTTTTGTGAAAATGTCGGAGATCTGATCTTCTAAAGGGCAAAACACTGGCTTGATGACGTCCTTTGCAATGAGAGATCTGATATGATGATACTTGGTGTCCACATGCTTTGTCTTTGAATGGAAAACTGGATTCTTGGCAAGCTTTATTGCTGATTGATTGTCGATGAATAATGAGGTAGCTTCTGCTGGAGGAATCCCCAAGTCCTGTAAAACTCGACGTAACCAAACAATTTCACATGTTGCTTCCCATGCTGAAATATACTCTGCTTCTGCTGAAGAAGTGGCCACTATAGTTTGCTTCTTGCAACTCCAGGAAACTGCAGCTAACCCCATGTTCATTAAGTAACCTGAGGTTGATGGCCTGTCATCAATACTGCCAGCAAAGTCGGCATCTGAAAATCCACCAAGTACAAAATTTTTAGTCTTTTTGTAAAGAAGACCAAAATCTTTTGTTCCTTGGATATATCGAAGAACTCTTTTGGCTACATTCCAGTGGATGTCTAATGGTTCCTGCATAAAACGTGAAAGAATACTGACTGCATAAGATATATCAGGACGAGTGGTTGTCAAATAAATCAAGCTGCCAATCAATTGTTTGTAAGTCGTGCTGTCCACCTTTCCCCCCCCTTCAAATTTTGAAAGTTTTAAGTTTTGTTCCATAGGGGTAAGGACAGGATTACAATCCTGCATTCCAAATCGCTGAAGAATTTTTGCTGCATATTTACTCTGGGAAATGAAGATCTGATGTGGACGTTGGAATACTTCAACTCCAAGATAGTAGTGAAGTAGTCCCAAATCTGTCATCTTAAAACCTGCATGCAACTCCTTTTTTACCTATTCAATGTGATCATCATTGTTGCCTGTAATGATCAAATCATCAACATACATAATGAGAATGACCAGATATTTTCCCTGTTGGCGCACATACAAAGTATCATCGGATTCACTGCGATGAAAACCAACTTTGCGAAGGTATTCATCCATTTTGGCATACCAGGCGCGGGGAGCTTGTTTTAATCCATATAAAGCCTTGATTAATTTGTAGACTTTATGTTCTTTCCCTTTAACTTCAAACCCTGGTGGTTGTGTCATGTATACATCTTCCTGTAAGTCCCCGTTGAGAAAAGCGCTTTTGACATCCATTTGATGAACTTTCCACCCTTTTTGAGCTGCTAAGGCAAGTGTGAGGTGGATGGTGTTCCATTTGGTTGTGGGAGCAAAGGTCTCCTCATAATCAATCCCTTCCTGCTGCGCAAAACCTTTAGCAACAAGACATGCTTTATACTTGTCAATATCACCATTTTTCTTGTACTTAATTCGATAAACCCATTTGCATCCAATAGGTTTAACATGCTGAGGACAATCAACAAGTTCCCAAGTGTTTTTGTCTTGAATTGCCTGATATTCATCAACCATTTCTTGTTGCCATGCTTTATGTTTTACTGCCTCTTGAAAAGAAGAAGGTTCAATAAAATCATTTGCTATCAAAGCAAAATTTCCTTCATTTCGTTTTGATGCCCTTGTTCCTGTTTTGTTTTGTTCATTAGGCCTTACATCTTTCAAGAGTTGAACTGCCCATTTTGGAAGTTGTTGCTCACTTGTTTGAGGTTCTGAGAAGTCTCCATCATTGTAGATGGGATTAATGTAAACTGATGTTCGTCGTTCAGGAGGTGAATCTGGAGAATCACTGTCAGAAGAACTGCTGCTGATTGGAGACGCTGACGAACTGTTAGAAGACCCAGATGATTTTGTTGAAGGAGATGGACTGGATGACTCATCTTAAGAAGAAGGAAAATCAAGTTCATACCAATTTGGTGAAGTTGGTTGACTTTTCATATTTCCTTTCCTTTTACTGCCCTTAGTTTCGAACTTGTGAAGAAGACTTTCGATTTCTTCAGCACTCTTACTCTCTGTTTCATCAAAAATGACGTCCCTGCTCACAATAAATTTTCCATTGGTCAAAGGACAATACCTTTTCTTTTCATCTGAATAGCCAATCATGGTGCATTTTAAACTTCTTGAATCAAGCTTAGTTCTCTTTTCTTTGGGAACTAAGGCATAACAGATGGATCCAAAAACTCGAAGATGTTTAACTTTAGGTTTGAAACCAAACCAAGCTTCATAAGGGGTGATTCCTTCTAACGAAGCAATTGGAGATATGTTTCTTAGATAGACAGCTGTATGGATTGCTTCTGCCCAATATGTTGGACTTAACCCTTTGAAAGTTAACATGGATCTCGCCAGGCCTAACAATGTGCGATTCATCCCTTCTACGACTCCATTTTGCTGTGGAGTGTAAACATTTGTAAGATGCCTTCTGATGCCATTTTCACTGCAATAAGTTTTGAATTCATTTGAGTTGAATTCTCCCCCATTATCTGTCCTGAGAGTACCTATCTTTTCTTTGACCTCATTTTCAACAAGTTATCTAAAGATTTTAAATTTCTCAAATGCTTCTGACTTGTTTTTCAAAAAGTAAACCCAAGTCATTCTACTGAAATCATCAATAAATAGCAAGAAATATTTGCAGCCACCTAATGAACTTTGTAGTGGACCACACACATCACTGTGAACTAGTTGCAGCAACCTGTTTTCGCGCCATGTACTTGTTGGAAAACTTTCTCGACTCTGTTTGCCATAAATGCAGGCTTCACATTTAGCATTTTCTTTGTTGAAAGTTGGAAGTCCTTTAACCATCCCTTGTTTCTGCAATTGAGAAATACTGTCAAGATTCAAATGTCCATATCTTACATGCCATAATCTCATAGGTGAAATTCATGTAGTAACTGCCCCTGCAAAATCAGAATGCCTTGGAATAACTATCCCTTTCATCCTTAACAGTTTTCCGTCTTCATATCCTGTCATCACTGTTTGGAAGTTCTGTTTGACTAAATTAATATTAACTAAGCCATATTCCATAATTATTTGATGTCCAGCTTGTCGAATCATGACCAAAGACAACAAATTTTTCTTAAAGGTGGGAACATACCACACATTGGAAATCAATTTTTCTCCAATGTCAGGGAGAAAAACTTTGACTGCACCTTTTCCATAAGGCGTATGTTTTGTATCATCTGCTAGAAAGTTGGAGTTAAGATGGCACTCTTGAAAATTCCAAAATAAATCTCGTCTACAAGTCATGTGCTGAGTTTCTCCTCAATCCAAAATCCAAGCATCTTCATAATCACTCTTAACATAAGAGGAAAGTTGGATTGCTGGTGAAGAAGTGAAGACATATTCTGAGTCATTATCATCTTGATCTTGATCATTTGCAAACTGTGCTGAAGGCTGTTGAAACTTAGAAATTTTATTAATAGATGTGCGACAATCTGAAGCATAGTGACCAACTCTGTTACATCGCCTGCAAACAATTTGACTCAAATCAGTGCCTCTTCCTTGAGACTGTCCTCTGCCTTGAGACTGTCCTCGACCTCTGCTTTGTCCTCTGTTTTGAGATTGTCCTCTTCCTGGATTCTGTCCTGTGCTTTGCTGAGATCCTCTGTTTTGATTGTTGCCTCTGCCTTGAGAATTGTTTCTGCCTGAATTGGAGCCTTTGTTGGAGTTGTTTCCTCTGTGTTGACTGCGACCACGACCTTGCGCTGCTTGATTTTGATTAAAATTACCTTTGCCTTTGTTTTTGGAATTTTCAGCTGAGGAGTTGCTAGTACTGGCTTCTGTGAGAAAAACATCTTCACCAAATTTCCTTTTCTTCCCAAAATTTTTATCATGTTGAGTCAACATTTCGCAGAGCTCATCAAACTTTAGCTTTTCTAACTTTCCGGTTAGCTGTAGAGTTTCCAAAAAATGTGTGTAGGAAGAAGGAAGCCCAACAATTAAAATTGTGACCATAAAACTATCATCAACTGCTTGAAAACCAACATTAAAAATTTCCTGCTTAATATTCTTAAGTCTGGAGATGTATTCAAGAATATCTCCTTCTTCAATCAATTTTTGATGCAACAATTTTAATTGTAGGTCAACTCTTTTTTATTGAGGCTGAGTATCAAACAACTCTTTAAAAGTTCTCAAAGAAGACCATGCATCTTTAGCATTTTCGATATGGACATACATTTCATCATTGACAGAGGATTTAATGAGAGCTAATGCTTTGGCGTTTTTAACTTCCCATTTTGCTAGCGCAGCTGCATCTATAGGTTTATTTGGCTTTACATCTCCATCACAAATATCATGCCATAGTTCATTATAAACAAGAGTGCTTTCGATGAGGCGTTACCATGTTTTGTATGATTTTGAGCCTTCAATTTTGTCAGAATCAGAAAATAAATTAATCAACTTAGACATTGTAGTGTTAAGACTTCACACCACAAATCAAGCTCCAAAAGAATCAAGATGCGCAACACAACAGCAACACACGACGCAAAAAAATGAACTATCGGGGCTTGGCCTTGACCCTCGAATAGTCGTCGAAACAGGAGAAAATTGATTGAGCTTTGCACTTGGCTCTAGTCAATTTCTCAAATATTTACAAGGCAACTTTCAAAATTTGATTTTTACAATGGTGCTTTTGCACAATCTGGTAAAAAAAAAAATTACCCCCCCTCAAAGTAAAATTACTTTGAGTCACACTATCACTCCACAACAAATTACAAAGCACAAATCTCCTTATGACTCCAAAATATTACAATAACCTTATCACTCCAATTACAATGCTCCAAAAAATATTTCTACTTATTCCTCCATATTAAAATATGATTTGAATTGCAAATCACAATTACAAATTAAAAAAAAAAACACTCCAGTTACAAAAAATAACAATGTTCTTCAAGTAAATTGCAATGTTTTGTCCCAAGATGTTGTGATTCAATGTCAATACCAAGATATTGAAGAGAGCACAGACATTTTTATGTTGGTTTTAGATTTCCTCTTTGCATCTATTTCTAGTCGCTGCAGTTTGACTTGGAGGCACAATTGTTAGTTTTTGCTGGATGGTTGCAGCTCACAGCTATAGGGACCATCGCAAAACCGTTAAATTCAAATGAGAACAGAAATTCAGCTCACAGCTCCTGACAATCTTGAGATGGCTTTTGGTCCAAATCCATTTGAAAAGTGCAGAACTCGATGCCAAGTAAACGCTGGATTGAAAGTGCAGTGGTCAACGTTCAAAACGTAGAAAGCGATGTCACATGAACCCATGAAAGAGCAGAAAGATTTTTAATTTATCTGGGTAGAATTTAAAAATTGCAGAACGTTGTTTAAAACGCTATTTCAAATGTTGGATCTATTCATAAAAACATTGCTTAAAAAAGTGCAGAAGTCGATGTTGTTGATGCTAATTCAACGTTGAATTACAAGCCAATTAAACGTTGTTGATGCCAATTAAACGCTGATGACAATGCCAATTAAAACGTTGTTGATGCCAATTAAACGCTGATGACAATGCCAATTAAAATGTTGAAATTGCAGAATGTTGGCTCAATTTTAAACATGCAGAATCCACTTGCATCAACATGAAAGAGCAGAAAGCGATCCAAATACACTGTCAAACGCAAATTTTAACGCTGCATTCAAATGTTGTCAAACGCATTTTCTTTGTTCTACACTCGGCGCACAATATGGTTCATACGCTGGTTTTAATGTCAGAATCGATGCCAGAATGCAGAAAACGTTGGTTTTGATATTTTAAACACTGTTTGAATGTAAAATTGATTTGCAGAATCGATGTTTGAAGATGTTTTTCATGAAAGGACTTTAAAAAATTAAAATATACAGCACTTTTATATAGCGCTTTCCTCTAAATTAGACAACACTTTATACAAATTTCTTATAAACTAATTCAATCAAAAAAAATAAACCCTAGCAAGAGCACTCTCCTTTTTTTGTTCACTCAAACAATTTAAAACTCTGGTGTTTTAGAATTTGCAGATTTCATACCAATACCAATTTGCAAATTTCATACCAATCTTTTGCTGATCACTTCAATGGAGTTGAGTTTTCCACGACCTGATAGAGCTGGAATCTCCTCCTTACTGCATTACCGTGGCTCTGATACCACATGAAAGAGAAGAAGTGTCCTCAGACACACAACTTTACTGATCAAGCAAAAAGATTACAAGGCAAATTGCAGGAGTTTACACACGTAAACTCACTCTCACATTCTCTCATTACACATTACATTCAAAATAGGAAACTAACCTATTTATATGCACTATGCTCTAACTTAATCTAGTTATGGATCACTTGGGAAATAAACAAGTATCCATGTACAATAAATGAGCTTCTAACCAAAATACTAACTTCACTCCTAACTTAGAGCCTAGGAAACGACTCTTTTCTAGAGTCCTAATTTCTATTAACAAATTTCTAATTCTAAATATCTCACAAATATATTAAATATTCTAGAATAATAATTATTAATTTAATATCTTAAATTAATAATTATTTTATTCAAATACTATAACCTATGATAAAAATTATTTTTGGATCATCTAACATATATATAGAAAAAAAATTAAGTTTTTATGGTTAAAATTTTTATTTGGTCTTATATATACTCGATTTACCATTCAAAAATACAGTTTAAATAATGAAAAACAACACATTGTATTTTGCATTCTAAAAGGGTTTACACATGAAGAAATTTGATCCCTCTCAGCTCATATAATATTAGATTGGTACTTGAAATAAATCTATGATGGTAAAAAAATAAATATAAAATAAATTCTTTCTTAAAATGAATACACTAAGCAACACTCTCTCTTTATGTACAAAGAGATAAACATACCAACATAGATATCTCTTAATTAAAAATAATTTAAGCATTAAGATATTTGGATCTCTTTTTTATATCCTTTTAAGTGCTTAATAGATATAGAGTCAAAATGGATAAACATTTTTGTTTTTGTTTTTTCACTCCAATAATATGAAGGCACCATTTTAATTATGTATGTTTTTATCAATTCTATTTGTATTTCCACGATAGAAATGGTTGAGGATTGAACTATCTTATTGGTAGTGAATAACACCATGTAACTTGACATTTTAACTATTTATCATTATCACATTCTTTTCAATCGTGATTAATAGACACGTAGTTGTTCTATTAGCATTGGTGTAAGTAGTTGCACTCTGTTTATTAGCCTTTTATTAAAGATCTTTGCTTTTGATATATGGAACTATATAATTTTATTGTTTTTTTTATATATTTTTATATTTATTGTGTGTGTTTGGGTGATATTATTATTATTGTTTTTTAAGTAATTATAAATTAAATTAATTTTGATATTGTTTATGGGGTTTTGGATAAACGGTGATTGAGTATTCTTAAAACACTTTTTGCTTCCTTCAATCGAGATGATATATTGGACATGATGAAGATGTAGTCCTCCCAAACTTACAAAATAATAATAATAATAACATGGATATGCTAAGTCATCTGATACGGGGATACGAGGATTCGAGAATCGGATTCGAGATATGGTGACCCCCGGAACAAGACACTTTCGAGATACGATACGTTATATATATATATATATATATATATATATATATATATATATATATATATATATATATATATATATTAAAAATTAAATATTTTTTACACAAATTCATTGATTCAAACATAGATTTAAGATCTTAAATACTCGTACATAATACATTGAAATTTGATACATTGATACATCATACAATCGTCAAATTTACTCAGAAAGACAAGATAGTAAGATATTGTAGTTTTATCATTAAGTCATCAGAATCAAAATGTGTTACATAAGTACACTGCGAATGGCAAATAGAAATAGAAAATAAAAAAAAACTACAGTTTCCAAGACTACAAGCCTGAAGCCTCAATGAGTCAGAGTCAATGAGTCATCAATCTTCATCATCATAATCAGCATCACTGTCCTCATCCCAATCATCATGCTCACCACTGCTCTCCTTTGACTCTGATGCATCCTCCTCCTCTGTCATCTCTGCATCTGTTGGTGTGGAGGATGACGCCTCTACTTTATCATCATCAAATGTGATAGGCTCTAGCACTGACGCATTGAGATCCAAGTTGGCCAATGCCAACTCAACACTGTTGTCCAGACCCATATCATCAAGAAAGACATCCCACATCTGTGTCTTTCCCTTCAACCAATCCTCCCTTAGATGAGACGAAGGTTGGTGTGCACATACCATTGTCTTTGCCCTGGACTGCTCAAGTCTGCTCTTCTTCATACTATACAAATTCCCATATATACAAAAATAGCCAAATATATAAAACATATGCACATGCAAACACTAACAACAAACTAAATGCAAAATATAGAGGGACACTGCACTTACTAGATGCTCGAATCTCTTTGAAAGAACTCCCTTTCTCCTCGCTAACCCTTTCTTCTTGCAAACCCTTGCTCCTTGCTCACTTCACAATCACAAATCGGTGAGAAAGAATGAGTCAAATTTGGTTTTTTATAACCAAAAATCGCACTTTTTGAAACGGAGAATCCGACTGTATGGGATTCGGCCGTATCCGTATAGAGTATGGTCAGGATTCGCCGTACCCTGTACGGATACGACCGAATCCCAAGTATCCGGTACGAATCTTGGAGAATCGTATCCGATTCGCCGGATTCGGGATTCGAAGGCCCTCAGGGACGAATCCGGTTTCTTAGTGGATATGTAAAATGAATGTGACAATAATGACAAATTATATGAGATAATTATAATGTATTGAATATATAAAATGGTAAGTAATTACTGTAATTAAGTACAAATCTACATGAGCTTAGAGGGATCAAATTTCTTCAAGTGCAAACATTTTTAGTGTGCAAAATAGAATGTGTTATATTTCATTGTTTAAATTTGTATTTGTGAATGGTAAATAGAGTATATATAGGACCAAGTAAAAATTTTAACCATAAAAACTTTTATTTTTCTATATATAGATGTAGAAGAAGTGTGCAAAATAGAATGTGTTATTTTTCATTGTTTAAATTGTATTTTTTAATGGTAAATAGAACAAAAATTTTAGGCATAATTTTTTCTTCTTCTATATATATATATATAAGAAGTTGATATCCACATAGATTAGTTACCATAGATCTTCAAATAGTTTATTTAAATCTCTTGTTAAAATATTTTTTAAAATATAAGGTTTAAACATCTCATTCACACATTTTTTTACTTATAATTACTTTACAACCTATTATTATTTTTAAATTATAGCCTATATTATTTTTCTATTTAGAACATAGATTTTCATTGTTAATTTTATTTTAAAGGGCACATACGAACGGACAAACTTACACATTCCCTCATACTGTGTTGTAGAGAGCCTCTTGCTCAAGAAGAGACATTGATTTTCTTGTAGATATTATTTAGAGCTAAAATCATTTTTTTTTACAATAAATTTTAAATTATTTATGAATTTTTCTTCCTTAAAGAAGTATGCAAATGGTTGTCCTAGTGATGGTTGTCCCATTGTTTTTTTTTATAGATGAATTATGATAGGTTTCCCCACTATTTAAAAAATAAAATAATAACCTAAATCCCAAAACATATACCCCTTATAAATTATCTAATTTATTTTTTATTTTTTATTTTTTATTTTTTATTTTTTATCACTATAAACAAAACCATAATCATCATAAACAACTAGTATAACAATATCCCTGTTAAAAGTGGAGACATTAATAATCCTTCCAATTACAGAACCATCATGATAAATCCTTTGTTTGCAAAGCTTTTCAGCTGCATGGTAGAAAATAGAATCAGTAAGTGGGCAAAAGTAAAAGAAAAGAGGGAAAAATGGCAAGCGGGTTTTAGGCCGAAGCATTCTATAGTAGATCATGTTATCACTGAGACACATTGTTGAAAAGGTTTGGGGGGACAAAGAAGAAGTATTTTGTTGCTTTGTTGACTTCAAAAAGGCATTTGACACTGTCCCTAGAGATAAGTTGTGGCGTAGAATGGAAGAACTTGAAATTCCTTTGCAATATAGAGCTACTGTCCATGGAATTTATGAAGCGGTGAAAGTGAAAATTAGAACTTCAACATGCATTTTAGAAAGTTTTAGAAGTGACATAAGAGTCAAGCAAGGCTACCCTTTATCCCCTACCCTTTTTGGTTTATATATTTACAAATAGGAAGAGTGGCTAAATCTACAAGGTGGGGATGGTGTTCGGCTGGGGAAGTTTGTGATAAAGCTTCTTCTATATGTTGATGATCTTGTACTGGTTGCTAAATCGGGCCATGGATTGCATATGCACCTATATGCCCTTGAGCATTTTTGTAAAGCAGCGGGGATGCAAGTAAATACCAGTAAGACCAAAATAATGATTTTCTCTAATAAAAGGAAGCAAAGCCAGCATACGTTCTTTTTTGAAGGCAACATTATTGAAGAAGTAAATGAATACACGTACCTCAAAATCAATTTTAACAACAAGATTAATTGGGAGGATTGCAGAAAGAAAATAATTTTAGGAGGGTTGAAAGCATCATATGCACTTCAAAATAGATGTAGAGATGCATAGTTATGAGACTGGAACACGATTAAAGTGTTTTTTGGACTCCTAGTTTCTCGAGTGATATTATATAGGTGTGAAATAATTGAGAAAATCCAAAAACACTTGATCATGAGCAAGTTCAAAATAAAAAGTTATGTTTCTTATGAGACAATGTTGAGTGAAACAGGAGCAACTCCCACCAAAGCAATTGCTATGGTGTGGCTTATAAGATATCTAAAAAGAATTGAGCAATGGGAGAAGGTAGATGGCCAAAAGTTATCTTCAATGAAGGTACATAAAGGAAAGAAATCATGGATGAAAGAAAACAACAAAAGGATGCAAAAATGGAACATTTCACCCCAATGTGTCCCACAAATAACTAGAGATTAAAGATTTTTGTTATGGAGAAGTTCTGTAAGAGAGCATAAAAATATTTAGTAGAAAGATAGATAGATAAGATATGAGAAGAAGTACTATGTTCATCAATTCAACCCCATTTGTGATCTCCAACAAAAATAGTACATTGGAGCTAGCATTCCATGGAGAGCAAAGATTCTTACTGCTCAATTAAGAACTAACTCACATCGACTTCGATGTGAAATGAGACGGTGGAAGAGACCTAAAGAAGCTTGAGAAGAACGTGTGTGTACTTTTTTCACTTCTAGGGCAATGGAATCAGAAAATAATTTCATTTTGGAATGTGATGCTTTCAGAGACACGAGGGACAATTATGGCAGTATGTTAGCATCAATTTTGTGGCATTGTCTTTTCGGCGAGGGGACTTTTAGAAGGTTGGGCTGACTCAATATCAATTTGAGTAAGAAAATAATTGAATTGTAGAAGGCATAAAAAAAGGAGGCTGGTAATCCCATATACTATTTTTTAGTCTCGTTGACATTAAAATATCATTCATTCATTCATATATTATCATTTTAAAATAATTTAAAGTATTTAAATAAAAATTCAATTTTTATTTTTGTTTTTATATATTTACACCGAAGTTGTTATATTGGAAGAATTCCACCAAACCATCGTCAACATTTTCATTTTCTACTGTTCGTTTCTGGGCACAGTTGTCATTGTTTTAAGCCATTGATCTTCTGTTACCTTGCCGCGGATGCCGGATGGATGTTTCCATTTCGCTCTTTGTTAACCACGATTAGTATGTTCTGTTACCTTGCCGCGGATGCCGGATGGATGTTTCCATACATTCCTCTTTTTCTAATAATTGCTCAATTCATGAGGACTATGAATTCAGCAGTACTCTGCTGGGTTTGGCCCATGACAAGTGAATAATACCTGATTTGAGTGGAATTCAAGAAAATCGTATCAGCGGTCCTCATCTTCGTGCTTACATCAATCTGTTTATATCAACCAATCCTGACAACAAATTGGGGAAGAAAGGCAGTTCAAATGTGGCACGATCTATTCTCTGTGTATAATCTTCGTGTCTGGATTTTTTCAGGTAAGATTGGTATTGGTTTGTTTTTTTTTGTTTTGTGTTTTTTTTTTTTTTATCACATTACTTATTTGTATGACGGTGTTTACTGTTTTGCGTGGGCGTTGTAAAGTGGTCTGGTTTGTTGGGCTATAGGGCCAAGCAGATCATGGAGGCTTGTTGTCAAACCATGATCAGTTGAAATTTTGTGGAGAACTCGAACCAGTTTTTAATAGTTTTTTATTGTTTGTTTTGGCAGATGAACTTTATCCTTCTGAAAGGTTAGTATATTGAAAAAAGAGGAAGTGAAAATTATAACAGGTTTGACTTGTGTGTTCAATTTTAATTCAATGCTGTCGTTGTCTTAATATTTGCCCTTTTTTATGGAAATATATCTTTTCTTCTATTCATAGAATGGCTGGTTGCTCCTCTTTCACAGTCTCCATCTAGGTTTTTGACAAGAGTTCATATATTTCATTAAGAGCTATTGTAAGTATGTAACCAATGCAGAAGCTTCGTCTCTTAATACCCACAAATGGAGCAGAGATGAACAGAGAACTTAATTTCAATGCAAGCACTAGGTCTAGATTATCATCTCAGTCCCGTTGACGACCTTGGTCTGAGAGGATAGTAGGAGCGAAAGGAAAAATGAAGTAAAATGCTATGTTATGGTGTCTTTTTTGCTGTAATTATTGCCTCTAAAATTACGCTTTTTATTGCTTTCCAGTTTTTGAGAATAAAATGAATTAGCGGTTGTTTATGAAGAAGAGGTTCCATGATGGAGACTGGGGGCAATTCTCTTCCATCCGGACCGGATGGAGTGAAGAGGAAAGTGGCATATTTTTATGACCCAGAGGTGGGGAATTATTACTATGGACAAGGGCATCCAATGAAGCCTCACCGCATAAGAATGACTCATGCCCTCCTTGTTCAGTATGGTTTGCATAAAGAAATGCAGATTCTTAAGCCCTACCCTGCGAGAGATAGAGATCTCTGCCGTTTCCATGCTGATGACTATGTAGCATTTTTACGAGGAATAACTCCGGAGACAATACAGGATCAAGTTAAGGCGTTGAAACGGTTTAATGTTGGGGATGATTGCCCGGTTTTTGATGGCTTGTACCAATACTGTCAAACTTATGCTGGTGGGTCTGTCGGAGGTGCCGTGAAACTCAATCATAAACTCTGTGACATTGCAATTAATTGGGCTGGGGGTCTTCATCATGCTAAAAAATGTGAGGCATCAGGATTTTGTTATGTGAATGACATTGTGCTGGCCATTCTGGAGCTCTTGAAATATCATAAGGTGACTTTCTAAAACTTCCTATAATGTAACTTCATTATTTTCAGCAAAATTTCCCATTAAGGATTAAACTTGCTGACAATCTAGTTTAGATTCACCACTTCTTTTTATGGCAATAGCATACTTTTTGTTAAACTATTGGGTTATAAATTTGCTAAAAGTTTTGTTTTATAAATATATCAATGTTTCCAGAGCATCACAAACTTCTCAAAGAAGGTATGGTAAGGGTATAAATTAGACAAACACTCTTACCCATTAAGTAATTTTTTTTCTTTATATGATGGTTTTATTTTTAAAACTGCCCTTCACATAAGGCTTAAAATTTATTTTTACCCATCATTTAAATATCATGTATTATATTTGTTCTGCTAATTTTTTGTTGTGAATATAAAAACAATTTTTTCTTGATGTAAGTTTTGTGTTCTATCTTATAAAGAATTTTTTTTAGTTCTAGCTTTACCATAAAATACCATCTAAACAATTAAAATCATAGATGAACGTGCTTTATATTATTTCAAAAAGATCAAACATATTCAATGGTGTGCTTTCCTAGTACAAAACTTGCCAATGATTTTGTGCTATTATACAAACCAATGATTTAGTGCAATTATATACATTTTTTTTAATTGGAAAGAGTGTATATATTATATAAATGTGTGCCTGGGAAGTAGACAATTCTCTCATGTTCTTTTTTGTCATCGGATACATATTTCTAAAAAAATTGCACATGCGTTCATGTCATCGACCCTTTTAGGATCACGACAACCTTTGTTCAGAGGCATTGACTGAAGGAGTGAATATCCTACTTGAAAGCAACACATTTATGTTTTTCCCACTTTGATTTCATTTTGTTGTTTTAACGAAATCATTCTTGGGATGTTCAATATACTTGAATTTAAAAAATATATATCACTAGAATGTTCAATATCCTTGGTCTGTCACAAATATAATCTTTTATAGCTATAAAAATTTAGTGAAAACCATATTAAAATTTTGACTGGTACTCTGTAATGAAAACCATTAAAATTTAGACTTTACTATGTGAAAAGTGTAACTTCTAATGGAAATGAACAAATTTCATACTTTATGGAATTAATTTTAAGAGTTTAAGAATTTCCAATTAGTCTTATAAATTCCATTAATGATGGTGATTGGTTTTTCGTAATGGTGCTTAATTCTGGGAAGCATGGAGTACCTTCGAAATAGTTTTAAAAATTCCGTTAACGATGGTGATTGGTTTTTCTAATGATGAGTGGAGCTGGAGCTGATTCTTTGGAGTGACGGACTTTTGAATTGTATGCTTTTGGTTTTCATTTTATTTCGTGTGTCCAGATGGATTTGTTTTATCTCCACTTTTCTGAATAGCCGAAGTTGTTCAGATTTGTGATGCATTTCATATGGATATATGAATATGTGTAACTCCCCACACAGAAGAAAATTATTTAATAGAGTTATAGAAAATATGTATTCACCAAACAAAATCCCTCATTACGTGGCTTAAATTCCACAATTACTTGCTCCTATTCATCTAAATTCATAAACATATATTGGGGAGAGGATCTTCTCAGTTCTTCTATACCTTCGGTGTATTCTTGCCATTACACCGGGATGGCATATAAATAGTTATATTTAGTACATACACCTTGATAACGAGCCGTCGACCAATAACTAATCGAGATATAAATATTGTTGAGATTTTGTTTTCTCATTAAATGGATCGAAAACATGAGATTAAGCCTCCATGAATATGACTTGTGAGCAACCTAAGCCTAACTGGCGTTGATAACGGCATATGACGTCGACGGGGTGAAAAAAAAAGCACCTATGCCACTTATATCACTTATTTAAAAAAAACAAAAATAATGCAATAAATCCTACTACTCAACGTAACATTTTTGTCTCTTCATGTCACTTATTTTCTTATTAAAATGATGTATAAATATTCTAAACGAGTTATTTTTAATGTTAACCGGTATTGAATTCATATTTATACTAAAACATTTAGTTTAAATAACATAAATTAAGATTTTACTTCAAAATTTTCAGCTTCAAGAAAATTTATCGATAATTTAAAAAATAACATTAAAGATAACTTCTATCTTAAAAAGCAGGAACCATCCTAAAAAGCAAGGACCGGTGATTGAATTTTACCAACAAATTACTTGTCATGGGGTGATTTGCTGGTCAAATACAATTACAAAAATTACAAAATAGTCCTTTGTGAAATTGTGAAAATGGTTAGGAAAGTGTGTAAACTGTCAAATTCAAATTTGACAAGTAAATCTGTTTTGAAATTCCAACTTTGCTAGGGACCACATACAAAATCTTTGGATTTAAAAATACAAATAAAAAAGACGATATAATAGAAAAATTTATAGTTTGCCGTAGTCTAACTAGACTGCTTTTTTCGCCCTGAAAATCATGGAAACTCTGGGATTTTTGTAAATCCACCTTATAACTATCAAACTTTAATATTTTGGGTGCCCTAGAGATTTTTGATGGTGCTGAATCCATTTCCACCATCAAAATCGTGATTCAAACACTGTTATTGTAAGATTTGTTAATTTTCCATAGTTTAACATTAGGAATTTAATTTTTGTTTTATTATTATTATTTAAATTTATTTATTTGTAAGATGATTGGTTAAAGTGTTATTATAATTAGTTATTAGTTTTTTAATTTCATTTTTATTATTTTTCTATTATTTCCATTTTCACGACTGTTAAATTTTTTATTATATTAAAAACATATTTTAATAAATTTAATTATTATTATTATATATATATTAATAAAAAAATAAAACATACTTATCTAATAATAAATATATACATTAAAGTATATGTTTAAAGTATATATAGGTTCAAAACCATAGAGGTTAAAGTATCCAGAGGGGATAGAGTATGTATGCCTTCATAGATTTAGTAGTCAAATCGCCGAGCAGAGATGAGTTCTTTGTCCCACAAACAAAGAAGTCTCATATACCAATTTAGTGTCTGACTTGGACGTGACCTTAAAATTGAATTATTATTATTATAGTGTTAATATAAACAATATTAGTTAATCATATTTATTAATTTTCTAATTAACATTTAACAATACAATATTTTATTTATTTTATCTTTGTATTTATGTTTTTTAAATAAAATAAATTTATATTTAAACTACCTAACTAACCCTTGTTCCCATATAATTTAAATAAAAAATTTGATAAAAGTTAAACCCACAAAAGTCAATTAATTTAAATTTTATAAATAACCTAATATTATGTAAACCTTTTACATTTTTCACAAATGTAAACCTTTTGCTTACTTGAGCGTTCGAACAAAATAAAATGTTCATATGACAGAGTACGCTAATCATTGCCATCGAGGCCTCGTAACTTAGCCCAAACAAAGATTCAAGAATTGTCTCAAAACTCGGGTTGATAAGCTTAAACCCTAACAGGAGGGTTTTGGCTGCAGCCGCGAGCGTGTATATAGTGCTCCTTGACATCGTTTTGTATTAGTTGGCTGCTGGGGTTTGTATTCGCTGAATGCACATTGAGTAGACGATCTGAACGAGTTACACTACTAAAACTCCATTTTCTCCGAAAGCGTTTTTTTTCCGTTGTTGCTTTATGTTATCTTCAAGCAGCCCTGTTACATACGTGGAACAAAGACGCCAGTGAAAAAGACGGGGAATTATACAGAACACTGCAAAAATACGCCGATATTTTAGGAATTGATCGTCCATTTTAATATTCTTTTTGGCCGGACCTTATCGTCCATTTTATTATTCTCACTGTGCAATGGTAAGTCTTGAAATTTTAATTAATTTCAGTCCAGCTGTTCAAGAATTCGAAGCCTTCAATCAGTTTTTTTTTTTTGGGGGAGTGTTTTTGACTCTTTTGAACAAGAGCGTGTGGAATTTTACAGGCACTTTATTTGCTGTTCGAATTCGCTTCTGGATATGGGTTGTTTGAGGCACATGGAATAGATGAAATTGGGCAGAGCACAGAGGCTGTTCAGGGCTCCATTGTCGATTTAAATCGATTTGGGAAGGTCGTGAAGCTGACTGCAATTCAGCCATTTAGTTCGGCAGCTGATGCATTGAACCAGTGCAATGCAGTCTCTGAAGGTTGGCTATTGTTTTCATTTTTTGTTTAATACAATATCTACATGTATGTGGAGGGGTTGGATTCAAGACATTTGGCACGAGAGAATTAGCGATATAGGTTTAACATTTTAGTGTATTAGTAGGATGAGTTTGATTTTGAGTTGGCGAAGTTTAGGGTTCACAACTTAAATGTAACCAAGTGTTTACTGGGCCACCTAGGTTGTCACCATTGCGGTTTGGGGTTTCACATGGGGCACTTAAGAAATTTTGATCACTAATCTATCAGCTTGCGTATAGTGATATTCTTGAAATGGACACTCTCCAAATCACCGTCTCGAAAGGTGATTCAACAGGTAGACAGAGTTACTTGAAAAACACGAGTGAATGATTAGTTCTTAATCATTAGGAGTCAGATAGCCATAGTCTTCTTGTTTTTAGCAAGCTTGCAATCAAGGAGGCAACACAAAGACAACATTCACAATAAATAGAATCTCTAATTGATGTTTGAGTGAGGGAGGATTCAGTAGACAGAGTTACTTGAAAAGCAAGAGTGAATGATCAGTTCTTAATCATTAGGAGCCAGATAGCCATAGTCTTCTTGTTTTTAGCAAGCTTACAATCAAGGAGGCAACACAAAGACAACATTCACAATAAATAGAATCTCTAATTGATGTTATTGCCAGAGTGTGGGAGGATTCATCTATCAATTCAGGGACTTGCACATGAAAGCCAATTTCGGATTGTGAAAGCTTTTGGTTTGTATAGTACTCCATAAACCAACCTAAAGTCAGCTTCAAGGTTGTCAAAGATTTTGGTTTGTGTTGTACTTCATACACCAATTTTTGTCTCACACTTCCAACTTTCATGATATTCTGGGGCAGGCCCAAATTCATGTTACCTCCCTACCCTCTTCCTATTTCCTATTCTCAGACAGAGATATTAGAGAGGCCATTTGGGTGATGAACAACAACAAAGTAGCCGGTGAGGAAGGCTACCAAACAGAGTTCTTTAAGCACGGTTTCCATGCTTTGGTTGGCTACTTGGCTGATCTCTTCAACCATGTAGTTCGTGAAGATTTTCCATCGGCATGGTCACACCACATCATCCATCCAATCCACAAATCACGGTCTAGCTCAAATCCCAATAACTACAAAACGATCATGGTGGGCCACACATTCTCGAAGTTGTATGTTACTATTCTGCATAGGAAGCTCTCTAGTGACCTTGAGCAAAGACAACTCAGAGCTAGGGGATAGGCAGGTTTTTGACTGACTCATTAGACCATTAACCACATCTTTAGCCTCCGCACCGTGGTTGAGGAGGCACAATACCGCTCTTCGAAAGTCTACTGTTGTTTCGTAGATTTTCGGTAAGCTTTTGACTCTGTTGCAAGGGAAGTCTTACTCCAAAGACTCAAAATATTGGCATCTCGATCACCATATTGACAACTATTACGCGCCTATATGAGTCTGTCCTTGGTCGTCTTCACATGGCTCATGGGATGTCTGATTTCATCCGAAGCACTATTGAGGTTAAACAGGATTGTCCAATGTCCCCTACCCTGTATGGGATCTATATTGATGAGTTGGAGGCATTTCTACACGAGCATATCTAGGACATTGATGGCTGCCTTCTTCACCAGGTTCTGATATCTATTCTACTCTTTGTTGACGATGTGGTCCTCCTCTTTTCATCCCCATAAGGATTACAGAGGCAGCTGGATGCCTTAGCTCTGTTTAGTGATCTTCGACAATTAACAGTCAACGTGGGTAAAACCAAGGTTATGATCTTCAATGTGGTGAAGAAAACTTCGGGCCTTCACTTCCTATTTAGAGGGGAGGAGGTTCAGATCACTAACATGTATACTTACTTGGTGCAATTCTTAGGTCCCCGCTTTAGTTTGCGACCAAGGCTTCAGCCTTAGATCAACAAAGGATATGGATCCTTAGCCCTTCTTGAGAGATAGTGCTTTCGACATCACTTCCAGGACATCTCGTCCAAGATAGCCTCATGGACACCTTGATCTGTCCCACTGTTCTCTATGGCTTAGAGATTTGGGGATCGTCTTTACTTGAGTCGGATTGGGCTACAGTTGAGAGAGTCTAGATTCTTCTTCTTCGTCACATCATTAGATGCAAACAGACAGTACCTCAACACATCATCCTTGTAGAGTTTGGAGCATAGCCCTTTCGAATTGAGACAGTCTTCAGATTGGTCTCATTCTTGCATCGTGTTCAAGGCTTTGCAGACTTTATAAAGAGTAGGGACCGATATCCTTACTTGGCATATTCTTCTTTTGAGAATATTGCTCGTTCTACCCCCTCGGGTCGGGCTAGATGTTGGTTTACACTGTACAAGAGTTTCAGATCTCTTAGAATTAGTGGGCATATAGTTGGATCGTCTCCCTCCTTTTCGATATTCCTTAGATTCTCTTGTTCACCTTTTACCTACTAGACAAGTACTGAACAAGATCATCAGGGAGGACATTTACAGGAAGTTCGTCCAGGTCACTTGGGTCAATCCTCCGGGAGGGTTGTGCCCACAGGTGTTCTTCTATGCTGAGCACTTCTTGGGGTCGAGAGACAAGCTCATTGTTCAAACCCAATATACGTTTCACCATTGGATGCATGCTATTCACATTTCTTTAGGCCAGTTTAGAGTAGGTTCTCAAAGATTTTGGGTAGAGACGAACCACTAGATTGATAGACCAAACAGAATCTGCTAGGTATGTCATTTACAGGAAATGGAGACCGAGGTGCACTTCATTTTTGGATGCCTTGTCTACTACGAGATCAAAGGAAGGTTCCAGTGCTTGTTAAGAGATTCTCAGACCCTCGTCGACTTTTTCAATTATCCTGGTTAGAGATGTTTGGCCCTATATATGCAGGAGGCTCTCACGTTTCGAGCACATATTCTTCAGCCTCCCATCAGACCAGACCCCACATAGAGGATCACGACATTTTTTAGGTTACTACCTTTAGATAGGGGCACGAAGAAACCGATTGATACCAGTTCATATCCAGACTCTAGATCAGTGAGGATCACTCTAGATCAGTGACGATCTGTGGGACCTCACCTCGCCACATGAGATTTCAACAACAAATTTGTCTCAGATTCGTTCTTGGGAGACGGACTAGGTCCTCCAGCCCTTAGCAGTGCGCGGATTCCCCCAAGCAATGATTTAGTAGACAGTCCACACTTTCCACCGACCCTTCATCGAGCCAACAAACTTTTTGGAGTTTTCTTCAACGTTCTTCATTCAGACTCAGATGTTAGGAGAGACGGGTCTGATCCTCAGACCCATTAGCTCCTGGATCTTCTTTGCCAGGGCATTTCATACATTGTATCTTTTATGTTCTTGGATTGTACCTTTTATATTCATGCATTGTATTTTTTTTATAGGAGATTGTTTGGTTCTCTCGCATTGTATCGACATCATTGTACTCAACAGTCCCTTTGACCTACTTTGTGGTCAATAGTTGGACATAAATTTAATTATCTTATCTTATCTCACAATTGTTGACATTGTGGGACAATGCACTCTTGCACGCAAACTCTCAGCTCTAGATTCTTTATGTATGATAGTCAAGGACACCAACATGAGACCAAGAATGAGATGGGTTGATAATCTATGTCGAGTGATGGCGACGATAGATGAGATGTCAATATGTGAGCATTTTGTTTTGTTGAGTTTGAGAATTCTTTCAA